>CAJVRN010000231.1:8277500-8627500 GCA_911728415.1 Lagocephalus sceleratus | reverse complement strand
ATGAAGTCGACATTTTTAACGATGCTTGTTTTGGAGAGTAAAATTTGAAGATCACACAGCTCTCCTTAAGCAAACAGCAACGGTTCCTGTCATCACACTGATCCGTCTTGGGTCTGGGGAGTCAGTGTCACGCTTCGTTCCCAACAGAAGCTGGGCCCATCTCCACATCTGAACAACGTTGGAAAAGAACCTAAAAAAAGAAAGAGTAGATCGTGACTGATGGATGTTTGTCAGTCTAGATGTTTCTGCATTTGCTTCTGTACAGGGAACTTCTGTCCAATGTCATAAAAACAAAATGGGAAAAAAAGAACTAACTCTGTCTTGGCATTAGCATCCACAAAAATGTGCAAATGGTTTGTGGTATCAACATTCTCATCTGAGTCTGCTGCAAATGGTGTATTTTCTAAAATGTTTCATCATGCAGGCCTGGTATTTTCGGCAAGGCTCGCCAATCTTGATTATTCCAGATGCTATATATATAAAGCTAGACAGAGTATTTGACTCCACCTTCTATATCAGGAGTGGCATAATCAAAATCTTCCTATTGCTTAAAGAGGAAGGAATTCCCAGGTATTATGAGCAATTGTTCAATTTCCCTATACTTCAATTAACTTCAAATTATCCACTTTAATGGGCTGTATAAGAATGGCCATTGTAATCATCAGATTTTCCCTCCCACCACTATTATCTCTCTATGTACACCCCTGATGGCTGCATTTCAGCAGCACAAATTTCTCCATATGAGGGTTCCCTGGGGTGAAAATCAAATGCACCCTATAATGGCAATTAAAGATCTCTATTTTGGTGCTTAGAGGCACTTGTGATTGGAACTCTACTTCTGTTGTACAGCTGGAAGGTTGAAGACACTATGAATCAGTCTTTCTAGCCAGGCTATAATATTAGAATTGATTGGAACTGACAGGAGCGCAGCTAACGCCAGAATCAAGTGGTACCACATGTTCGGTAGTTATGTATTTCGCTTGGGGGTGTCTGTTGATAGCGTTGCCTTTTGTTGTTCAAAAAAATACACTTTACTTACCGCTGAAGTTTTAGAACACTGGCACTGCAGATCAGACTGCCATGCTCTGCTTTAGCCATAATGAGCCTCAACTTCGACACAAGAGGCTGGAATGTCTGAGCACTGCCCTTCTAAATCACATCCTGCTCTGAATTATTTAACGTGTCTGGTTGTAGGAAATAGAGATGGCTGAAAAGAAGATATGATCATCAAGCAAAAAAGAGCAGAAGGCGAAAGAATAAAGTAGGAGGGATGAGCTTTGGTTTGGTTCAGGTTTTCTCTGTCTCTTTTTATGGTATTGACCCTGCTGGCCGACCACAGTATTGCACCCATGCATTATAACTACTTTAAACCTTGTCATAAGGGGAAACCCTCTCAGACTGTATACTATAGTTTCCCTGATACCAAACACCTATTATCACCACTGAACTTTAACCCTTATCTATGAATGCAATGCTGCTCTTTTGTCTGTGAAGACATACTCACTTCATCTTCCTGCCTTTCTCTGGGTGGATTTTTTTCACTGATTTCTGGTGTGCTGCCCCATCCCTTCAGCCAAAGTTGCTATGGTGATCAGTTATTATATTTTTTTATATACACACACTGAATCTTTCCACTATTGTTTTGTCTTTTGTTTTTGACTGGCTGATTCTCTCTGCAGGGGGTGTAGCCGCTGTTCTGCCTCAGAGTGTTGATGTGGTGTGCTGAAGCTGTGTTGTGTTTACTGACAGCCCGCGGTGGGTGTTACCGGTCAGCGTATGGCACACACAATCCCATCACCCCAACGTGTTTTTAACACGATTTTAGTCCATGGTTCTCTACTCCTCTTTCATTCAGCATCATTATTTCCATCTTTTCACCCGTCTTTTCCCCATCTCTTCCCCACTTTTCTTGTCTGTCAACCTCGTCATCTCTCCTCCTACAAAGTCTTTGTCTCACGCTTGCATCTGTGCGTGGAGCCATCCGTGTGTCTGTCAGTGTGTTGTGGGCGAAGGCTGCTGCTGCTTAGGGAGGGCTGGGATAGGGGTGGGGGAGAGTGGGAAGCATTAAAAAGAAAAACCTGTCTAAGGAGAAACAATGCTTAACAACTGGCTGAAGTGAACTGTGTGGTAATGGACTTATTTTGATTTATTTTTTAAAGGCATAAATAACAACATAAGCAATAAGATAATATGAAACAAGGAGATGAAGAGTACAAGAGGGAAATATTACTAGACTGATCTAAAATGTTTAGATATATAGTTATTTCCAGTTAATATACCAGCAATTAGATTTACTGCATCTGTAGATTGGACTTGATCATCTTGAGACTGTTTTACACTTGAGACTGAAGCTTTTTGGTGGGCCACACAAAAATAAAAACGATGGGAATAGGAGTCAACAAAGTGTAAAAAAATTTAAAAAAATCACAAAAACATGAAGGTAACAGCAAACTCTACATCATATATCAAGCTAATATGCTAATACATTAGCAGTCAGTTTGATATTATTCATTTTATGGTTTCTCTGGCAAATTATATTAGCAATGAGAGCTCAGCGCCTACATTCAGGATATTTGGCTCCGTCATTATACACTACCAGAAGTTAATGATCAACCTGTGCCAAATACCATGAGACATGAACACATCTGATCAATAAAAAGAAAAAAAAATTGGCTGGCAACTTTTACCAAAATGTGTAAGTGTGAATGTGAATGCCACTGTAAAATCGATCCAAATAAATTCCAGAATAAATGAGAGATGATGAGCAAATACGGAGAAAGAACTTAGTATTAGTACTTGAATTAAAGGTATAGATTGCAAGTTTAAAACTGCTAGCAAGGTTTGAATGCATCTCGAATGCACCCACTAACCCCTCCCTCCCCTCGAGTGTCTGGCTGAAGCCACGCCCCTCGCTTCCGTGCACGAGCGTGATTCCGCTACCTGGCCTCCAGCTCATCCGTTGTAGCGGCTCGTCAGTCACGCCTTCTGTCTCTGTTTGGTTGTTTTTCCTCGGGGGTGGTGCTTTCTTATGAATCAAATCAGAGACATAAGGGCCAGATTACGGGGTCAGAGAGGGCTGATTTTTTTTTTTTTCACAGATCATTTTACTCACATATTGGGGTGTGGTCATAGTGACAGTTTTAACAAATATGGCAAAAAGTGATTCTTTTTTAAAAGAGCTGCAAGCTCTCCCTTTGAATAATTTAAAGGTTCTTAAAAGTGCTTGAATTGTAATGAAGTGGGCACAAGTGGTGGCAACCATTCGCCGTTCTTCTGCAGTGTTTTGCTTGTTTCACCACCTTTTCAAAGTTCTGCTGCTCGACTCTGCCGAGCTGAACGGCATTAGAGGCCTTCTGCACCTCAGTTTAACACATGTGTATGCCCACGCCTGCACGTGTAAACCGAAGACACACACACACACACACACACACACACAGACACCTTGCACACTGTGAAAGGTATCATCGCACGCTCGTCTCCTCTGGCACACATGTGAAACACAGCTTCAGCAGGCGGCGCTGGCGCGTTCGCTCCTTCAGGTGACGCTGGCATCTAAGTGCTGCTCCTAAAGGAGCCCATTCAGCAGCACCGCTGACCTTCAACCCAACCTGAGGGGTCTGAATCAGCAGGATTCCTGTCAATGAAGTTGAGGAATATTAGACCGGGGGCATGGGCGGGCGGCGCGTGTGAGATGCTTCATGAAACATGCATGGCTGTCATGGGTGCAGGGGGATGACGGAGTGCGCGTGCAGACGGGTGGCTCTGCAGGGCCGAGTGTGTGTTTCTCCCATTGTTCTTGTATTAATGATCATGCTTATTATTTGCTCTGCTTACTCCCGCCTCCCACAGGCACACGCGCGCGCAGGATCCCAGCCGTGACAGACGTGGCGGCATCTGTTTCGCTGTGAATTATAGCTCGTGACAGACAGCTAACAAGATGTAGAGATAGATCCATTAAGCGAAGGCTGGGTTTGCGTTAAATGGGTGGTTACGGCGTGAAATCCGAGGAGGAGAAGATCTAACATAGATCTCCTTTCTGCGTGGAAGCATATTACTCGTAGGGCATCAACAGAAATGTATCACGGAATCGCTGTCAAATCAGATTTGTTGATTTATTTTTCTTTGCTCTTTAGAAGCGGTTTTAGGTAGCCCAGATAATATCTGTAACAAATGTTGGACGTCGCGCGTGTGCCTATACGCGTGATGGATCGGCCGTGTGAGGCCACGCCAGCATTGCCGGAGAAAATTGGACACAACCGTGCTGTCCCGCTGATAAACTGGCCCTGGATATTCTCTGCGGATGAGTAACCGTGTAGTCAATTCCGTTCCCTCCCCCCCCAGCGAGAGTGCGTTTTCACGGCTCGGCGTGTGCGCTACCTGGTGAGAGTGCGTGCTTGTCTCCCCGGCGTAATGACGGAGAGCATCCGCGTGGCGGGTTTGCCTCTGCTAAGTACATCTCAGGGAATTTTGCGACGCACAGCCGAGCTTTATCATCGCAGGTGTTCCACGTCGGGGGGGCTGGGGAGGGATGGTGGTGGTGGTGGTGGTGGTGGTGGTGGTGGTGGTGGTGGTGAGTGGGTATCACTCACAGATGGCCTCGATCAGCTTCTAACCAGAGCCACAGTCATTCATCACACTTAGTTCCTCACAGAATTACCGGTACTGCAGGGAAAATTTGTACATATTCCCACATATTTAGGACTTAACCACACAAACAAGCTTCTGTCATTCCTCATTTGATGGACTTTACTGTGATCTAGGGAAATCTAGAACAGGTGCTGTGGGCCGGTAGCCTCAGTTGATGTCATCATTCTAATCAGAGAACGCATTATAAGATGTCATATTTTTCAATGGTAAGCACTTCAAAATGATTAGAGTTAGACATGGTCTTTATTTCTCTGTCTAACTTTGCAGGCGAGATTGTTTTTTCCCCCTTATTTCAATGAACTCTGCACATCTTTCTGTGTTTTAACATCTATCACCCTGAGACTAAGTATCAGACCGGTAACAGGACAGAACATGACATTTTATTTAACGTCCCCAACTATGAAAAGGGACACTAAAGAGGTAATTATTATGCTACCATTTTAAGCCTAAAGTTGAAATTGACCACGCTCCACTAAGCAGCAGAGCATGTGAACCCTTGAACCTGCGGGAGTGTGTCATTTACAGTCAGGGAAGAAGTCCTAACCTCGCAGAACCTTGAACTTGCAGAGACGACGTCCAAATCCTTTGCTTTCTCTCTCGAGCTGCCCGGGTGGCTTGTTGCAATGTGCACTACGCGATGCGGACACGAAATACGGGAGCAGGGACGGAAGAGAAACGAGCACAGATGCAACTAAGCAGAAATGAAGGCACAAGTGAGCTGGAAAAGTTTAATTGCGGGGAGATGTTTGCTGCTGGTTGTCCGCCGCTGCTCTGTGTTAGACAATAAAAGCCGATTCATGTCTACATTCCTCAGCTGGTTGTAAAACCAGCTCACTTGCTTTAAACGAGGATTCTACCAGTCTGTTTCCCTATGTAGGCCTCCTCCTCCTCCTTCTCCTCTTCCTCTTCCTCGTCTCTCAGGGTCACTTTGCAGATGTAGACACGCATGCACAGGCTGATCGAATCATACTCTAATATCAGGAAATACCTCTAAGCTTAGAACATTCCTCTGATAAAGTGAGTGCGCGTCTGCGTCCATATTTTACTTTGTGTGTGTCTCCGAAGCTGTTCGATGCTCACTTTTCGAGCCAATCCCGGGCCCCGCTGTGATATGTGAGAGCCGGGAACGAAAGATCGTTGTCCAAAATAAGAGAAAGCGAGCGGTTCCTGGCTGCGGTGCAAAAATAACAAGTCATTCTGGAGTTTCCTTGGCTGTGGGGCAGAACAAAGCGGAGGGGATGTAATCAGGTTGCTTTCAGCTTCATTCATGGCCTGAGTTGACTCGTTCAGCATTCCTCGCCACTCTGCTCTGCATGAGACCCCCGTCGCTGTGTTGGCTGCTGGCTGGTAATCTGATTGAAGCAGCTATTACAATCCTGTCCCTGCAGGATTGTGACTTGCTGAGGTTGGGAGTTGACGTCTTTTATTGGCTTTCTGCAGGCTGTTGCATAATACCGCCTTACCTTGGTCTGCAATCCATGTAATGTTTATGGCGCTTGTTTCAGCCTGTGAATGTCTTGACGTATTTGATTTTTATTGGCTCTGTAGCGATATTGATTGAAAAATACCTTTTTAAAGATTATTTACACTTACTGCACACTACATTATTATTAAATGCTGTCGCATACTTATCTGCCTTTTCTCAGTCTATTCTTCAAGACTGCTGCCACTCTGTTAACACACTGCTAATACTACACCTTCCATAAGTCTGTAATCTGCCTATGGGATCATTCTAACATGATTTACTGCCACTGAATGCACATGCATGGGGAATACATCCAGAATCTGCTGAGATATTTCATTATTTCCTTAAATGCAACAGCCAGAATAGCAGTTTTATTCTCTCACAGTGCAGAATCTCAGGAACAGACCATATTAACATGCACTGAAGCCTTGATGATATGTTATCGACACAAGCAAACAGATAATCCAATTTGTCTGAACATGTATGTTGGCTGTGGGAGTCGGATCACGTTATAAGTGAGACGCTTTGGTCCTGTTCCTGACAGAGAAGAAACAAGTGTTTTTGATTTCTTGTGGACCTTCACTACAGAATACAAACATCTCCTTTTGGCTGGCCATCACTCTTCTCCTGCAGCGAGGATCCAAATGTAGTTGGTGTTGTGAATTCCTGGTGTCTTCACTGCATTTCAATCTCAGGCTCCTTTTTTTTTTTGGCTGTGGTTTTGGAAGGCTTTTTGAAAATGGTGTTTTTTTTCTTCTATATGTATGGAATCTGCTGGCTACACCGAGGACCCGAGCGTCTTATTTTTAATGTGTCCTGTGGTGCATCCAGAGGTGTGATGTTAAGAGTTCTTGGCTGCGGTTGCATCCTGTAGCTGGAGACGCTTCCTGGTGAACTGGCGGGGAGAGACTATGCTCTGTTTGAGGACAGCTCTGCCTTAGATCACTCCTTTTTATTATTATTACTATGAAAGCAAAAGCCTTCTCTGTGTATGCATGCATGCTTATTATTGCACAACCACCCTCCTCAACCTTTCTTTGACTCCCCTATGACCAGCTTTAAATTGCTGTCTGCCAATATTGTCATCCTCACCTCCCTCCACCCGCTTCTCGGCTTTCTTTCATCTCGCTCTGTGTATTTCCCCTCACCGTCTCTCCTTCCTCCCTGCGGTTCCTCAGCTCTGCAGGAATGTCTCCACAGCTCCAGTCCACTAATCAATTCCCTTCTGAGTCAGTCACATCTTATTTTATTTGCTCACTTCCCATTTCTTCTGCACCTCCTCCCATTTTTCCTAATTTGACATCAATTTAGCGTGCTTCATTTTTCTTGCGTTTGAGTTGCTCCCTTTCCAGCTGATGCAAGTTCAGACGATTGTAACTTTTAATAGGATCAATCCCATAGCTACTGTGAATTCATTTAGTTTAATATCCATTCATTAGACATAGACATATAGACGGGTTTTATTTTTGTCATTCAAGTACGCAAGTACACAGAATGATTTTTTTGTTGCATGGCTCAGACATTATGAAAAATAGCATCATCCGTTTCTTCACTTTAAACAGTCTGGTGGTTTGGGGGGAAAAGCTATTCCAGAATCAGGTGGTTCTGCAGTGCAATGCAATGATCCTGAACTTCTTCCTGGAGGCCAGCAGGGTAAATAATTCCTGGTGGGCGTGTGTGGCATCAGGGATGATATTCCTTGCACAGCACACCCATGCGATGTCTTGAACAGGAGTAGGGTCTATCCTCTCCCCTCTGCTGTCCTCACCACCCTCCTCAAGTTACTCACTGGGCTTCATTTTGTTGAAGAAAAAAGACAGAAGTTGGAATAGACCCTTCACATGTGTTTTGCCTAAACTATAAAACACACATGGTGTCAGATTTAAGATAATAATTTTGATATATAAAGTGGCTTGCAAAAGTATTCATGCCCCTTGAACTTTTTTCTTTTCTTTTCCCTTTTTCAACACACATTACAACCACAAACATAAAAATATTTTATTGGAATTTCATGTGAAAGACCAACACAAAGTGACCCACAATTGTAAAGTACAAAGAAAATTATATGATGATTTTAATTTTCTTTTCTTGTTTTTTAAGATGAAAAATGCAGTATGCAAAAGCAAAAGTTTGTCATTCATTTAAAATTCCAATGAGATATCTTGGCGAAATGTGTTAACATTTTTAATCAAAGTGGGTGAGGGCTCTTTATGAAACATAACATCTAACATTTGTTGAAACCATACATTTATATATAAATCTGAATTTACATATATTACATATACTGGCAATATGTACACTTTTTTCTGGGATATTCTTTTGCTCTTGTGATATTCTGTATCTGTGATAATTAATGATGATTAATATTTGATGTCCTCTAATATTTTTTAATCAAACTTCTCACTGGCTCCACATTTTGGATTGTATAATACCAGACATTATTAAAAATCCAGATTTTTCTTTTACATATAAGCCTTTAATATCTAAATAATTACTGAATCAATCAACCAATCCGGCAAAAAAAAAAAAAAAAAAAAAGCAAATTCCCGATCCTTCGTGATCTTGATCACACCTGTTTCACTTAATTTGTCATGCCTTCCCGTCTCTGTCACCCTCCTGTATTTTCTCACCCTTTATCTCTCGGTTCCTCTCATTATGTCAGCATTATCTGGTGATTTGTTCCCTCCCAGAGCTCCCACTCCCTCCCAGTCCTCCATCCGTCTCCGTTTGGCCGAGTTTTTATGGGAACTGGTGGGAGGCTGCGGTGGTCCACCGTGAGTTATAGTTTGTTTTGATGTTCTGGTATAGATAGAGATAGAGGATGAAGGAGCGGGGCACTGGGAGAGGAGCACTGGGGAGGACAAGAATAGATAAATTCAGACAGTATGAAAAGAGAGTGAAAGAAAGAACCACTTTTACCTTCCACGTGCCGAATAATGAAAGTCAGCTAGGGCACCAGAAATGGCCCAGTGCAGACATGGCGGGAAAAGAGTGCCCCGTGTTTGGGTGATGGGGAAAACCCCTGAAAAGGTCCCTGTGGCGTGAGAACCATGTAAAATCTGCAGATGGCAGCCTGCGAGGATAACACAAACAAGGCAGAAGGCAGATGAAGGAGCACGCTGTGCAAGCTTTGTTTCACGGCTTTCAGATGATCACCTGATGATATGTTTTAGTGTTTCCCGTATCTTCAACATCTGGATTTCCAAAAGAAGAAATCTAGAGATTATTTGCAAGGGGGAAAAAAAAAACTGATTTAGCAGCTAAATGTTCCTTTTTAGACAGAAAACGTCGGAGTGAAAACAACACTGAACGAAAGTTGCTTCCAGAGGATACAAAAAATTGTGTGAGTGTGATGTTATTGGTTCCAACAGGCTTCTGCAGATGTATTAAACCTTGCACATCTGTGCGCATTGAATCAATTAACTACTAAATTATTTACAATCATCTAATAATAACGGCAAGTCATGATAGTGAGGAGAAACGTTCAACTTTCGGAAGAGAGCTCTTGTTTGGCGAAGACACTGCTTTCATTTTAAACTGCTTAAACAAATGATGGTCAAATGACAGAGGCATTCTTCATAGTGTTGGGTAATATTTGACAGTAACTACGTGCTATATGACCGCTCCCTTATGAGACTGAGGACAGCATGACTGCAGTTGTACAATAATGGCTACTTCAATGACACAATACAAGTAAAATGGCTAACAGATGCACAGCTCAATACACAATATATTCCCTTGTTGCTGCACAGAATTACAAATGTGTTTTAAGATGTTCAAGCACATTTTTGGTGACCTGTCCAACTGGGAATTGAAAATCTCTGACCTCTGAGTTCTAAAAGAGCATAGTGCATTGTGTCTTTGATTCTGTCTTGCTTTGATGTCTGTTCCCCTTATTTCCAAACTCCTAGAAAGCCAGCACTGCCACCTCTCTTTCAGTGCTGTTAGATTTCCCCATATTTTAATTCCATGTATGGAACACATTTGCCCCATTACTTTTGGAAACATGTTACACACGCCCTGTTGAATGCTCGCCATGTTTCTTTTGATCCTCTTCCTACTTTTGTTCTTTCCTGATTAACAATTTTGGACGATTGTCATATTTCATTATTTCATCACTACTGTCTCACACCAACTAATCCTATCTGTTACTGCAGCTAAGAAGTATGGAAAATGAGATATGAAGCTCTTCATTGATAACTGCAATCATGAAGATAATGCTATTCCCATACGCTAAAACCGGCACAGAAACGTGTAATCATTGTGTTGAACACACATCTACCTTCTAAGTCTGAGCTGGCGGTCGCTTAGATTTTGTCAAGTTACATAAAAGACCCAAAAGCTCGAGTCCCCTGTCCCTGCTGAATGTGTAGAGGAAGGCTCTGATCAGCTTTGTCAGGACGGCTGCGAGCGAAGAGGTTTCACAGCACGGCTTTGATTTATGAGCCCAGAGTCTCTACATATACCAAAGAGATATTTTTGGTGCAGTTGACCTGCGACGTCACTGGAGGTTTTCTTTTATTTTTTTCTTTTTTTTCCACAGTAGAAGAAGAGTTGGAAGTGCGTACGTCTCATTTATAGCATTGGGGAAAAGTTTATCTCCTTTTAAACAAATGGTTGGGGCTATAGAAGAGGACTGTATGTCATTTTTAAAGCATTATTATGTTTATTTTTCTGCCTAAATTCCTCATATATTTTAGGCACATAAAAGTTACCCATCACTGCTGCTCAGCTTTTGTTTGGTGATATCCTGTGGGTGTTTTCTTTCATGGCAATATGCAGAGGAAATAGTTTTTTTTATGGTGGTCATAATTATCAAATTCTCAGATTAAATGTGCACATAAAGTCTGCATTCCATTTGGCAGCTCCCACACAAGGCCACACTTTCCAGTGCCAGCGTGGCGGCAGGTGTCTTGGGTGTTTTTCCGACCTTTCCTCGGCTGGATGGTGACAGGGAGAGTCTGCAGCGAAGGTGTGCGCTCTGCTGTTGTGTCTGCTCGCAGTTCCTGGCGCGCGTCTGTTTATCGCTCCTTAATCGCTGCAGCCTCAGCCCCGGCCCTTCAGTCCCACAGACATCTCACACTCTCCCGGGCTTGAGAGGGCCTGATAACACAAACGCATGCACTTTACTTTACCTCAAGTGTTTGCCGACGCACGTGTGCACACGTGGGCCCAAGGCCAACGTCAAAGAAAAACAAAAAAACAACAGCACAACTGCGACACATACGCACAAATAGACCGAGGGGTCAAGAGATTAGGATGTTAATGTAATAACAATGGATGTCTGAGCGCGCGCGCGTGTGTGTGTGTGTGTGTGTGTGTACGCGCGCGTGTGTGTGTGTGTGTGTGGGTGTGTGTGTGCGTATGTGCGCGTGTGTGCGTGTGTGCATGCTTGAGAAACAGATATGTGAAGTGGAGTCCTTATCATCAGCCGTTCCTTTAATGGCACTCTTCACTGACCACTCACTGCAGCTCTACATCTCCACAACAAACACTCATCTTCAACACACACACACACACACACACACACACACACACACACACACACACACACACACACACACAATGTAGAAATAGAATATCCCAGAGGGTGCAAGTAAAAATAAATGCACCTACACTTGAAATCAGTGAGCTGATTGAGACAGTTGAAGTTGTCATCAGAGGCAGTTTTGGCTGATTAAAACTGGATGATGTCTCCAATATAGCTTCTTGACATCAACAGGGTATGGGAACAGAAGACGAACCTTTACCAGCGTATCCGGAGAGTTACCGTGAAGTTTGACCTCCGTATTAGGCCCATCTCTGAGGAGCCCTGGTCAGATCTTCAGTCGGCTGTATAGTCAAGGTTACTCAGTGGAACCCAACCACGTGGTTAGTTGTCGGGGGGAAACTGGGGCAGCCGGAGGAAGCCCGCGCATGGATGTGGCATCTGGATCGCAAACTCACACTGCGAGGAGACGGCGGCACATTTTTAAAACTTCAAAGTGAACGTCTTCTGTGAACGAGCGTCTGGGACGCCGCGATGCTTCAGCGAAAGGCGTCGACACTTTAGAGACCCAGATCCAAATGTATGATCCCAAATGTCTGGTTTGATCAGGTGCCTGTTGAGGCCGAGATGTTCTCAAAGGTGGAAATGAGCCGCTGCTGCGCCGTTGTCTCGATGCGTCTTGCAGCTCACATCCACTGTTATTTTTGGTTCCTCCGTGGTGTCGGGAGTGATGGAAAGGAGATTCCGCCGGAGTGAAAACTGCATGAGATTGTCCCTGAAGCCAAACTACGCCGCAACAATAACACAGCTGTCATCAACGAAATCGCTCCACTGGCGCGGGGAGATGTGCTATAGCACGGGCCCGCATCTCCTCTCGCATAGATGTTGTGATTATAGGGTGTGTTTAAGGACAAGCATGACTCACCACACACAGACACACACATACGCCGGCACCCACAGTAAACTAGATAAAGATCATCCCTCGCTCGCCCTCTCTTTCTGTGACAATGCTCGCAGCTCTCCAGGATTTATTCCCACAGTGTCACCCATTTAAATGTCTTTATATAAACACTTTAATTCCTGCACGCTGAGGGGTGGGATGGGAAAAAAAAGAATGCTAGCGAATGTGCCAAATGAAAAGAAATCATGGTGTTTTGATCTCGACGCAGTCTTTGGATTTCAGCGGAGCGAGCCGCATAGAGGGGAACGTGAACGCCGTTTTGGCAAGCATAAAGTTAAGTCTCCTCCTTTGTTTTTGTCCTCCCGTATCTGCCTTGTTTACTTTACAAAGCGGCGGGGGCGATTACTCACAAGACATGCCTAAACTCTGTCAGACGACCACGCTCGGGGAGGATTTATTGCCCTCAGCGCTCGCCACTTTATGTTTCAAATCTCTGTTGTTTTGCTCTCTTCCTCACATTTTCGCTCCACATATTTAGACTGGCATGCGTGCAGACGCCACATCACGGCTGACGCGTGAAAAGTACAATTACGGCATAGATTACAAGTCGGGTGTTTTTACAGGCAGATGTGTTCATATTTCCAAAATCCTGCTGTGCGCAAAGACTTTTGAACTTTATTTTTAGCATCGAGCCGACTGTTCAAATAGCATCTCTCAGCAAATGCCAGTTTATTTACACATTTAGCAGATGTAGCATCTTAAGAGAAATGGGTAAACGAGCACTAGTGAGCATAAATTAGGTTGATATCTAGATGATAACGATCAGTATGACTTACAAGTGTAATTTAATGGAAAAGCAAAAGATGGTCTTGGGTTTTACTGACTATTTAGACAAATTTTAAGTAATAAAATAAAGGCGACGTTTTCTTTAATGAGCTGTTGATATGAATAAATATAGGATACTACCCCCCCCCCCCACTGTTTAAATATTAAGCAAAACTTTCCAATATTAGTTTCATTTTGCACTGAGGAGACAATCTGCAACCGCTATAGGGCCATGCTTCAGAGATATGCACGTGACCATCTACTCGATCACAGGTAGAGCGACGACAGGAAGGAAGACACTCGGGCGACTATGAGCGACGCTGTTTTTCACCTGTAGCCCTGTCCTGCATCTTCGTCTCGGGTTCTTGCTACGCCTCTCGCAAACCACAGCGGCGGGCCTCAGCGCTGTCAAGCGCTAAATCGGATCCATTCCTCCATCTATTCCAGAGTCTGCAGGAAGGAGGGGGGGTGGGGGTGACGGGCATTGTGATACACAGATGGAGGGAAAGAGCAACTGATTCCCAAACAGTGGGAAAGTCCTCAGGGAGCGATTTGTTCTGCTCTCCTATGCTATGCTCCACTGTCCCTCTTTCATCCCTCCTTCTCTCTGTTTATCTTCTCTTCCTCTGTTGCCATTTATTTTGTTGCCTGGTAATGCTAACTGTTGCCTTTTTACAGGCTCACTGGCTACACGGACGGACTACATGTGTACATTCGCTTCAAGTGTGGCATCACATCAATGTTTCATGGCAGAGAGTGTGTGTGTGTGTGTGTGTTTGTGTGTGTGGTGGGCAGTAGGGAAGGGGGTGCTTTTGTGGGAAAGGGAGGGTAGGAAGGAGAGAGAGACGGACATGGCTTCCTTCAATCCACATTCACCAAACAGTTTTACGATCTGCTTCCAGACAGACTTCCAGAGATTCTCAAAAGCACTCTACTTGTCAGACTTTAGAAACTGGGAAGGAAAAAAAAAGTTAGAATGAAAAAAAAAAAAAATCCAAATGAGAGCAGTAATGCTTTACCATTTCAGATCCTCCCCTCTTCATGGTAGCATTGAGATGTTTTCCATAACCGCGGCTCCCACTTTAGGCTACTGTACAAGGACGAGACAAGAAAATGGAGTAATATACGACCCTGGTCAGAATCCAGGAAGTGATTGCACATTATGATGTAGTGCATATGGTTCTAATTTTGGCTGGTAGAGCAGAAACATTCCGCAGCACAATAGCAAAATGCAGGGGTCCCAATGCATGTTCATGCTTCTCATGTATATACATGAGAAGCATGAACATGAACGTTCTATATAGAGGTCATCGTGTTCCCTGATCCTTACCCTTTGACCTTCTGACATGATTATGGCTTTTCCTGATGATTGCTCTTGTGGCTAATCAGAGGTCGTGGTCAGTTCGGAGTCGCCATGATTACAGATCCGGTGCTGGTCGTAGACTCATTACTTTAATAGTTCTGCTCTTACAACTGTACTTTATATCTGTTGACCCAGAATCCATATGCTCTCTATTTTGCTCTCAATGATTTTAGTTAGTTCAAGCTCCTGGAATGAAGTGATGTAACCTGTGACTAATGAGAGGACACCAGATATTGTTTTGGTGACCAAGATGAAGCGCAGTTGTTGTTCGTTTTATGTCATCGGAGGGCACGCTTTGGTGACACTAAGCACAACAAACATTGCCCGTTGGTGCCGAGCAACAGAACCGAGCGGATATTCTGCTGGCCTAATGGAAGACAAGCATAAACAGTATTAGAATGGAAATAGGATGAGTTGCGGAGAGGACGAGAAAGAAAAGACTCCCGTGGAGCTGTCAAGGAGCACGATTTGCGTCACGTCCATGCACTCTGCAGCTACACTGTAACGTGACAGCGTCCTTTAGGGAATGCGGGGTAACAGTGCAGCTGCGCTGTCCTCCCTCTGTTGTCGCAGTTGTTCAACACGAGAGGGACTTGTACCCTGGATTCGGCAACAGAACTCTTCTGCGTTCACAAAACTTGCTGCCAGCAGTCAATGGTGGCAGCAGTCTTCTCTAATTACAGACTTCTGTTCTCCTGTCCGCTGCTTGCTCCACCAGGCTGCAATGGCTGCGCGCTAATGGGGGCCAATATATGACACATGTCACCTCAAGTACACGTGGTTAAACATCAGCTGGTATTTCGAGATAATCCAAGTCTCATGTTGCTGATGTTGTTAGCTCCATTTACGACCAGCTTGTGTATTTCCAGACTTCACAGGGCCACTCTGCACTTTATTTTTCTTCTTATTTGAACATTCCATGTGGTCTAGATGCCTTTTGGCACATCATTGCCCTCTGTGGTTTGGTGCATGTGGAATATTTTGAAGCCAATGAGAGATTGCTCAAATGGCACGCAACCCCCCATCCCCCGCCGCCCCCCCACCCCCACCACCACCACCCCAAAGACTGGATTGTAGACAGGATGTTCTCATTCTGTACATGCTGTGAACAAACATGGGACTAGCTCGGCGTTTGGACTGAAGTGGCTTTAAGGCATGAGTAAAAACACAGTATCACAGTGATCAGAGCGAATTCACACAAAACAAAATCCTGAAATCTTACAGCAGCTGTTGTGAGAAAGAGGAGCAAATGGCACCAAATGCACACACACACACACAGACATACAGACACACACACAAACACACACACACACTCGCACTCACTCTGTATTTGCATAAGTGTCAGTTCTACACTGGGGCAACCTCTACTAACTTCAATAAAGCTGCCTACACACAAAAAAATGTAAAATATATGAATAATTGATTGCTAATGTTACTGCCATGCAATGAATAATTAATTTGCTAGAAGCTACCTACATGAATCTTAATTTCAATCTGCTGGAAACCACCGGAAATATGCATGAACACACATGCACTGATCCAGGATGCATATTATGGTAGTCTTACATTTCTAGACGTTTTGTGAAGTTGTTCCATACTAACACATGAGCATTACCATGAGGTGCCACTGTGGACACTCAAGTGGGATCATTTTCTGAAGGTTTGGAGCAGTTTCGATCCAAATGTCCTGCTTGGTTTGGTGTTCATTGTTCAGCGATTTTGAAAGTATACCTGGACACGAAGCCCAGAGTTTATACTCAAACAAAGCGGCAGCAAAAAAAAAAGTTCCGGTGTCAGCCGCACACTTGCATGCCAGCTCTTTGAAAATAAAGCAGTGGGCGGTAACTGGGTCAAGAATATGTACACACGAAAACACCTTGCTCTCTGAATTATTCATGTCTTCTTTTCCCATTTAAAGTCAAGTTTTTGTTTACTTGACACCTGATTAACCGCGGCGGGGCTGCGTGATAGTCAGGGGGAAACTGCCGTGGTGTCGTTTCATGATATCTCAAGTAACAATGCCTCCTGCCGCGGGGGGATTTATTTTCTTTTGCCACATTTCCTGTGAAGCGTAAGATCCCAAACCTGTGAATTCTGCTGGCATGTTCCGATTCCGATTACTCACAAGCATATTCATGATCAACAATGACCCATTTTTTGGTTGCCTTCATTCAACCTGCTCCCTTCTTGAATTCTTTTCTTGTCTCTGACCTCCGACGCGAACCCCGAGCTCTATTATTAAACACAAGCTGAGCACAGTCGCAGCCGATGCATAATTCATAAATCTGGCCAAAGTTTGGCCTCTTCTATGTAATTAATTGATTTCTTTCAAAATAGCATGTTGCCTTGGAGACGGGGATTGAGACGAGCTGAGAAACATGAGAGGCATTTAATTAGTGAGGAACATCGTTGCACTTGATAAGAAAAAAGGAAAGATACATACAAACGATCTGCTAGATAGATAGAGTTGATTTTGAGAAAATCTGAATCGTCGCTCTACTTTATGCCTACCTTACAAAAAATATGCGTTTGGCCTTTTGTTACCTGTGGAATACGGGTCCACATGGGTCATGATCCACAGCTAAGTGAAGCTTTATTCATGAATATCTTGAATCGGAAATAGCTCAGAAAACATTCATACACACCCTCAGACTCGTTGTTGTTTGAAATCTCATTTCCTGTCAGGGCCTCTGCGCTCTCTCACAATACGAAGATTGACATTTAGTTGACTCCAAATAACCCCTCTGTATGAGTTTGAGAGTTAATGGGGTCTTGAGAGGAGACAACCTGTCTCAGGTGTCTTCTGGTATTAACCGACCAATCGACAGAATTGCACCAAAGAAAAATGCTCTTTTATATTAAATAAAAAGTGCAAAGCATATTTTCTCTTGCGATGTATTGTCATGAGCGATCAGTAAGATTGTCTGCTTTCTTATGAATGACTTTGTCTCATCTGGTCAGAAACATGTTCAGCTTGTGTCATGTCAAATGCTGTTAAAGTGCACAATAATCAGATTTGTATTTGCACTGTGGGTTTGTTGGAAGGATGGTGCCAGCAACCCCATCTACGGAAGTAGCGTTACTTATCTGATGATATAACAATTCTTAATGGGCCCTGAATAAATCATGCTCCTGATTAAAACGTTGCTAAGGGGGTGCAGCAATGAGTGTCAGGATGAGTTTCGTGTCTCCTGTGGTTCAACTTTTCCTGTGGATTGGAGGAGATTGTAATGACCCCCACTTTCCTTTTAAGATGTCCTGGAGGGAAGGAAGGTGTGCAACAATGTTCAATTTAGATGAGTTCATGTGGCTCGCGCGTTAATGATGTGGTTTCTTTGTTGTTGTGACGTTCATCACAGGAAGTGGAGGGCAGCCTCAGTGCAGCAGACCTCCGAGGGACCTGCACGCACAGCCGTCTCCTATCCGTCCCCACATTAGCCCCCACCCCCTCGCCTTTAACTTTACTCTAACGTCCTAGTTTGTCATGGACTTTCTCCAGTTTTTCATATTTTCTTTCAGTTTGAGTCCTATAGTGCAGATATATGTACATAATTACCCACGTAAAGTTGCAAAAGACACAATATTAGGAATGGTTGTCACATTTAAAGATTAAACAATATTTTGGTATAGATGATAAAGTGATAATTGAGAATGAGAGAGAAAAATGAAAATTAATAAGGATGGAGTTCTGGTAAAATCTGTGCTAGTAAAAGTATTTGAATATAATAAATGAATGGACTTACTTTGCTTTCCAAAGTATCTCCACATATAGGTTTTTTTTTTTAAATGATTGTGATTTAAATGATTGCATATTCTCAGGTCGAGGAATTCAACACTGATTATATTTACTCATCTATTATTTTTTTTTTAGATTTTGGAGCATGTGTGGTAATGATAAAAGGCTACAGTTGTGTTGGGTATTTGTTTGAACTTGTAAGCCGAGAGGGTTTATGGGGAAATGAGATGAATAAATGTTGTTTGTTCCCAGTAATGCTTTTGGGTGGTAGACAACCTTTTTCTGCATTTAATTCCTCTTTTGTTTCCCACTATGTAAGCTCAAACTGTATACAAGCTTCTAACACACACACACACAGACACACACACAAACACACACACACACACACACACACACACACACAGAGTTTATCCTCAGGTTCTATAGCTCTTCACATCTTCAAGCATATTTTTGCATGTTTATGGCTCTAATTGGCTTTAGCGCATCTCTCTGGAGTGGGATTTAATCTTCTGAACGTCAAGGTCTTTACTCCCCCCATAAACCAAAACAAAGAATTCAGTATCTGTCTCTGTTTAACTTGCCGCTCTTCACCCAGCTTCCCTCATCTCGCCGTGCAAATGACCTCATGCAAAGAGGACCATTTGCAGTGTGAAAATTGCTTTGTTCACAGTGGAAATAGGAGGAGATACCTTCTAACGGTTTATATCTAAATGGGTTTTAAGTGAGTGGATGCTACACGCTACATTGTCTCTTATCTGGACACAAATTCTGCTCTTTAGTCACACCCCTTGTCCAAACTGTTGAGTGCTTTTCTTTGAATATTATATTATATAAAAAATGTTCTGTCAGTAAAAAATACCCAACTGAACACTTCCATGCCAGCATAATGTCATTATGGCCTTGAAAAAAATCTCAATCATTCAGCAGGTTTCCAACTGGACTCCCGAGCATCTTGGTGTGTTAGTTTGACTGGAACTAGACGAGATGTTCTACTCATGCGCTAAATTTGTGCATCAAATCCAGATCTGGAAGTCTGACAGAACGTAAAATGCTAAAAAGAGGAACTCTTTGTTTGTCCAACAGGAATAGTCCTATTAAACGGCTTAGTCGAGCTCCAACCTTCAATCCAAGGCCAGTGGACATAGATTAAGCTCATCTGAAAGGTGTCTTAAGAGTGTGCTAATGCCGCCAACAAAAGCAATTGTTGGCGACACTAGCAAAAGTAATGCATGTTTGCATTTTACTGCCATAACTTAACACATTGTGTACAAATTTGGATTCTTTTTAGTGTGTAACCTAAATAAACCCCACATCCAGTGAATAGAGTAACTATGATTTTGATTTGAAGCTCTGGATCCATTGTGAATGGAACCTTAAAAAGAATACATATGTATTTCAAGGACTTTAACAGTGCGCCAGTGAATACAGAGGTTTATAGAATATCTGTATATTCTCCGCTAGTGCCCTTCATCACTGCCAGTCTTGTTTTTGTGTCGGAGAAGTTTGGAGTGTGAAGCTCAGGTGTGGTTGGGGAAGTGAGACCATTAGCGTGTTCACACTGTGTCACAGCTTCACTCCACTGGGGCTGAAGGAAGAGAACGCTGCCGTCCTTCCCGAGCGTGGGAGCTCCTAGCTGTTGGGGCGAGGGTGTCCGTTATTAGTTTCTGGCAAGAAAGCGGCCTTTGTCTCAGCAAATGATTTTCTTTTCAAACTGAGGCAGTAACACCCAAACATGGTTGCTTTTGAGTCCCTTAAGGGTTGGTAGGGAAATTGCTGCTGTTGTGTTGCAATCAATAATAGGTTCTGTCATGGACTTTTACAGTTTCACCTGATAATATTCAACTCTCTCTTATTTATAAACCCGGATCTACAACCTTCCCTCCATTTTCCTTTTTAGTGTCAGCTCCCATTTTCCTTTTTAGTGTCAGCTCCCATCATTTCAGTCTCGAAGTTAATGCGTGTGTCACCCCATGGATAACAGTTGAACAATTCACTAACCCACCGGATTCGGGTCACAGGGTTCAATATGTGTCAAATGCATTGTCATGCTCACAGCCCATCTGCTAAATGGACTATGGCTTGGGGCAGGGGCAGCAAGGTCGCAGCTATGGGCTAGGTTACATCAGCGCTTGTAGATATGTCTGTGCATGGCAGCGTGGGAGGAGATCCTTGCTCCTGCACGGAGCAGAGTGACACACGCAGAGTGATGTTTAAACTAACCGCATGTGCTGAGCATGTCCCTGCTGTATCCTTTAAAAAATAAAACCCCACCACCACTCAACGAGCAACAGCTCTGCAGATTTATGCAAATCTAACCAGGTGGAACACAGTGCACCGGCAAGTTATTTCGGTTCCCAGAATGCACTGTCTGAGGCCAAACTTGGAAAACACTCAAGATATCTTTTTTTTTTCTTTTTTTTCATGCCCCTTGCTAATTGCCACTGACAGCTCCACACCGGGTTTGATAAAAGTGTCGGAGGAAGCGAGGTACAGACAGGATGAAGGCGCAAGATGAACGACAGAGGAGGGGTGGGCGGGAGGAGAGGGCGAGGTTTGAATCGCTCAGACTAAACATCAGTAACATTTCCTCCTTTCTCCAAAAGCTCTTCAGCTGCAGCCTCCTCCTACATTAGCTGCACCGGTGTTTAAATCTCGAGTGTTTTAAACACCGGCCTCCTCGACAGCATCCTACACTGCATGCTTTGTTTTACTGTTACAATCAACTCCACTCCCACACTCTACCTTTGCACATTAGATTATTTATTCATTCTTTATGCCCCCAAAATCAAGATTATTATTATGCAGCCATTTGAGGCAGTCTCTCTTTAAGCTGTATATTCAATGTAAAGTGCTCTGGCAGCCATATGTGTTGATTTTAGTCACATGGTAATTACTTCCACTGAACTAAGGCCAGCAATGTATACAACGGTGTTGCTAATGTCGTGATGAAAACATTTCGTCTGCTGATCTTTCTTTATGGCCGTCTGTGTTGGAGATCTAATTTTGCATCCTAGCCCGTTTGAATTTTAAAAATCTAACGCGATGGTACCCGGCTAAATCCCAGAAGTCAGCGGGCGAAAGCGTCACTGCGTGGTTTTTGTTTCTTTGAACAAACAGACCCGAGGATCTGTTACAGTGGTTTTATGAATCATACACTCAGCTTAATTTCTAGCCGCAGTAACTAAACACAGGCTGTTTTTTGCTCTTCTCTGATGATTTTTCCTGACATTGAGAATTTTAGTCTGCCTGATCCCCATTCAGCTCCGGAGCCATTTGCTGGCACAACAGCAAAGGAGGTGAATGATTTTTACAAGCTCATTGGTCGGGCTGACGCAGGAGAAGGCGGTGTTAATGAAAGATCATGTCATGAAAGCAGAATGATGCAAATACTATGCTGCTGTTGTTAGAGGCTGATTACAAATGATCTTAATTATCTTAAATCCCCAGAGCTACATTAGATGTAATGTAAACAGCTCCACTGGGAACTCCCGTCTGTTCCCCCCTGCTCGTATTTTACATCCCAAATCTTGTTTCCTGCTTTCAGGTTGTTTTTCAGTTGCGCCTTTGTTTCCTGTTTCTGTTTGGATTAACGTCGCCATAGTGACTGCGTGTGCATATGTCATCACGATGATCACAGATGACGGCATTGACCACAGTTCAAAGAGACATCAGCCATCGCAAATTATTTTATTTCCCTTCTTTTCAAGGATGAGTAGTCTGTGATTTTACGAAAAAGGGAGGATGCTCCCATCACACGAGCAACAGCCTTAAAAGAGGTCGCAGCAACAAAAATACAACCGTCATCCTCAAATATAAAGTCACTGTCTGTTGACACACATGTCACACTCATGGTAGACTTCAGCAAGAAAAATAAGTGAAACTGAGATTAGAGAGGTTTATTTTCGAGAACGTCTGTACATATCATATATCAGTAAATAAAACTGTTTTTCTGTTGTTAATAAAGTGGTGCAAGCACTGCCTCTTTTCCATTAACTGTAAGTGTAAGTTATAGTGAAACATGCTCACAAACCCCTTGAGAACATCAAGAGACAGAACAAAGTAGAAATCTTTAAAGAGGTCAAAACCTGGATTTTCACAAAGGAAGTGACAGATCATCACTACAGGAAGCAAACTTCCAGCTTCAGGGTGTGCTAATAAGAATGTTTCAGTTGCCTCATTCCTTAAAAAAAAACATTGGGAATAATTGCAAAATGATAATAAATCAATGTTTTAGTTAATATACAAAGAGTACTTAGAGGGCTGGAAAATTCTAGCTGATTTAGCCACCGATTTGTTGCAGCTATTTACTATTAAGTTGTTTTTTTGCCAGTGTTGTCCGTCGTGTAATATATAATTTGCCTGATGGATTGCGTTCATTGTTGGTCGGATGTCAGATGTCATGTTACTTGAAAACCACATTAGGCAGGATGAGGACTGGTTTCACACTAGCACAGTACGGGGGTAGTGTGTTGAAAGAAAGCCTGCATTCCATCATTTCCTGCACAGTATAATGGAAGTACTTGTGTTAAATTAACTCATAAATTAACAGTGAATAATGCAGACATTGGGCCCTTATAAATCTGAGAACTGGGAGTAATCAGATAATTGGAATAATTATATGTGACATACTGAAGTATACTTCCTTTTTTAGTTACGTAAATATCCAGTTTGCTGTTGTTGAACATTAACTGTTCTAATGTGTGACCTTATAGACCTCCAAAGTAGGCTGCATGCTGCTGCAGATTTAAAAGAACATTCTTTTCAGTTCTAAAATTTACTTTAACAATTCAGTCATATTTGTCATCCTGTTTTTCTGCTTTCACCAGTTTACACAGTTCGAGCACACAAACAGGCTCAGCGTCATATATTTCTTTCTGAGCTATGCGCTGTGGTCACTGAACCCCACTTGGCTAAAGACCAGATCCCACATATTGATCCTGGTGGGGATTGTTCCCGCAGAGAGAGATGAGACGTGCTATTCCACACCACAATGCCGCTGCATGGCCCTAACTTCTGATGAACGCTCGTGATTGGTGCTGCAATGAATCACAGTCGTGCTTGACAAGCCTGCCAAAGCAAAGACCAGATCAGAGAGGTGTAGGGGCGGAGCACAATGTGTGCTGTTATAATATAATATTGTAATGTTCTTATTAGCAGAACGGACCCAAATGGAGCTGAAACTAATTGTTCATGAAATTGAATTTTTACCTGCAGTTTTGGATCAGGTCCGCTAGTCACAGAGCTGAGTATAACATCCTTCTGGTGTCACTTTGGTGGCAGAATTAGGAGAAAATGGCTCTATATTGGCCACCTTTCTACTTTTTTGTCCTGAAATGTTACCCTACTGCCCCAGCTAACCCTGTATGTGTGTGTGTGTGTGTGTGTGTGTGTGTGTGTGTGTGTGTGTGTGTGTGTGTGTGTGTTTGCATGCACGACCTTGAGGCTTTGGCACCAAGTCGACCAATTAAAACCAGTGCCCACAGCAAAGAACCACTGGGAGAAGGTCACAAATGCACTTCTGCACAATCAATGTGGTAACACAAACCAGATGTGGTGGGCTGTGTGTGTGCGTGTGAGAGAGAGAGAGAGAGAGAGAGAGACTTTTGCTTTTCTATGGGACACACAGTCTTTACATAAGGTTTTCCTTTTAGGCACAATACGATTTTGCTGAGTTTTTTTATGTGTATTATGTTTAAGCTGAACTGTTACCAATATAATGAACAGAATACTTCACTCAGAAGTTCGAACATATTAATACTTGTGCTACATAGACTATAGACAGGGTCAGTACTTACTTTAAATTCTTTAACTTTAGTTGCAAAAATAATTTGTTGCACCATTTGGCAGTCTAATGGGGTACCCACATCTCTACGTTGTTTAAAATGCCCATTAAAAAGGATCACAACCTGCTCGTTGTACAATTTTCAAACAAGAAAGCTGGCTTTCACACTTATGTTTTCATTACATAATGAATCTCCCTATCGGTCCAGACTCAACAACAAGACCTTCACGAGTTCAAAATGACGCTTTGTCATGATGACGCATTTGCGTGCTCATACATTGCCTGACTGCTGACCGGATTCTTCAAGAGGAGGTGAGAGGGGCCAGAATAGAAAATGTAGATCAGTCTTGGCACCCGCCTCTGCAAGGCAGATGACAGGAAGTTGCATCTGGTTACATCTGCAATTTTTTTCAATCACCATCAAACAAAAGTTGACCTGTGATGCAGCTCTGAAACCATTGATACACATTTATCACAGCCAGGTGAATAACAGGGAGGATGATCCAGGGAGGGATGGACAGATAGAGACTGGCTGTGAAAAGGAGGGAATGAATGAGATCAATGCAGACGGGGATGGAAAGTGACAGTCAGACAAAGAGGCTGGACTCCTCCATCTAACTCAGCCGACTATATGTTTTTGAAGCCACAACTCTTGACCTGTAGGAGTGGAAATATTGTAATCATTGATTTTGTAATACCTAGCATCCAATTTTCCTTCGTCCTAATGAAGTGAATGTTTGCTTTTCTGCCTTTTAAAACATAGACTTTTTCCCACAGGAGCAGTGGCCATCTGTCCATCTTGCTACAGTAAATGAGATATTGATCCCTGTGTACCATAATTCCATCAAACTGCATCATGGGTTATTGACTTTTTAAGCAGGAAGCTTAAATGTTTGCACTTTGAAGCAGGTTGCCTGCATTCAGACCTGGCAGCAGCCAGGATTTATGCTCCTTGTGGTCACGGTGTGATGTTGGTGAGGAATATGAATTTTATTAAGATGTTTGAGAAGTAAGGATGTTTCATCTGGTCCCTCACAACTTCCAAGGTCTTTTGGAGATTTCAGACTTGGTTCAGGCTAGAACTACATTTATTATTTCTAGAAAAGTGCTCACAAACATAGCATTACAAGGGTGTGTGTGTGTGTGTGTGTGTTTTTTTTAAAAAAAAGAAAACAGCAGGGAAACCTATTCATTTTCACTTTTTGCTATCTGACGGTTTGGGCACATTATTATTGCTGAAGACTCGTCATCCAGTGCACTTTGTGTGCGTCCATAAGGTAATGACAATGAGTCGGTGAAACCCAGAAGAAAAATCTTTAAGATTCAGTTTTTGCTTGAACAAAAGTCCCAACATCTCCTTGAACCAAAGAAGACTTCACTCAGATCTCTAATAAAGTAATGATTGACAAAATATGTTTCCAGGGACTTGGACCTTTTTAACCCTTTTTTAATTTAATTGTAGATTTGAGGAAATATGTCTTGGAATAAAGTGTAATCAGAAACAGAATTCCTCTGCAGCCAAGTCAACCTTCCACTATGGAAACTTTCCGTCTCTGATACCTTCAGATCGGATGAAAATGTTCTGAATGTCGATAATTCAATGTCATGTCAGATTATTTATGGATTCATGTTGCTTCCAGCTCTAAAAGTAGCTGTTTATCAGAATCCTTGACATCACATTCTAGATCAGAACTCTGAGAAACCTAGTGTGCAAAAACAATCTCCAAATTTCAATGGAACCCAGCTGAAAGGAAACATGTAGCAAAGATTTCTAATAGCACTTTCTTGGAAAAAAGGAATTTCAAATGATTTTCATGAAATAAATATGAGTAGCTCACTTCACATCTGCTTATTAATGTCCCGTTAAAAAAAAAAAAGAAATCTGCTATGGCTTTCCATTCACACCTCGAGCATAATTTCATCAGCGTATGAGTTGAGTGATCTATATGATCTGAAGACATGTGATATGCTGGGAGATGGTATTGCAACACTATTATGGTGTCTGAAGGCTGGGTTTATGTTATATTTGTTGTTTTCTGTTTAACATAAAAAACAGGAACAGTAAATAGTAAAAATTTTCTATTTGCCGTTGGAGAGATTGAATTCTCCTCACTTCCTGTATGATGCCTGAAAAATGTTTAAGCAATTTTGCAATCGCAAATTCAACTCAGTGTACTTATCAGCTTTTGCAGCTGTCTGTTAACCTGGGAAATCACCATCACACCTCCCTAACGTCTAAATTCTGCAAACCACCACTACATCCTCATAGTTTGAACACAGAGCCCACATTACGTGCTGGTGGCCTCTGATTGGTTACCATGGGTCACTCCGCAAACAGAGTCACGACATTTTGTTCATTTCTAGTCCTGGCTTTCGGGGTTTTTACAGCTTGTTCCTTGACATATCATTAATGCACTGCTGCTTTTTCGTCTGGTGTCCGAGAGCAACTGTGTGGTTGTGGAGTGGGGGCGTGGTTAGTGCGAAAGTATGGAAACTTGTAAATACAAGCTGGCAGATTGGTGAAAAGAGGAAGCCTGGATGCTGAAAGGAGATACTGTGTCGCTGTAGATGTGTACAGATGACGACGTGTGTGACGTGAGGCGGCAGGAATCTGTGAGTACTTCCCAGAAGTTTGGTCCTCGAATTTCTCCTGAAATATAAAGGAAAACAAACAAACGTCTGTTCTTGCAGACAACAGCCTTAAGCTCGGAACCAGGGCACTGGTTCCTCCTCTCAGCGCTCACAGGAGATATCCCAGGAGCTGCCCCATGCCCCAGACTGGATAAACGGATGAACGCAAGATGAAACATACACGGATGGCAGGCTTTCATCAATCACACGGGATACGTACATTTGCGCTTTTGTCTGCGGCAGGCTCCGAATTTCTCTATTACCCACATTTCTTCGCGCGGGTCAAGGGCGATCAGTCCAAACATCTGCAAGCAGTCGGTGTAACGAGTCGACTGCACGGCACAAAAGATCAAACTGAAGATTAATCTATAGACGCTGCAGTGGGTCATGATGTTATTGTTTCTGTCCGCAGGATCCCGAAAGCAGAGCTGGGAGGTTGGGCCCCTTGGGGGTCTTCTCAACAGTTCAATAAGCAGGACATGTTCTGTAATAAGAAGTGACAACTATCTCTGAGCCATATTATCTGGAGAACCTCATTCACAGAAGCTCTTGGCCTTGTGTCCAAGTTTAGTTTTCCAGGCAACTGAGCAAACGTCTCCTGTGATGGTTGATTTTATTTTTAATCATATGAAAACAAAGAGGGGGGAAAATTTGCTCTTCCATACACAACATCCACCCATCTTCCAGTCGCGCGCCAAACAGTTTCATCCTCTCAGCAAGCACCGTTTCAGAGTTTCCAGTCAGCCTGATGGTAAATCCCAGAGCTTTTATGGGAATCCTCTGTTAATTAGACTTCACCTTGGCTTTTCGGTTTTCCCCCCAGAATCTGGCAGCGCCGCTGCATGGAAACAAATGTTTGTTAAGCTGATGAAACGGAGGGTTTAAGTCTCATCCTCGACAGTGGAGGCACGCCGTATGCCTCGGGGCCCCTGCGGCATTTTACCTGCTGCCTCCACATCGCTGCTCCAAGCTAGCTGCCCACACGCACGCACGCACACACACACACACACACACACACACACACACACACACACACACACACACACACACACACACACTTACCACATTTGTAGCAGACCAGAGACTGGAGTGTTGCAGAAGCTCTACATTTTGGCACAGAGGAACATGCATCAAATGATTGTAATCCATGAGGCTTACACGCCATTACACGTTCAAGGCTGGCAACAATGTTGCTGCCTCAGGAACCTCGTCCTGTATAGAAAATGCATTGTAAGAGAGTTTATTTGGTCTATCTTCCTTATTTGATGAGGGTGGAGTCTCTTCCAGGGGTGTAGGTACCCCTGAATTGTTACCAGTTTATCACAGGAGATTTTCATACCCCAAAGCTTGGCAACAGCAGTCAAAGACACAACAACCCCCCCCTCCTGTGACTGAAGAACAGTTCAATTCAGTTCAGTTCAAAATTTAAAGAAATTAAGACGAACCAGTGCTAATTAAAAATAATGGAGATAAATGGAGCTTCTGCCTCCTTTGGGAAGGTCTTGATTTTAGCAATTTTAACAAATTATTTAATGCCAACTGTCATCTTTGCATTGCTTGAGTTGCTTCACAGGCAAAACAGAACCTCTGATTGGTCGGCGGTCTCAGCCTGAGGCCACACTGTTGGATAACAAGTGCTTTCAACCCGAATAATCAGATGAAGATCAATCCCTTTTGACTTACCCGCACGATGCGTCTCACTCCGTGTTTCCTCAGCAGGCATTAATGTCGGGCCATTGATATACTGTAAACACATATCCATGTCCCCAAATAGTCACAAACTCCCTCTGTGCACCGCGTGGGTGCAGATCAATAGTGACTGTCTTCTGGTTGTCTTCGAAAGGAAAGAGGCATCCCCCCAAACACACACACACACACACACACACATTGGAAAACAAGTAAAAGTACAGATGTGACAGTGAAAGATAATGTCTCAGAGGAGGGAAAGTGGACCTGTAGTTTAATGGGAAGCTTGACTGTAATGCAAATGGGAATTGATCACTGCTGCCAAAGCATCAGGAGATACTTAACCCCAACAGGAGGGGAATGTGTGTTTGAGTGTACAAGTGGGCAGCATGGATGTCTCTTTTTCTTCAGTGGTTATTTTATGGGTCTGGGAGAGGTTATATCTGTAATTCTGCCATTGACAACACTGATGGTTTAGTGTTATTCAGCCTCCTCCCAACCTAGCTCCTGCTCAGGGATTGCGTGTGGCATTTAGAACGAGAAAATATATCTCTAGATCAGAGCCTTGTCTGTAGACCTAGCTCTAAGTGGCCGACATGTCTTCATAAAGCAGGAAACCAGATTGAATGAAAAAATTGCCTTTCCAATCTCTGACTGGAAAACAAGAAAAAAAAAGAAATATGCAACAAGAATTTCAAGATTTAATCAATGCAGATTGGTCTTAAACACAGCAATTACTTTTGGAATATTCATGTTTTTATTAAACATTCAGAGTTGGTTCATATCATGCCCTTCCACAAAGTTGTCAGTTCTCATTTCCAAATGACTTCATCATAAGGAGCTCCATTAGTGTCTCAGGTTGTGTGATCCCTCTGAGTTACTTGTAATCAAGTTGTCTTACTGATGCCAATCTGAAACAATTTAAAGAGGTTATCTTAACCTAGCTGCTGCCGGCCCTCCAAATCAAGACGGGAGTGAGTGAGAAGCTTCCCAAAACAGTAGTTGAAGTGAACAAACCTGTGACTCCAGCACGGAAACTGACAAATAACTTATGGCAGAGTAAAGATTTGTCATAAATTTGTAAAAAAAAAAAAAAAAGAAAAAGTTAAATAAATTATATTGCCTTTGTAGAAAGGCACGTGTCACCTATGATGGTGAAGATACCAGGTGTTCAGGTTTGCTTTAAAACATACCTGTCACGGCTCAGAAGGGAGGACCCAAATACAGACAGAGTAGCGGGGGAAGAACACAAGTTTAATTCCAAAATATCAAAACACAAAGCGCTCCGGTACAGGAGGGAACAGGGGCTCTCGGGCCAACACCTCCCCGCGATCCGCAATGTCCTGGGAACGGGGGTCTGGACAGACTGGAGAAAGTCGGGGTTACCGGGCAGCAGGCTGAGTCAGAGGCAGACGGGCATAAGGTTCTCACACGGGAGGCAGAAGTACCAGGCAGAAGGCAGAGTAAAGAGTAACAAGTAACAAGTAGCAAGTAACAAGTAGCAAGTAGCAAGTAGCAAGTAGCAAGTAACAAGTAACAAGTAGCAAGTAGCAAGTAACAAGTGGCAAGTAGCAAGTAACAAGTGGCAAGTAACAAGTAACAAGTAGCAAGTAACAAGTAACCAAAAACGACCCGACAGCCTCTGCTGTCGGCGATGGGCCTTATCAAGAGGAGGTAATCCCGGGATGCAGCTCAGGTGCGCGACCTCCCGCTGGTCCCAGGACAGGGTTGGCGCCCCCTATGGGGAACGAGGTGCACCGGACCCTGACATCAGGCCACTGTGCCATGCTGACTCTATATTTCAGGGTTCATTTCAGAGTGATTTCATAGTTTTATTCACCTTGAAGAGAAGCAACAAATAGACCTATTCCCTTAATGGACATCTGAGCCTGATATTATTTTATGCAGCCTGATGTCACAGTCCTACCGCACTTCTGTAGGACATTAATGGCTATTAGCCAGCCGCTGGTATTTACTCTGCACCCATTACATCTGATTGTTAACCTTTGTGGCTAATTATGCATTCCCCATCTGGCTCTTTCACCCTGTTATTACGGACTCTATCTGCCAGCTATGCTAACAAATGTAACTCTAATGTGCATTAAATGCAGCTGACATAGATCCCTCTTCAGCAACATTGCTTTTAGCGCCACTTAATTATTACACAGTTAGGCTTCACGCAATTATGCGTCGCTTTGGCCGGTCTACAATCACATGAAGAAATGCATGAAGAGTGAGATACGAATGGAGCTCTGGTAGCTTTTGGAGCCGCCATCTGTGTCACCTGTCTGTACTTGTCCCATAAACAATGACCAAATGGATCAAACAGACATCAGTCCAATGCTAATCACACAGGTGGCGGTTGGAAAATAGATCAGCTATTTTTGCTCTTCCATCTGTGTTTGAGATGCTGATGTGCAGCTCAGGGTTTTTGTTTTTTTTTGCAACCTGTCCTGTTTCAGATTTGATGAAATCCTGGCTAAATCACATCTTGGCACTAGGTTTATTTTCTTACAAGCATCCTGCACACTCATTATGCTGCCATATTAAAAATGAAAGATGTTTTATCATGCTTTCTCAAGCATCAACAGTCTATTGATACCAAATTATAGCCTACTCATACTCATACAGTCATTTGACTGTAGAGGGAGATGGTGGGGGGTAGTCCGGTGTTTCCCCAAGCTCTGTGTGTTGGGCTCGTCTGCGTCTCGGCGCAGTTTCTTTGGTTTTTGTGTGAAAGGCACATTGTTTGTGCTGTGAGCACCTGCAAAAATACTTCACACGGCGCCGCACGGGGACCCCAAAGAGGTGATGTCTCTTTGTACCTCCTGTACCTTTTATTCTATTTCCTCTATGTGCTGAAGGGCACCCTTTGACTTCCCAGATTTCACAGATCTAATTTTGCTTTTTTTAACTCAGTATTGCTTGGCTTTGCCTCACAAAGGTTCTACTGACATGTTCTTTTGAATGACAACTCAATTCTCAAACAAAAACAAAGCCTGCAGCCTGCAGACAACTGAAGATAAATCTTACTATATATATATATCACTTTACAATCAGGACTACTATACTTCTACTATATTTTTACTATAGATAAGTGTATTTAATAGACATTTCACGTTCAAAATATGTTTTTCTGAGTAGTCCCCAGAGCACTGACCAACTACTTTTTATCCATGTGATTGTGGCAATGATGAGATAAAAGGAAGGATAAAAGTCATATAATCGGTTCTGTCAGAAGAAGCTGCCCATCTCAAACCACACTGACAGAAAGCGGAATATGGAACCCTCGCTTGTGCTCTAGGACTGTCAAACTTTCAGTTTTGAACATGCACGTTATTCTCTCTGCATCTCTGCGTGTGTGCACTTAATCACAGCCATATGTGCACACATTCCTGTACTGTACATAATATCAACACATTTGTGGCCCATGATGCCCAAACACAGCAATGCCGCCTCCATTTCCATAGAAACCGGATCTCAGCCAATGAGAAGGGCTGTAAACATTTTTGCTGTTGTCATGGAAACACGGTGTTCACATGCCATCTATCGGGTCTGAAGTTTTGCCTTCTCTGTGCATGCGTGAGTAAGACGAGTTGTGGAGGGGGTCTCGCTAACATTAATACCAGCAGCATTTTATGGCCACTCACAGTGTGGTGCAGTTTGAGGTGAAGGAATGCTCAAGCAGACTCTGGACTGCATAGGCTGTGGTTTGGGAGCACGTTGGACGGCAGCGGGCGGGTCTGGGAAAGGTTATTTCAGGTTCCTTTTCAATAACTGTTTGTTCTCGTCCAGGTTTTGGCTGCACGCTTGAACTCGGTGTCAAAGCCACCCGCGCCAGGTGCAGACAGCTGAGAAAGAGCTTACGCTGAAAGATCTAAAATGTCGTCGGCGTGGCAAATGCTTCTAAGAGATTGTCTCCTTTTCTTTTCTCCCATTCTTTCTGAGGGCCAAAAAACACAGACTAGGTGGATTTTTTTCCCTCTCTCTAAGGCTACAGAAAAAGTTTGGAATCATCCAACATTTAATATTCACAAGGCATTCTTTCAGATTGGCAAAAGCTTGTAGAGTCACTAAGGTTTATGGGCTGCTTTTCTGCCTCACACAGTCATTGCCCGCCTCACTTTCCCCTTCTGAGGAGCTGCTGGAGCCTATAGCCCCGGCTTATTTGCTTTATATAATGGCTCCTTTGGTGCCAGAGGATCGGCTTGGCTAAGTGTGGAGCCGGTGGGGGGGGCGGGGTTGCTCAGTAGGACTGCTGTTAGGGGTGTACAGTTTCCCAGATTATGTTCTCACTCATCAAATAATGATGTTTGATGTTAACATGATAGTCACCCCCTCCTATGGTGCCTTACAAACTCGGATTTATTCAAGAAACATTGAAAATCTACAGTTAACATTAAGTTTTTCCATTATGAATGCTGGATTCATGCATCCATCTTTAACCTTCAGGCACACCAGACCATCTGAAGGGGATAAAGATTCTGTTCTCACTTGGGTCACGGTATACAGAGCAGTGATCCTCAACCTCACATCGCTCAGAATTAGAGTTCGGCACACAGCGTGACCTTGGCCATCACAGAAACATTTAGCTGTTGGAATCATGAACTAATAAAGTTACATTTGGGTTTTATTCCATTCTTTATCAGCTTTCACCCGGGCTCCACTCTTTAGCATTTTCCTGTCTGCCTTCATGCACGTGGCGTCATCGCAGAGTTTAGATCTACTTTCCTGTTGTTAGCACTGATTGAGTAATTAGCTCCATATCTTACACATGGATATCCGGAGTGTGCTTTTTCTTTTCTTTTTTCATTTTTAGGCATTTGTGTGTGTGCAGCCGAAGGTGCTGTATTTCCACCAACTTTTCTAATCTGGGTTCTGATCTGCAGCCTGATTTACTACACTGATAAAACTGACTGGCTTGTTAATCATCCCAGCTCTGGAATTGGTATGCATTTTATTTTTTAATTTTTCTTTTTATGATGTATTTCTTTCCTCTGTGGCAGTCTTGTATCGGTTTGTGTTTGTAATTTAACCCTCCAATGGACAAATGCAAATCTCTTTAAACAGTTTTTATGAATGAAATGATTTCATACAAAGTAGGCAGCCTGAAAGAGAGGCAGTTCGTGCTAATGAATGAGCAGCTACATAAGATTGCTCTACCTTGTCTTTTTGACAATAAGTTTGTGTGATTATTTATCTTACATATCTTGGATTTACAGTGCAAAGACATAACTATTCCTATATATTTGCATTAAAAAAACCCCGAAACATTTGCACATTTTCTATGTGGAGTTTGCATGTTTTTCCTTAAATTTAAACTGACCTCAGGTGTCTCAATATCTTGAAAATTGGTAGAAGATGGATGGACTGGATTGAAGGCTCATAAAGCTTCAGATCTATTATTCATCCACCACATCTCCTTCTTCCCCTCTTATTTTATCAGTTTAATCGGTTCTTCTGTTTTCCCATTAAGCTCTCTTTCTTCTGCACAGTTTGAACTCAATCGTCTTCAGAGGGTGTGGCGTCAGTTAGCACACAGCGATTTCAGGTGGAGCTCTCTCCAAATATCTACTTTGTGTCTTTGTTCCCCTGTCAAAGCTCTCACTCAACAAGGCTTTTTTTTTTGTTGTTCTTTACAAAGCAAAATACAGGCTGGGAGAGGGGGCTCTGCAGTCACAAACACCACCACAGAGGAGCCCATAGGTGATGATTAAAATGCACGTCAAGATTTTATTTTTGAGCGAAAAATAGTCTACCTTTCATAACTTCAGAATCGCTTTTGAAGTTCAGGGAATACAAATATCACTGGTGCTGTTGTCTTGTCTGTCTCGTTAGCATTTTCTCATTATCAGTGAATGTGCCAGTTCTCCTTTAATCGCAAAAGGAAAAAAAAAAGAAAAACAACACACACAGCAGACAGTTGGTGTGCAGAGCGTGGGCATCGTCTCTCTCAATATGATGGTACTTTTTTACTTGCAACATTGCGCATGTCAATTTTCAGTCATTTGAATGTCTTATGCTTAATCTCTCTGTTGGGATGCTTCTGAAATGATGGCTACCCCAACCCCAGTAAGTGGTTTCCCCTTCTCGTTCACTCGCATTAGTCAGCACTGTGACATGATTTACCCTCAGTAAAGACTTGTATTCTTTAATGAGAATGCCATCACATAGGGCAATAAAGATCAAATTATTGTTTGCATGATGCAGCTGATTTACAGTCCTCCAGCAGGCTTAGTGTATGAGCAATATAGATGATGAAAGTTTACACTTTGGAAGGTTCTACTGAAACTGAAATCTACAGTTTGAGTAGATTGTACACTGTAAAATCATTCCTTCTGGCTTCAGTGGATATTTCCTCATATTACGTCACCAAAAGTATGAAATATCTCTCCTCCTTTCTCTTCCTCCTTTCTGGCTATTCACAGGTTGGCCTGCAGGTCTATTAATAGAATAGGAGAGCAATATTTTCTGCTCTGAGTGTGGCAGATGTGAGTCTTTTGAGACTACAGATATTAGATTGTGTCTTAGGTTGTGCAGCGCTATAGCTATTGCGCATCCATGACCTGCAGCATGACTTTGACGCCCCCGAGTTGAGCAAAGGGCTCGCTGTAAGTATCAGGGATAATAGGGAGCCCCACGGTTGAGGAAAGACCGCTCTTGATATTTCCAGGTGGTGTGTCGGGTTTTTCCTGAACAATAAGATGCGCAGATTCCTCAAAGTTTCACTCGGCGGCTGTGCCTCATCACCTCAGCCGCAGACACCGCGGCAGCAAAGACGGGACTTCACAACGCTCGCCAAGAAAACCCTCGTTGCTTAGCAACTCAGAGTCCGCAGTTCCAAGATACAAGGGTGTTTTCCTGGATGATGAGGTGTGTGTGTGTGTGTGTGTGTGTGTGTGTGTGTGTGTGTGTGTGTGTGTGTGTGTGTGTGTGTGTGTGTGTGTGTGTGTGTTTGTGTGTGTGTTGGTGGAGAATCTGTTTGTGCATCGAGCCCATTAGTTGGCTGCCTCTACATGTAAGAAACTCCTGAAAGCCATTCAGCAGCACCTCTTTGACTGTTCGCCAAACTGTGGAGTCAGCTATTCTCTTTGCCACCCTTCCATAAAAATTGATCCCCTCGTATAACAGCTCTCCCCAAGTGTCCCCATTGTGTCAGTATAATAGTTCTGTGCATATCCATATTCATGAGCAAAGCCCACCGAATAAATTCCCTGCATATTTTCAGTCGATGGTTTGATTTATCAATAAATAAAGCTAGTAAAAGTTTAACCACCTTCGCTGTAAAAGCTTGTCTTTCTGAAATCATTAGGCCAGGTATCCCGTATCATCCTGACATAAGTATGGACCTGTGTTCCCCGCTTTCCTCCCATACTTTTCATTTGCCCATACCCTGACATTTTCCTTTTTTTTCTCCCATCTTAAAAAGCCCACCTCTCTCCGTCCCCGCCGCTCATGCCTGTTTTCAATCTGCCTCCCGTATGGTAGGCACTGATACAGGCAGTCTAACAATATCCGGCGATTTCCCTCAACCTCCTAACTCCCCAGCTCCTGACTCATCTGCTGATAACATGCCTTGTCAGCGAGAGGCTGGGGTGAGCAGCGCGGTACCAGTGGGATTTTCCACCTCATTGGTCGCCGTGCGCCGCTGTAGCGCAGCGTCCACCTCTCACCAGTGCAAATACTAACTTTACGTAATAATAATAATAAAAAAATGTTCGACTCATAACCATTCACTCAAAAACCACGGAAAACAAAAAAAGAAAGATCCACTTTAGCAAACTGTACAGATGCCGCAGGGTCACACATGCAAGAACACTGCTGCCTGCTCCACCCCCACCACCTGCTCTCCAGTTATATCATTTTTCCTTGTTATCCTTTTGCGGTGGTTGTGTTCTGGTACTTCTCGCCTACCTCATCTGTGCTTTTGTTTTTGTCTCTTTATATCAAAAATATCATCCAATCGCAAACTGCCCTCCGTATTTTTATGTCGTCCACCGCCAGACGGCCATCACAAGGATAAACACCCCGGTGTTTCGACATTGGAGAATAATCATTGTTTTTCATTCTTGGATCAGGCACTTCACTCGGTGGATAAAATCAGTTGTCAAATTGCGACTTTATTTGGACTTTATGTGCCTGAGCTTGCTGTAGAAAGACCAGACGAGAGGAAGAGATATAGCTATGAGAAGGTTAGGGGGTGGAAGACCGGGTGCAAACTGGGTGTAGACGCTTCAAAGGCCAATCACTCTATACATTACTCAAGAGGTAGAGAGGACCTTCACATACATCTTGAACACCTTAAGATGGTCGTGGATAAAGAGGGGCATTCAGTTGAAACCACTTAGACACATAAAGATAAATGCCCTATATATTTGTTTATTGATTATAGTATCTTGAATCAATTATATGTCAGGTTCTATATCTATTTTTGGTTGTTTTAATATGAAAGGGTAGCATTGAAAGAAAGGTGTTTAAAGGGCTGGTCTGGCCACACGTTCATGTAAATTGTCACCGCTTCCCTCCTCCTGGAGCCCTTGGCCCTTCCTTGCTATAAAGCCTTACAGCCAGTGGGAGTATTCTTGAAGTGAAATGGCAGAGAATGGAATGGAATGTTCAGCTGAGGAGGACCACGTATCCGAGCATCATCGGTCACTTACCGAGTGCTCCACATGCTCCACAAAATGGTTATGTTATGTTCACACTTTGCAGATTTCCGTTCGCAGACGAGGTGAGGGAGGGGTAGGGAGCAGAGAGCAGAGGTAGAGGGAGGAAAAGCTCATGGTACGCTCGTTTTTTTGTCTACAGATGCACAACAGCAAAGGTAACTGTGGAAAAAAAAAGCCGCCTATTGCCCGTTTAAAGTCAACAGCAGCTATTGTTCGCCGGCTGTTTGCGTTCCTTCACACGAGGGCCTGCAAACATTAGGATGCGTTTAGCGCTTCACTTGGGAGAACTCTCACACTTTATGTGATCGATGCTTCAGGTGTTGAAGGGGCAGTCTGTTACAAGCATGGAGGAAAAACTGGTGGAAACAAACTGCTCCGAGGGACCTTTGGAGATGCGGCAGCAGTGGCTCTGACTGCAGCAGTAAAGTTTTTGCCCTGGGCTACATCCTGTTTCGCACACCTTCACATCGAGATGCTGTCTGTCTTGGTTTGTAAAGTTTGTGCCTCGAATGTTAGCTGGTGCTTCCCTGGAGGGAACTGAGGTTAAAAAGTGAGGCTTCTAGTGTGAGCACAAAAAAAAAAAAAAAAAAAAAAAAAATCAACAAATCTGGACAACAATGAAAGAAGAAAATGCAATTGGGTTATATTCAATGTTATACAATGAATATAACCCAATTACCATTTTCCAAGCACATAATTAATTTATCTATCGATCAAAGTCTATGCAACACCATAACATAAACAATTCACCCTATTATGTTTTTGAATCTACTGAGCTATTCTGTCCCAGTTTACAGGTATAAACCAACTAGTTGCAAGATGGCAGCATGCAAAGTGATGAAGGTAGACTAACACTGCATAAATGTCATCTCTCACTTTGTCCGCATTTGCATGGTATTGAAGGTCATTGCTGATGAGACGTGCAAAACTCTTGTTCCGCTCACTCTTAAACATGGAATGGAACAGCTGCAAACAGGCTGATGCTTAAGTCCAGGCAATTTCAGATGCAAATACCATAGTAAGAGGCTGCAGAATAAAACAAGATCGGTAGGTTACACTTCTAGGTTCTGGAAACAGCCACCTGCAGCAGAGAGATCTCATATTTAGTGCTCAAACTGAGTTTGTGCTTCTGGTGTACTTGGGAGTTATAATGGTTATAAATGAGGCACATGTCATCACATGCTCGATATTCCTAACTATTCAGTGTGAAAGCTCGTTTGAGTCCTGCAGAAGTGCAAACCATTTCCCGCAGAGTAACTCTAAGGTGTGACTGCAGCTACATCAATTCATTAGATGTTGCAGCACCTGATTTAAAGTGTTGATTAGATAGTTAAAATGATAGAGGTGGCTGAATTTGTTTTTGCGGGGTTACTTTGATTCCCTACTAACATCATCATATGACAGCTTCTCACTGCAACTGAATCAAGTATGGCCCCTCTGTGAGGTGTGGATTAGAGAGAGACTGTAGCCAGGGCCGTGAACGGAATGCAGAAACAGAGCACAGATGCAGAACCACGTCCTGGGCGAATTACAGGAAACACAATTGAAAATATATATTCAGGAAGGCTCCTTCGCATTGATCGGCCCCGGACTGTGTGTGTGTGTGCACAGGCTGGCACATTTTCCCTCCTCATGAAAGAAAGACGAGCTGATAAAATCTTGATGAGATTCCACTTTTACAATAAACTTTGCCTCTTTTAAGGTGTTTTTTTCTTTAAAGTTACATTCAACATAAACTGTAAACAAAAGTCTTGTATGTTTGCTCCACGTTGCATCATTAACCAACAGAATCCGAGTGAATCAGTAGGGGTTCATGGAGGCAGTGCAGGGTGAAACTCTCCTATTTTCATTGGGTAAGAGGAATCCTGTTTATATGGCCCTCTGGGGTCTTTCAGTGCAGCTCCGACAACAGGGCCATTCTGCATGCTGCCACATGACACTTTATTGAAGCTCATAGTCTAATCCAGCATGCAGTTTCATGCAGCAGTAGCGAGGAACCCCCCCCCCCACACACACACACACACACTTTAACAGGATGAAATCATGAGGACCAGGCTCATGGGGGAAGAGAGGGGAAGAGAGGGGACAGGGGAGAAGGAGAGGTAAAGCAAAGAAGGAGGTGAAATGAAAATACATTTAATGAAGATATAAATCTAAAGCGGAGGGGGTCAGTGGGGCTGCAGGCCAGGTCTGGAGCCAGGGATACCTGTAGATAGATAGATAGAGGGATAGAGAGAGACACAGAGTGTCTGCGTGTCCCAGCAGTCCATAGAGTCCTGCAACGCCATGCTTCAGATAATGGCTGAGGGATGGATGATCCTGGCCTTTTAAGAATAATGTCAGCATCAGTGTAGCACAAGTGAACTTGGTGGACCTTCCTCTGTGCCATTTCATTGGCGAGCCGGCCATCTTCTGCGCCCCGCGTGCAGTAAGTGGATGTGCTCTACAGGCGTAGGTATTCAAACTTGCGCGTGTGTATCCGCATGTTTCAGACAGATGTTTGACTGAAGAGACCTCCGGAACGCAGGAAGCCGTTCAGGTGTGAGAGAGTTTGCGTCTCTGATGAAGGCTGAGTGTGCAGGCATGTTTGCTCCTCTACACTTCAGTTTAAGAAGCAGTGTGTGTGTTTGTGCTGCAGCGCTCTCATCTTGCTTTCATAGTCTTGACAGAGCATATCCATGTGTATCTTGCCTCTAATTGAATGCATCCCTCAGGGCGTCACCGCTTGTTTATATCTTGACACCGTGAAGGTATGTGTGCACAAGCATGTATGTGTGCATTCTCTCCTTATTGTTTAATTATAGCCCCCCCAGCTGAGGGACGGAAGAAGAAAATAAGGGCAGGAGAGGGATAATTATTGATTGAATGGCTCATATTATTCATGTTTAATCCAAAGCACCAACTCCATGCTTCTGCTTGGGCCTTCTTCTCTGCTCTTGTGTTAATAAATCCTCCCTTTTTTTCTTATTCAACTGAAAGAACTCCAATAAACAACAGATTTTAATATACTTCACCAGTCGACGAGGTCTGAAAGTGCACCAATAAAACCTGTCTGCTGTCTACATGTGAGCCCAGGGGCAGCAGCTGAGGTTGCCAGGTTCACGTACCCTACTCACATGTCTTTATAAAACACCTACCGTTCTCTTTTGTCAGCCTGGGAGCTCTAAAGATGAATATTTAGCTTAATCTGTAATTTCATCATTAAAATACCATCTACAATGACACCTGGGTTAAAAGGAGTCTGAATTACCATTAAAATGAACGTTTTATTCTATCTTAAGTATGAATCCCCTTTACTCGCAGGAGGACTGTCGTTGCTGAATCTTTTTTTCCTTTTTCATTTATGTTTGTACCCTGCTCCCTCTGTATTAGTTTCCCACTTTGTCCAACTCAACAAACGTTAACTTCTTCACTGACTAGTTCTTAAGTGAAAAAGGAGCCTTACTAAATAACAGATCCTGCCATGCCTGAAGCAAATGTCCCCATTTGTATGAGCAGTCAGTAATGATGCTCAACAACAGTACTTGTGTTCAGGTTCACTCTAATCATTGCCTTTGCTAATGCGTCGCTGTCCTGTCATTTGTTCCAGAGAATTCCAAATTACTAACTTCTTTAAGGTAAAACATCGAAGGGGAAAAAGATACAATCATTAACTTTCCCAGTTGATGTAAGAATTTTTTTTTTTTTTGTAATAGAAATGTTCTTAAGTAGTTGTATGAAATATGCAAAGTAGGAGCTATTTCATTAACTTTAGACAATATTTCCAGAACAAAAATCTTAAGATTGGAATCAACCGGATTATAATATAGTGTTTCATTATGTTAACATATTTGAGCCAAAGGCTGATTTGAATATCTTTTTACCGGTAATCTCAAAACCCATTTCCCTGTTTTAGTGTTTTGTGTAAAACTGACTGTGAATAACATATGACAAATAGATAAAAAATAAAATTCCTTAGAATGTAGTTCTTATGAAAGTAGGAATTTTGGTGTATGTCAGTGATACTGAAGTATTTATTGACGTTTTTGAACCCCTCTTTGTCCTTTATGTTTGGTCACTGATATGAAAGAAGTGACCATATTTAGTTGCTGTAACAGGAGAAACAAAGATGTATGAATGGATGTACGACGTATGTATGACGATGCATAAGACATGAGACAGTGGCTTTTTCCAGAAAAATATGGTCCAGTTGTCTCAAAATAAGCCCCTCAATGTGTATATGGGTTATGGAGTGATTTTTGTTTTTCACTAATCTGTGAGAGGGTTTGTTATAGCAGAAAAATATTGCATAATTGATGCTTAAAATACATAAAAAAATCTGTGTTTTACCAGCCGTGTCTTGCCTTAAAGGTCAAATCTCCAACAGTTGTGTATGAAGTCACACCTGCCTCAGAACCAACAGACCATAGGGCCAAGTCTCTTCTTAGTTTAAGTCACCATCTATGGTTTACTGTAAGATTTCAGGTGGTTTTTTATCTCCCTACATATAACCTCAAAGCCCCTAGTATTTTTGTCCTTCACCATATCCGATTCTGAGAAACTTGCAACAGATGAAAGCGTGTCATGGGAGGCTTCTGTTCTCTTTCACTGTCGGAGTTTGACTTACACTGTTGACGAAGCGGATTCCCTTAATGAGGGCAACTTTCATTATTGTTGCACAGAAAGTATAACTCAAGCCCCAAGTTTTTCTAATATAAATTAGGAAGAAGACAATTACTCTGCAAAACTTTTTTTTATTTGTAACTTGTAATTTTGACTCTCTTTGAAGCATTTTTAGAAGGTAATTAAACATTTCCAAACAAATTACTTTTTGAGTTTTTGTATTTTCTGCAGACAACATAGAAGCTTTGCTTGAAACAGTACGATGAGACGTGCCTCTGCCTTCGCTCTGAGATGCCTCGGAGCAAACTACAATAGTTGTGCTTGTTTTGCTCCTTTATGTATGCACTCATATGGATTTCTGTTTCATTTCGCTCTACTTGTGGAACTACTTGAGGGAGATTGATCACATGGGTTCACAAACAGGAAACAGATACCTGATAGCTACAGACTCGTTGTGGCTCTAACTCTGTGTTTGTTGCACAGTGCAATCAATGTAGAGTGCCACGAACACAGCATCTGTACGCGTTCTGCTCGCATAGTTCAGTTATATTTATTCAAAACTTAGAAATATATACACACACACATATATATCGGTACATACACTTTTAGAGTTGCTTTTAGGTTAGAGTCAAACCTTGTGGTGGCTATTAATTTTAATTAGCTGTGGCCACATGTCCTTTGTTGATTTCCACAAAACATTTTGCAAAGTTGCGACTGTTGCATGTCAACAATAGTCGGGAACCCTTATAAGTTCCTGCCCCACTATTTTTACACCACCACGTCTGAGCCTTTGTTTTCTGTTTAATGATCCACTTGCCATACTGAGTGATCTTTTTAATTGCATCCCTTTGGACTCTCAGAGGTTTGTGGAGTGCCTTCCGGAGTGTGTGGTAATCCTGTGCTGCCCTCCACATGTAACTGAGATGCTATGGGGACTCTGGGCTTTAACCACTGGCTAGAATTTTAGTCACTTTCCCAGGTCAAGACAACACATCAGTGCCAGTCAGTTAGAATTAATTCTAAGATTGTTCTCGTGTACTTTATTTTTCTTCTGCACCGGAAAAGCTACTTCACACTTCTCAGAAACAGTTGGAGGAAGAAGGAAAAATTTTAGGTACTAGAACACCTGTTTTCATACTTTGGAGTAGGCCTCTGCTACAAGAGGATGTGAATGTTAAGAACAGTTAAGAAATTAGAAATTATTTTCATCTTTTAAAGGCAAAAAAATAATAATAATCACCTCTGGAATTTCTTAAGCATTTCCACTTTACTAAAGCTGTTTGAAATATGCCTCGCTAAATGAATAAATTGGCACATTCAAATGGATTTCACTTGGGTTATCCCTCAGAAGCTGAACATAATGAACATGCTGACTCCATGGCCTCTCCTCCACTGCTAAATTGAATCTGATGCCTACTCTAATCTTTATCAATTACTTCATTGGGTAAAGCCTTCTGCTACAGCTTAACGTTAATTACAGTTAATTTCACAAATATTAAGATGAGCTCTCTGGGAGATGCAAATAACTGCAGACTTTAATCTGATTGTCTCAGAAAAAAAAACAGCTTGTTGGGATGTTGTTCTGCATTGCAGATGGAACTTGAGTACCACTGTTGTACATATGGACTTTTTTTTAATATTAATGTAGTTATTATTTCATGAATTGGCTGTGGGCCATGTTGACCCATCCCCATTGTGGGTCAGTGGGATGAACGAGCGAGTGGGGACTAATGACATAACAGACTGTTTGTCCTCACAGCCTCTGTTCCTAGATTGGTGTCACTACGCTGCCCCTGGCAATTTCACCACACCACATTAGGAACTCTGGTCAATAAACTTTGTGCGTGATGCATCATTCACCCCCCATTGCCCCCCATTCACTCAGAAGAAAAAAAAAGATTTTTTTTGGCTCTGTAACCTTTTTCTGTGTTAACAGCCATTTGGTAAAATGGTGTGGATCGCATGCAGATTTTAACAGGTTAATGGGGTCACTGGAGAAAGCAAGCCTAGGCTTTAACGTTGATTCTAGGAATGTTTTACTGTTTTCTTTCTGCACATCTTTGCTCTTTTCCTTAACATTAAATCTCCACCTGGTTCGAGCGTGCGTCCATGTTGGTGATCCTGCTGAACTGCGTGACACTGGGAATGTTCCATCCCTGTGAGGACATCAAATGCGACTCAGAGAGATGCAAGATCCTGGCGGTAAGACCCACTTTTTGGCTGGATCATACATCGATTCAAAGCAGGAGGCAATGGTGTTGTCGTTACTGTTGGATGTGACAACGACGAGTGTCACAACAACAGTGTTGCATTATGAATTGTTTAATGCTGTGTGCCTTCACTGTTTAGCACAAGCTTTTGCTTAAATTGATACCTTGGCATGCAATCATTTTTTACACTTCAGTTTAAGTATTCTGACTGGACAAATGCACCATCTCTAATCAGTGAAGTGTCTCATCAGATAATGGTCCCACAAGAAATCTTAAAAGGTCTGCTGGACTCTTTGATATATGTGTGCAACCAGATATCTGGTCAGATTAGTTTACAGCATGCTGTGTATATGTCCAAAATGACAATCCCAATCCTGTATGACCTTTAGTCTCTACATGTGAATTATGAAGAGCAGCACCTCCTATAAGATGTCTATAAAACTATATATGGTCTAACAAGCTCTGAAATGTTGGCTGTGGTACAACACGCCTTGATGCGTGTTTGTTCTGTGCATTTTTTAGGAAGTATGGCAGAAGCACTGTTAGTTTTGTGTGTAGAGAGACATCATGGCAACACAGCAGAGTGCATTTCACCAATAAAATGAATGATGAAGGCGGTAAGAAAGGCTTGACTCACAAAGAGATGATTTATTAAAACAGAAGCACAAACAGCAATGAATCACCCCTCAGTTGTCGGTTGCAGGTCATCATTCCCTGTCAGCCGATTGTGAGTTTGGAAGGGAATCCGGCCATTCCCGGTCCCTTTTGAACTGAATTGAACTGAACTGAACTAGAAATGAAGCTTCAGATGTGGTGTGAGGTGATTTGGAGATGAAAAGTGATGTCATGGCTGGAAAACATCAGTCATTACAACATGACCCAAACATGGCTGACTATGAGAAGGTATTGAAAAACAGGAAGTGGGAAGCCTGAATGGTGTGAGTTATAGGGGTCTCTAAAACCAGGAGCTAAAGCAGAGTTTTTTTCCAGAAAGTTCCATTGTCAAAAGAGCCACATTGTGAGGAGGCGTTTCCATTTATTCATTAACCTCTTTTAGGTTAAATAACACTAATGGGGCAGTGTTGTTGTTGATGCAGTTGCAACAAAAATAGCTCTGGCATGGATGAGACACTGCAGATCCTATTTTGCAGGGTACGGATAATGTGGTCCCACAGTGGCCCAAAATGGACCAAATCACACTCTCGACTCCTTTATGGAATTTGAACTTTAATTCGATGAATAATAAAAAAAAAAAAAAAAAAAAAAACTTGAAATTTTTGAAAAATCTGTCAGAACAACGGTAAGAAGAGAAACAAAGCAGAACATTGAAAAAGACATAAATGGATTTTTTTTATTTTAGAGAGCACACTCCAGGAATAAAAATCCGAGGATTACATCAACCAGTGAAGTGGGATTCTTTTCAGGGAACATCCTCCCTTAATATACGAACAGTATCGCAATACAAGCTTTATTAAATATTATTAAATTATCTTTGAATAGAACAGAATAAATTCATACTTGGACAAAGACAGAAAACAAGGGCTGCACCAATGAAAAGTTTCTGTCCAGTATCATCATGAAACCTGTATGAACTTTGCTTCTCTTTTCACAGAAGCAGAGTGAGACACTGTAATCAGCAAAATTACAGTTAATCATTCAGAATTCACATAAATATTTAAATTAATATTCAGATTTTTTTGGGGGGGGTTTGTCTATGAAAAGTGCAGCCTAATAGACCCAAAAAATATCACAGCTTAACTGTTTTGCCTTCTTTCATCAGCTAATAGAGACTTTAAGAAGCCTTCACAGTCTATATTTAATATTCTATTTTAAATTCAGATCATATCAAAATGATCTGAATTTAAAGTAGAATATTTCTTTTTTGAGCTATACCTCCAAACGCATTCTAAAGATACGCCATATGGCAACTGGCATTCCTGTGAAGAGTAAAGCTCTAAACCATATGCAGTAATTTTGCTTGAACTTTTTTTTATATGTTGTTCACTGGCATGTAGCAAATTTCACCCCTTAAACACAAAGTTTATGTTCCAGTCATTGTGTCTGAACTTAATGTTGATGTACGGCCTTCAGAGCTAAGGGATTTATGGTGCCATGATTAGGAGGGGAAGATTTCTTGACATTTATGGCAGTGTGATGCATTGGAAATGCATTTCAGGCGAGCAGGTGTGGGATGAAGAGACGCCGGGCCCCGCGCGTGTTTGACAGTTTTGAATGCCGAGTGATTGAGCCGAAAAGTCCCCCTCACAATATTATCTTGCCTCCACATGTGAGGAGTGGATCTTCGCTCCTGAATGGAAGATTACAGTTTGCCTGCTCCACACCCCGCGAGGGATGCGGCGTCTTCCGCACCGCCCACAGCTGCCTGACGCATCTGACCCCTGTGATAATAGCGTTCAGACTGGTGACAGGAGGAATTAGCATACAGAGTGGCTAAGATTTATTTTCAGGAGAAGGTTGCAGGAGAGCTGTTGCCCACAGAATTGATGCTACCTGTTTCAGAGTAAAACCAAATAAGACCAACAGTATGTTCTGGCTAAAGAGTCCTATGGTGTGTTTTACATGTTGCTAGTTTCTACAGCAGCAACCCAATCCTACAAGAGCCTCAATCCAGTTTTCCGTCCCACCGGGTAGACAACGGCTTTCACCTGGAATCCTTGTTCTCGATCCCTTGGTGACAGCTGTTGTCTACTCGGTGGGATGGAAAACCCGGCTGGATTGAGGCTCTCATAGGATTAGGTTGGCCACCCCTGTTCTAGAGTTTTATCTTTTTATCCAGTTCAGGTGAAACACTCCCAGTATTCCTATAAAATGGTGTAGACTGGATCCTGAGATTTTGCACATGAATGTGTCAAATATGCCATACGAGCCTGGTCCTGCTCAAGGTTTCTCCCTGTTAAAAGGGGAGCTACTGCTGCTTGTTGGGGGTCTGGGTTTGCGTCAATCGCCTCTAAAAGCTGGATTGAAAGTGGATTTGTATAAACAGAAACATGCCACTGTATAAGGACTCCACTGCAGCGCAATTAGCAATTCAAATACAGCTTTATTGAGAAACACCACACATGCAGAGGGGTTAGGGAGTCCTGGGGGCATTAGCGGAATCTTAGGGTCAGAAGCAGAAGGTGGTTGGATTTACCATGAGGCAGGCAGAGTCAGGGAGTAGTGGACAGGCAGGGTTGGAGGCAAGCAGAAAACAGGATCTCAGGGTCCGAGACAGATGACAGGCAGGTTTACTGGGAATCAGGCAAAGAAGGCTGGTCAGGAACAGGGAGAAAGGTCAGTGCTGGTCATCCATGCTCAGAGGACAGTCTGACAACAGGTGACTGTAGAGTAGGGGTTTAAATAAACAGGTGTGACTGATTAGGGGGCGTGGTGAGGGTGAAGAGGTGTGGCCTGGAAAACTACTGAGTGGGTGGGAGGCTGTTGTGAAAAAACAATTATGAAATATAATGAACATAGGCAAATAATATGTGACTACTTAAAAAAAAATCAAGATGCTGGCAGTAATTATCGCCCTAATTTTGTTTATTATTAATATAAAAGAATATATCATCAGTGTACAGAGCTGGTGGGCCTTGCTGGAAGCCCTCTCCCTTCCTGTATACTTGATCCCAACTTCCCTTTGCTGGAGGGACGGGACACATTCCAATGCATGCAGCATGTGTGGGAATGTTCCAGCTCCTCAGACGCTTGCTGTTGACAATTGCACATGCAGCCACCGTGATAGAGCACATATGGATTTATGGTGGGCAGCATTAAGTCATTAGGGAACATTTAAGTGCACTTGCCATTAGTGATGAAGAGCACTTAGAACATAAAGAGCGCGTGATGGCGGCGGTAGCGTTGATAACACGCGACGCGGTCTGTGCGCGCCTGGCCGACACGTGTGTTTACACTTGTTCTCAGGCAATGCGAGAGTGGAACACGGGCACAGACATGCACGAGCTGGTAAGTGCATGTGCCAATCTCTTGGGTGAGAGGTCATGTTTGTCTGCACAATGTAGCCGAGCGCAGACACGAACGGTCACAGACAGGCGCCTCGCATTAATATGAAGAAGACGTGAAGAGCCAGGATGCATGCACCATTACCCACAATCACCTCTGCACACAGATACGGCAGGACACCTCATCACACAGACCGGGGGGGAGATAGGACTTCCCTGGGAAAGAGAGAGAGAGAGATGGAGGCTGTGGGAGATAAAGATAAGAGGGAGATAAAAAGATGAGAGGGATGGAATCCGGGGGATAGATGTGAGGAGAAGAGGGGGGGTTACTGTTGGAAGACATGCAGAAGGAATCCCATCCAACTGCTGCTGCAGGGGGGAAGATAAAGATGGCAAAGGGCAGGAGAAGAACTACATTAAAAGTTACTGGGAACTCAAGTGGAAGATGAAACACTGAATATGGGTCTGACAGAATGAGGGGTCTGACTAGGTTATTTATTAAGAGGAAAATGTCACTGTTAAAGAGTCCGAAACAGCTGTTAATGTAGCGGAAAATAAATCATTTTCATTCACCCACCTTTATTTCTGTCAGTGCTATTACTCAACCTTTTATGTGATCAGTCAGTTTTAGTCCGAATTTATACTATCATTTAGTACAGTTACATGCACATTAAAATCATGTCACCTCCACTATGACAGGAAGGGATGTGTACTCTTTCAATTTGTTAGCACTGGGCCATTCCCAGTTAACCTTCACTACCACAAACTACAACAATCAACAGTGAATAATGAAAATCCAGAGGTAAACTGGCATGACAGTAGACAATGCTCCACATTTGTAGATATAAAAGTGCTGTGAAAGTTCGTCCATTTACCATTCTTACATGCTGTTTCTACATATGATGCAGAGCACTAGAACATGCACAGGGCAGTCTAATTCAAGTCCAGCTGGCCTTTATACATGCAGGAGTAGACTCTTTATTTGATTCATGTCGGTGTGTCATGTTAGCTCGGCTTTTAGAACTTTTTAGAAATTGCAGTCCAGCTAAAAAAAGGCTTTACTTTTAAAGTGTTGTTTTAGTCAGACTAACGCAATAATTTGATTTTGTGGGTGTCATATAAACATACTGAGTGAATGCTTGATAAATACATGCACATGTAGTGATTAAAGCATGGCAGGCATTGTTTCAGGTCTTTGTGATACCCAATACGAAGACATATGAATTACTTTGACTACGCTGTAATTTTGTTAAAAATAAGGCATGTTACAATATTTTGCCTTCTTTTAAATCAAAACAATTAAAATAGCATTCAATATTTGGAATCTTTGGAAACTTTTTTTAACTGGTTGCCTAGGCAAACAGACAACATGACATAAAAACAGGACATGAAAATAGATACTCTTGGAATTGACATATGAGGAGAAACTGTGTTACATGAATAGAAAGGTTAAACACAAGCCTGTTCCTACCAACACATGCCAACAGTTCTAATCAGCACCATTTGGATACCGTTTGTAATTCAGGACCATTTTACCAACAGTGATTAATCCTGTGTGCCTTGAGGCTTTCACAACTTCTGGTACAAACAGTTCTTGTCTTTAAAGTATGTCCAGGGTCAGTCTGGTGCGCAGGCTGTGGCGGAAGCTTTCTCTTTTGTGGAAGCAATGAAACGGCTGGTTTGGAGTAAAGCACGAAAAATGTTACCTGCACCGCATGATTGTGCACAGGCATGACCACAGTGGTGACCACAACAAACACATGGTTTATGAGTGTCACTTTAAACTACATCTCTTACCATATTCTGCCTTAACAACTATCACATGGTAAAGTCAAACTCCAGTTAAAAGCTGATTCCAGTCTTTCAAATGATTAAAACTTGCAATCGCAGGGTATCCGGATTAATCACAATTAATCCCTGTTCTAAAATTCGACTGATAAATTTTATCAGGAAGTAAGACTTCTGTTTCTTAGAGACAGTTTGTTTCTGAAGTGCACATTTTTACTGGGTGACTGATTTACACACACCCACACACACACACACACCCACACACACACACACACACACACACACACACACACACACACACACACACACACACACATATCATTTGTTTTTTTTACTTTTTGAGAAATGTCCCTTTAAATTTTTCAGAAGAAAGATTTAGAGGAGGTGGTGGAATTGCGATAAGACTGTTTTAGTCATGGGCATACCGATGACACCTGTTTCTTCCCAGTAAGGTGTGTGTGCAATCGTGAACTTCAGTCTCTGTTCTTCTGCACTCGTTTCTGCAGAGCCAGTCAGAATTAATTGTTTTGCTGGCCGATTCAACACTGCTTCAGCCTGTTGATGGGGCGACAGCTCGACCCCTAGGATACTCTCCAATACAGGAGCATCTTATACTTGTAATAAATTGTGCATAGAGGTGAAAGTAGATTAACTTTATTGCTCACAATTTTTTGAACTTGCTTGTTATTGGCTTCTATTAGAACTTATATAAAAAGACACCAAAGCACTTGGCATTGTTAGTGTTATTATAAAGATACTGTTGATAAAGTCACTCTTATTGTGTACGCAGGCAAAAATCTAATTTCCATCAACAGGAGCTGCACTCTCCAATAATACACAGGCCATCTTAGTCCTTGGACTATATGGATGTCGATTACTCAAGCTGAATAATACCCATTTATTTGAGGTCCCTTAGGCATGCTAAATATGTAAACCTATACGTGCCTGTCAGTGAAGATAGTGTCTTCATCAATACTCTGAGTCCGAAGGGTCTTTCATCTATTAGCTAATACAAAATAGATCAGACTTGAGAAATGTCTCTGTGAAATGTGAGGAGAGATTAGAGTACCAGACATAAGAGGCATACGGTAAACATGGCTGCTCATCTCTCATTCTCTCACCGTCATGCTCCCGGAGCTGTCAATAACTGGATTTTCTGTTTTATTTTGTTATTTATTTATTTTCCTGCAGACTGGGCAAAAAAGTGCAAAGCATCTTTTTAAAAGCTGATTACCAACCAGTGCATGGCGCTTCCCCTCATTTGAAACAGGCAGTACAGGGAACAGTTCATTTTTATTATTGCACCTAAATATTATTGTCTCCCAAAAGTATTTTTCAGTCTTGATGAACATTAGATCATTCATTAGTTCACGCAGAGATGCACGCACACATACAAAAACAGATACAGACACAGACACAGACACACACACACACACACACACACACACACACACACACACACACACACACACACACCTAAGGTCAAGAACTACAGCCATCTTGAATCTCCTCATGATCGATAAAGAACTGATCATCTACATGAGAAAATTATACTTTATCTCAGCTGTCTACTGACAGGGCTTCCTGCCATTCACTGCTGAAGTCTAAAATGTAATTATGTAATTATAATATAGCAATTTGTCACACTTCCTTTTTTTAAAGGATAAACTTATTTCAGCTCAAATTCCAGTATTTTGTAAAGACTTTCAAGGTCAATCTTTAAGTATTTTTAAAGCATTTCAAACAGTTGAAACGGCATGAATTTAGGGATCACAAACAACGATCCTTTTTGGTTGTTAGTGTTAAATAAGTGCCCATATTTACTAAACTTAATGGTGAGGTAAATATATGTAGCTGTGGGTCAGAGCGGATCAGCTCGGTGGTGCTTTTATCTTAACACGGAGGAGCCATGGCTCTACTCTGACTGCCTCTCGAATTTCTCGGCTCCTTATCTGTCTCTGAGGCCTCCCCCAGCCACCTTCAGCAGCTTGGATTCACAATCTTATTTTTTTTCACAGTTACAAACCACAGATCAGCCCCACGATACTTGATCTCCCCCCACTTGAGACACCTCTTTCTTGACAGAGAGGGAGTAGACAATCCCTCCCCCCCTCTCCGAGCGAGGTGCTGAGCTCCATCCGGCTGTTGTGACGCTCTTCTGCAAAGCTGCAAAGTCGGCATTTGATGGAGCCTTAGGGACCACGTCAGCCGCACAAAACTGGTATGGGATCCAAGGTCAGTTGGAAGGTATCAATCAGAAGAGGGAAAAAAAATTTAAAAAACAAGTAAAAGCCCAGAAATCAGAGAGGGAACCCTTGAGGCAACAGGCATTGAGAACAATGGCGAGTTGCTTGGAAAGAGTCATAGCCCACGCTTGCCTGAGGTCTACTTTAATATATTCCACCTCTATGTTATTTTGTCAGCATTTTGGGTAGTTATAAATAATTGATTTATGCTTGAAAATGAGTGGTCTTCATTAAAAGTATAACCAAAAATGGAGACCAGATTAAGAAGCAGGAAAAGAAGCAGTCAACAATTAGAAGAAGCAGTCATTGTTTTAATGTCTTATTACAGACTTCGGAATAAGGAAGTGGTGTGCAAGACATCTGGACTGATGTGAGGTCAGCACTGGGACACTGACCTCGGGCGGCTGTTCGATCCTGTGCAGCAGCTTGGCTTCACATGTTGAGGGAAATCATTTGAGCTCTGGGGGGCAAACCTCACAAATTCCCTCCAGACAACAGCGCATACACGCCCATTCGAACCTGAAACTCAACCATTCACTTCCTGTAAACTCTGGAGCAGAAACATACTAAATTCTTCCAAGGCTGACAGGATTTGATGTATTTATGCATTTCTCTCTTCATGTTTGGATGAATCATCTATCAGTGGGTGTCCCGTGCCTTGATCTCCGTCCAGGATTTTCCTTTTATATTTTGACTTTTCGCTGGATTTCCCCATTCTCATGTCTGGTGCTGTCTCTGCAGCCATTTTAGATTTATTTCACATTAAAAGAATTCCTCGCTTCCTTCCACAAATAAGCAGCTTATTCCAGTTACTGTTGTTTATAATTTGAATGGAAGTCAATCCGTTAGATTCTCAGCAAGGTGGCTCTCAGCTGACCCTTGTTGTATACCAACATCTGCAAATGCGGGTTTTCTGTTTCTGCCCTTCAGTGAGAGCATGACCTAGCAACATGGAGAAAAGAGGATTCCTCTGCAGGGAGTAATGAAGTATGACATTACTGTCAAAGGGTTTCAACAAGCTATTTTTAACCCTCAAGTATGGTCGCTGTGAGAGCCTGGTTAATACAGCTCTCCAGCAGACGACAGCAGTGCATCTCACACATAGAAACGTGTCGATTGCAGCATTGGTTATAATAAATAACAAGAACATTTAAGAAATGCCCAAGTTCACTTGTGTGCTCTCTCGGTGCTATCTGGATTGTAGTACGCCGCTATTTTGTTCCAAATATTGACATGGTTTTTCAATGACATAACAATGGATCTACCTTTTGTGCCTCCATACAGCCTTTGAAAAAGTCTTAGGGCCTGATTTCCATGATAGTTATTGCAGACATTCACAGCACATGATCTTCTGTAAATTCACTTGTATCATATGTAATCAAATAAAGGCACTATCACGCTCAGTTTACTGGACTCAAAAACTAAAAGGGGTTTAACAAGGCAAAAACAGTTAGGTGCATGGGAGGTCAGGTAACAAAAGTAAAGCTACGGTACGCTAGCACGGTAACCAAGACAAAGATTGAGGTTTAAATTAAAGACAAGGGTGGAGACAATGAGAAATGGGTGCAAATAATCAGGGGCGAGTCATGAGATCACAAAGGAGGGAATCCAGGACAGGAAGTGACAGCAGAAAATGCCAAAGGAAATTGTGGAATTGTGGATTGTGGAAACAACATTGCACAGCAGGTTCAGTTTACACCCGATGTAGTCATGTCACATCAGAGCAGTGCTAAAGGCTATGTCATTACCAGACTGCTCACGTGTTCCTTCACTGACTTGTTTTTCTACATGCGTCTTTTTTCTGCAGGACTTTGATAATTTCATCTTTGCATTCTTTGCCATCGAGATGGTCATCAAGATGGTGGCTCTGGGGATATTTGGCAAGAAGTGTTACCTAGGAGACACATGGAACCGCTTGGACTTCTTCATAGTGGTGGCTGGGTGAGTTCGTTATGCAATTGCGCACACAAGCACATGCTCATAAACAAGCTAGTGGCCAAGCATAACAACACATAAACACAAAGGGCCCAGAGAAGACGCACGAGACACACACATGCAACGAATCTGAGTCATAATCAGTCTGGCGGCCTGGATTCTGGAGGACCAGATTCTTGAACAAGGACGGAGTGAAGATGGAAGAGATGTTTACAGATTGCAAATGCATTGTGTCATTGGGCGCTAATGAGCTACAGGGTTTTCTGTACTTGCTGTTATCAGGACATATCAAAAGGTTAGAATCAGTCCTGGAAGTCATATCAGGCTTCTCTCCAGTGTGCATACCTGACGTTTTAAAAGAAGTCAAACAGCACATGTCCATCAGAGCAAATATGCATTGGTTGTATTTTCAATCACTGCCACGTGATATAATCACGCGCACACAATGCCACACATACGCTGATGCACAGACATCCATTGTAATTTGATTAAACATGTTACAGAAGAGAGCCTGCTGGTTTTGGTCTGACATTTTCATCACACAACGTTCCCTGCTGCTTTTTAATGCCAGCCTTCTGTCCTGGCTTCTGTCGTCCGTCGGTGCAAGCAGTGCTGGTTTCCTTCCCAGTGCTTACGTGTGTGTGTGTGTGTGTGTGTGTGTGAGAGAGAGAGAGAGAGAGAGAGAGACAGAGAGAAACTGGGAGTGTGTGTACGTGTCCTTCAGCAGCAGAGGTGAAATGATTTCCATCTATACATGAGAGTACTATATATCTCTGAGCTGCGCCGTCATCTCTCTGTCAGAGCAGACAGAAGAACCTCGAGATCCTTCCTCTGTTCTTACTCATTACATTCTTCAGCTGTCTGTATGCTGGCCTCATATATCAGTGGGATTGTTTAACTTTAGAGACAGTAAAATCCACTTCCTGAGGCAACAACTGATCCAGGCTCTGTGATCTTGATGGGAATGCCTTAATTTCAGTTACTCATGCTTTAATCTTCTCAGTGAAATTTGCATTTTAAACAGTCATACGTGGAAAGAAGAGAGATATTTATGAGGCCTTGATACACAGCCCATTACTGTAGCAAGACATTACACATAGCTGTACTGGGATGAGCCAGGATAAGCTCCAGGGCGTTACACAAGCAAGCAGGAAAACTACTTTCTTATCATTGGCCACAGAGACTGTTTGGTCCTGGCCGGCTGTGCTCCTGCTGTTAGGAGCTGTTATCAACCTTGTCGCTACAATAATAAGTCTGTCCATCAAGGAAGTCTATAAAGGAGTGCAAACCAACAGGTGCAGAGCAAAGAAAAGAGAAGAGAAACAGCAAAGTGTAATTTAAAGTCAGAGGCTGCGACTTGTTAACTGGTTATGGAATCGGCCATTCTCCGCATCAATGCACTCCCAGGGTCCGCATATAGAAATGAGGGCAACAGGGAGGAAAATTGGCCTCCTGTCTGGGGCCAAAGGACCAGATGTCAGACAATACAATTTCCAGTGTGTGTAACTGAAGAATGCACTCTTCCAGGGTTGGTCACAAAATATTTCATGAGCAATATACGAGCCATTTATGGGGTTTGCTTTAAAGGTAACTGTGGCAATGGATAGCTGAGGCTTTTGTGATATTATGTTGAGTTGTAGTGAACAAGCTTTGACCGGTTTTGCAGTGGGACCTTTTTGCTGACAAACGTTGCCCAAATACAACTTATAGTGAAGGTTATACTGATGTTCACAGTGGTTGCTACAGTCAGTACAAAGTTGCAGCCACTGGTGTTGATATGCATCCCTTGCGCAATCACTTCTGAACGCATTAACAGTCTCATCCATACCGAGACAACGGTAGCCTAGGAAACAGCAGTTGTTGAGGAGCGAACACATTATATGCTGGCAACAGCATAACCCTGTGTAGGGTGACTCTGATGAACTCATTGTTTCTCTCCAAGATGATAATTACGGCTAAGCTGCTTCTTTCAGTGGGTTTGTTCTTCCTCTTTCCCTAATCACCTCAGTATCACAGATGGAGCAATCTGTGTCTTGAACAGGTGCACCTGAATAGAGGGAGGGGGGTGCACTCCTTTCACAAGGCAGCAACTGGAGTTTTCAGGGATTTTCTTTCTTCAAGCAAAATGCACACTTGATATTGTATTTCCACTACAAGCATCATTGTATACATTTTTTCGCTGTTTGCCATATTGGCTTCAGTGTGAAATGCATTGTTGAAACACTATGAAGGGAAAGCTGATGACAGCACCCAGGAAGAGTAGGAGAATTCACTCAGCCTCCTTGACGGCCTCAGATGACTGTGTTTATATTAGCTGTCATGTAGCTCAGATTCATTCCCCTGCAGTAAAAGAAGACAGCTTCTCCCCACTTCATACATACATGATGTTGTATTACACAACTCTCCGTCCTTTTTCTTTTTCAAGGGTTATCCAAGCTTTTGTCAAACCCCAGACATGTAATTTACAGCTTCACTCCCTGTTGGACCAACGGAACAATTCTTAACTCACACTCAAAGTGTCAGTGTCTTTGTTGCATGACTTGTGTGAAATTTTTGACTCATGTTGATCCAAAAGGGGGAAATTGTTAACATTTTTTATGATAATGACATAATCAAAAATACCAGGATTGTCCAGACCCAGAGAAAAGGTTTGTTTAGGATTATGATCCTATTGGATTAAGTTTATTTATTGTATCTCCTGGCAAATGTTTAATGCATAGTGGGGTTCTTTAGAGATGACTTGTTCCATCTTTCAAGTTCCATTCTGCAATGTTCTAGTTTAAGATATAATTTTATTTTATTTGGGATGGGCCTAGTGTGACCTTTACACTGGGCTCACTTCGCTGGCTTCTTGTCAGTGTCAACATCCTTCAGTTAAACTGAGCCAGTATCACTATTCCTGTCTGAATCGCCGGTTAATAGTTTTCATTACAAACAGCATTGGATGAACTTTGCATCGTTAAGTATATGTGTAAAACTTTTGAATTTCCTCATATTATGTGCCAGGGGTAGCCCCAGTTATTATTCTGTCATGTATGAAAGTCTGGTGATTTCAACAGAGTATTTCCTCTTATTTATGTAATTATTTATTGACTGGTACAGTGGTCTGACTCAGTAGGTGAGGAGGGGTCTAAAGAGCAGAGTGCACCTACTGTGCACTATGTAGCAGACAGGCTGTCCTCTCCATGACACATATCGACTGAACACTGTCCCTGTGACTGGAAACCTCCCATGATACACAAAGAGGAAAGCCGAGGGGACAAATGCTAGGAGAGGGTCACAGACAGGCAGGCGGAATGGACTATGTCAATATGTGACATTGGTGACAGACACCATAAATATAGTTGTGCTTTGACCAAAGACATTCTCAGCAGGTATACTAAACCTCAAACCTGCTCCAAGCTCAACTTTTAAATTGCAAAAATAATTGTCCCCTCATTCACTTTATGCTTCTCTTCAACTTCCTGTTACAGTGGTGCAGTTGGAGGAAGATCATTTTACTTTGTCTGAAATGGGAACATCCAGTTTGAGTGGAGCTAAACTTTTCTTAACACTAAGTTTGTATCCATATGCTCCCTGGTCTAAGAATGCAATTGATTTCATATGTATTTATACATATAATCTGATCTAAACTCTATACTGTGATCTAAAATGCAAACTTAGCACCTTTAGCCAACCGTTAAAATTATTAACATCTTCTTGGTTTTCAGACAAATGATTGAGTCAGGTGGAACAAGGAGCCTGAATCTCCCGTTTCTTATCCTTATGATTTATTGACAATCTTTTGGACTGGCTCCAGCCTTGTTAAAAGAAAAAAAAATGAGGGTAGCGGATGAGCGCCTGGCTGCATCGAGAGAAAGTAAAATGAGAAACAGGGTCTAGTGATGGTGAAAGTTCTGTTTGAGGTAACAGACCAAGTTAAAACACAAGTAATGATTAAATAAAAAAACACTTAAACTAGTTTCTGATATGCACAAAATCTGTCTGTGATAACCACGATGTGAGTCCAGTAAGTCTAGTAAAGTCATCCCCAATTCCAGCATTGTCCTTTTCACAGTGACTTGAGATATCGTGATGACTTTTCTAAGCCTCCTGGGTGGACAAAATAAAGTGTATTTGACTAAACCTGTCACCTTTGTTTAAGGGCAGAGAGAGAAAAAGAGAGAGATGTTGGTCTACAGGAGAATGAAGAAGAGGGGACACAGGCAAGGATACAGGGTCCATAAACATTGAAAACCATTACACAATCGGTCCTCTCTCTCCCTCTGAACTGTATTTCCTCTCCTGTGATTTCTTGTCTGGGGTCTCCTCATGTACCTGAGTCCTCCATTAGCTAGATTATTTTCTCTGAACAAGCAGGTCAGCAGATCGCCATAGATTATCAGTCTGAGAGTGAAGTAGAAAAGGTAGTGGATGGGAAGATATTGAAGGATTTAAAAGACTGTGGAAATGGAACTGTGAGTGGAATGCCTCAGCTAGTGAAATTGATCACAAAGGAGGGAATCCAGGACAGGAAGTGACAGCAGAAAAAAGCAAAAAAGACATAATTGAAAAGACGTAATTGGAGAATCCCCAAGATTAGGATTGGGGAACACATATGAAGACTTCATACTTGTAGTGAGTTGAACAGATCAAACAGGGAATTTCCTCCAGTCAATAAAAAGTTACCACTGTTAAAACTATGAGCTACTATGAGACTATGTAGTGACACAGACATGCGTTACTGAATCTATAATTAGATCCAGAGAAGGCAGTTTATTCTGATTCACGATGAAGAAGCCCATAATGATAATAACTTTTCAAGGCAGATGAAGGATTATTAGTAGTGTGAGTCACAAAGCTTCTGTTCTGTGCGTATAGCCACGAGTGCAAGGTTGTATATATATATTAAAAAGCAGTTTGATCTCAGTGTTATGGTTCTTTTTACATCTTGGACCTTTTAAGGGAATGCAGAAGGTGCAACTGAGCAGGGAAGCAGTTCGATTTTCACAACTGTGGAGCGGGGCCATTAAAAAGCCTGTTTTAAGAGATGTAAATCTATTGACTTATTGGTCATTGCTGTGAAGAATAACACAGTGTACATTTGTGCTAGGCTGCAGAGTGGGTAGATGGCAAAAGTGTTGCTGATTAAAGGCCCTCAATCTGATTCAGCATGAAAGTACTCCATCTGTCTGTTCTCTCACATCCTGATCATGATCAAACTTCTTTCAATGTTATCAGACCCTTGTGCCCAGCTGTCGCTACACAGCATTGTTAGCAACTGAGTTGTTCATATGATATATGTATTGTCACAAATACACTTCAACAACACTTTCATTGAATTTTGTAACCCACAACTGCATGGGAAACATCCATGTGTGACATCATTGCTGTGATGAGGGGGAATTGACTGAAAACTGTAAAGCTGAATGCTCACACAGCAGCTCAGATTGGTACAGTATATAATGTGAAAGACTGATGTGTACCTTCCGGGTAGCAACAACAGAGGAATGGTATGATTTACATGCATAATGTGATATATGTATGTAGTGCAATAGAATATTTCAAATTCAGATATTTTACCAATTAGTTTCACATAGCATATTGATTTTACCTATTACTAGTATGTTCTACACATGCAGTGTAGTCAAATTCCTTCTTCAAATGGTCCCACAGTGTAAATGCTCCTCTTTCCTCCATCAGAAACTGGGAAAATAAACTGTGACCGGCATTATTTATCACATTATTTATCACATTGTTTCCTCACTGTTAAGACTGCCTTTCCTGCTTCAAGTGGAGCACAAACACTGCACTGACACCTTTGAAATCCATTAATCTTTTCTCTGTCCTCGATTTGCATAGAAATAAAGAAGCACGAACCAAAGCCATTGCGAATGATGGCGACAGAATTGGGGCAAGACGGCACACAGATAATGTTTAGACGGGAGGGGTTAAGCGGTTGGTGCCGTTTGGGATTTCCCAAATCGTCCCCTGTTGTCTTTGTTTTTAAGATTTCTTGATGAGCAGGGCCACAGTCTGTGAGAGTACATGATGTCACCTCCTCCATCATTGTGCTAAGCACAATAGGAAGGTGAAAACACTTGTTCCCTGGTGTAACGCAACTAGCCTGTGCATCAACATGGAGAAGACTAAAGAGATGATGGTGGCCTTCAGGAGAGTTTGCACCCCTCCTCCTCTCCCCTTTATTGGAGGAGTAGCTATGGGACTGGTGACCACAGATAAACTCTTACGCATCTCCCTAGACCTCAATTAGGTGGTGGAAACAGCCAGCAGAGTGAAAAAGACTCACCAGTGCCTGTATTTCAAACTGAAGTGGGCAGACCTTCAGTGCTGCTGTGTTGACCTCATTTTACTGATGTGTGTGTGTGTGTGTGTGTGTGTGTGCGTGTGGTGGAGGGCATCCTCATATCATCTATAACCATGTCGTACAGAAAATGCACTGCTGCTGTCAAGATGTCACTGCAGCAGATGGTAAAATCCACAAAAATGTAATCTCAATGATATGATATTGGATCATACGGACTTCCTTATGTTTTCTCTGCGCTTTGCCTTTGTGCCTCTGCCCACCAAACATGAACAGCAAGACAGGATTTGAAATGTTTTTGTCCTCCGCTGTGTCCGCATGTGCGTTTTAGTTTGGGAATTCTCCTCACGCAAACTGCCTCCAAGGCTGGGGCCTCCCCCGTCCTCTCCTGCTTCTCATTTCACTTCTCACTTGAACCGTCCACGTATCGGCATCATCGACGCTGGCACGGGCTCTGACGAGAACAACGCACGGCTTCCTGCTGCTTTCCATCGTTTGTTTGATACACTCCATTTCTCCATGGTGGTTTCTTCATTCCAGATGAGGAAATAAAGAACCAGCCAAACTTCATCTGGCTCCAATCAAGTGCCGCGAGTGTTTTCGCATTGATTTTACTTTTTCTTTTCTTTTCTTTTTTTGCCTCAACAGACATCATTTATCATCTGCTTTTGAGTTGGTTTATAAAACTCTAACAAAAGATTACCCTAATATTTTCATTATACTGCTGTACGGATTTATAGGATCCCTGTAGCTCTGAAAGATGAGTTTTTCATTTCCATTCGCATTTTACCATAAGGTTCCCTGAGGGACGTTGCCATTCAGCACTGATGTCTCAATCTTCTCATAGACAGACCAGCACACCCCTTTTATTTCTCGTCATTATTCAGTCTGCTCATATGAGACATATTTTATTTAAATATCAATCAACATCTATCTTCTAAACATTTTTGTGATAAAAAGTTGCTTAAATACACTGCCAAAGGTCCAGGAGGTCCACATCCAAACCGACAAGCTCCTGTTGCTCTGGATGTTACTTTGACATGTTGCTGCTAAGCATTATTGCATGTCACATACTACCTTTCATGGCCTCTTTCAAATTGGATAAACCACCCTGGCTCAAAGTCAAAATAGCTCAGAAATGGTTTGGTACCTGTGAGATGTAGCGGACAAACAAATGTATCTATGGTGGCCCCGCCTCCTTAATTACAGCACTGGAAGGATCTGCTGCTAGCATCTTGGTACCAGCAACGATAGGACACCTTCAGGGTTCATATGGAGTCGCTAGTCAGCACCAGCAATGATCAAAAGTACATTCTACATTTCAGATTTAATCAATTTAATATTATTTTTATTTGTGGTACATTGTTTTTGTACCAGGCATAAAAAAACTGGTTTGAAAGACGTTGCACGTCACAAAATATACTGCCAAGTTGCATAGAGGAGATCGGCCACATCCACCGGAAGCTCCTCAACTACGGTGCTGTAAAACCTCTGGATGGCCGTGAGTTTATCCCGGCTGTCCTCTGTGATTATGTTTATGGCCACTCCTTTCCTACCAAATCGACCACCCCGGCCGATTCGGTGGATGTAGCTCTCCCAGTTGCTCGGGATTTCATAGTTGATCACAAAGGACACTTGTTGAACATCGATTCCTCGGGCCAGCAGGTCGGTGGTGACCAGCACTCGGCTGGAGCCACTGCGGAACTCCTTCATGATGAGATCCCTGTCTTTCTGCTCCATCTCGCCGTGCAGAAGAGACACTGTGAAATCTTGTGATTTCAGCTGCTCAGTCAGCCACTCTGCTTTCTTTTTGCTGTTTACAAAAATGACCGACTGGGATATGGTGAGAGTGGCGTACAGGTCACACAGGGTTTCCAGCTTGAACTCCTCTTTTTTAGCGTCCACATAAAACTGTTGTATGCCCTCCAGGGTGAGTTCCTCCTTCTTAACAAGGATTGTCTTTGGATCCCGCATAAACTCCCTGGTGACTGCCAGAACCCCAGGTGGCATGGTTGCTGACAGCAGGACTGTTTGGATGTCACCCGGAAGTTTAAGGAAGACGCGATGGATTTGGTCCTTGAAGCCGAAACTCAACATCTGATCTGCTTCATCAATCACCAGCATTTTTATGGTCCTGGAAGAGATGAACCCCCGTGCTAACATGTCGAAGACACGACCTGGTGTCCCCACGATGATGTGAGGTGTCTTTGACCTGAGGGCATCTATGTCCTCACGAACACTTGTCCCTCCAACACAGGCATGGCAACGGACCCCCATATAGTCCCCCAGACAGAGAACCACTTGCTGGATTTGCTTGGCCAGCTCCCTGGTGGGTGCCAGGATAATAGCCTGGGTCTCCTTCCTGCTCACATTAATCCTCTGCAGGACAGAGATGGCAAAGGTCGCCGTCTTTCCAGTCCCTGACTGAGATTGTGCGATGACATTGTGTCCTTTGATACATGGAACGATGGCTCGCTGTTGAATGAGAGAAGGCTTCTCAAGTCCATATGCACAGATGCTTCAAAGCTTTGGCTCGGATGTTGTCTGCCTGGGAAATATTTCAAGTAGTAAAGGCCAAATTGCCATAATTGCAGCTATATTATTAATTAGCATCTCTACAAGGCCGTGTTTGTTGAGTTGTATGAGGGGAGTGAGCATTTCTGCAGTAATTGAAACCTTGGACTGATACACAACAGTTGCATTAGTATGCACAAATGCATTCGTATGCACAAATGCAATGACAGAGTGATCTTCATTGATATTAATGGCTGTGCTACTATTTTTATTACTGAAAATACTAATGCACCCAAAATAACTTGCTGAGAGTTGTTAAGATAAGCTCTGTTTTCATGGGGTCTGTTTTTTGTACATAAGCATATTTTGCCCTATTCTGACCTGTGTTAATTGAATATCTATCTATATATGTTATATTACACTGTGTCAGGATAATAAAGAGTTTCATCATCTGTGAAGAATTTTCATGTGTTTTAAATTCTACACTATGACTGACTGAGTGGCGATTAACAGATGGTATTGCTGGTGGGTGTTGAGGATTTTGGTGCAGAGATTTCAAAATTAGTCAGTAAAGGGCAGACTATTCAACACACAGCTGATAACTATACCTGTGTTTATTCTCAATGTCGCACTCCCACGAGCCAAAGTATTTGTATTACTTTTAAAAATAACATACAGCATCTCAAACTGCCAAAACATAATGCAAATTTCTTCCAGGGAGTTTCTTGCACTTCAGGTGACTAACCAGCTTTGTGTGTACGCACACACACACACACACACACACACACACACACACATACGCACACGCACGCACACATACACACATTATCCAACATGTGTTGTAAATTTGTCAGACAAACTTGGACTGGGTGCAAGTAGGGAATTCCTTCCTCTGCACGCCCCTCTGCGTTGCACATGTGCTCAGCATCTGTTCACACACAATAAGAAAAAAAAAGCTAAATGGAGCCTATGAGCACTGGAAAACGTCTTCACTAGTGTCCTGCAATTATGCTGAAATTCAAGAGGTGTTGATCAAACACCCATCTGACAGGGTGAGAGAGAGAGAGTTATTGTGTGTGTGTGTGTGTGTATGTGTGTATGTGTGTGTGCGTGTGCACATTGTTTCAAGGTTATACACTAACGGATTCTATCTTTTTGTTTGATGCCCCTTCTCCCTGATGAGCGATTCACCCACTTGACATCTCATTGGGGGATTTCACATGTGCTGCTCCTTTGAAGGTTGATTGTGTGATCGAATCTATGCGTGCATTTGCCGGCCATACAAACATTACATATGTGCTGCACATATATACACATGCCAGGCTTTGTGAGCGTGCGTGTGTGTGTGTGTGTCTGTGGTGTTTTTCCTCACTTCCCGGTCTGTTAGCTGCATACAGCGAGTGCTGCAGTGCAAGCACATTGTTTGCAAGAACACATGCGTAACAACCATCTCCAAAGGCAGGAATGCAAATACGTTTGGGAACATTAGAGAATCAATTACCTCCCTCTCACAGTAAAGAACGTGTAATACATGGCATGTCTAACCGTCGACATAATTCTGCTCTTAAATTTACTGTGAATTCATCCCTAGATGATGTATTTTCCTTTCTTTCTTACCTTGTGCTGCAGGATGCTGGAGTACTCTCTCAACCTGCAGAGCGTCAGCTTTTCAGCTGTGCGGACGGTTCGCGTGCTGAGACCTCTGAGAGCCATCAACCGAGTGCCAAGTGAGTTCAAGCCCGCTGGCCCCTTGCACCTCAGCCCTCCAAAACAGACTCCGCATCCCAGAACACTCTGTTCATTCATATCAAAGCACTCGGGCTTCCTCTGGAGACAGATAACACTCCTGGTTGTGAAAGCGAGCCAGGCTGCTAAAGATCCACATATTGTTTAACTTTTTACTTTTTGACGTTGTTAGTGCGAGTTTGGCATGAAAACGCATCGTCGGGGTGTGTGATGTTCAGATGATCTCTTACGGGTGAGATACTCTGCACAATAATTTAATATTTTTGACAGCTCAAAGCTTAACTCACAGCTGTATGGAGACTGATGAATGCTGAGTGAAAGTGAAATAAAGCAAGAACTGAAAAGTCACTCAAGAAATATTTAGAGTCTAAATGAGGCCATAACCCTGATGTTTCAACATTATTGGAAAAATGGGAATTCGTATAAAGTTTCGGCAGATTCTGTTGCTCTTCTTCTCTTTTTTTGGACAGTGGATCAAAGAGGAAAAGAGGCCAAAGGCCTTCAGGGAAGAAGGCTTTCACATAAAGTGATGATGTGTTTTTGACACTGGAATATTGTTAGGTCTGTCTGCATAAGCGAATGTGCACTGCATTTAAAATGCAGTCATGCTGGATAAAATCTCCCACAGTGCAACACACTGCAGGTGCTGAGACTGCAGCTGCACAGCAAAGTCTTTCAAACTACGCTGCGCTTTTGTTTTTTTTTGTTTTTTTTGTTTTTTTTTTAATGGAAGTCTGTCTTTGCATGGCCTCTGGCTGATTTCGACTAACTCGTAACCCAGACTGACCACAAGAAGAGGATGGTGTGGAAGTTGCACAAACCTTTTATAAACCACAATAAACCACATAGGGGACACAATATAGGGGAATACTTCTCACTCCTTCCCCAACCATACAGTCCAGACTCAAACCACTCACGCCACCACTTTCTAACAGGCACTAGCACTCGCAAAAAGGCAGGACTGGGATTGCCCGTTCCAATTGAGGTCACAGGGAACTTTATAGAGCAGATGGCAACTTTAATTCGACCCCTTTATAACTTTATTTTATTAGGTCTTTAATTGTCTTGTTTTAAATTAAATTTGAGTGCAGATTCCCCCTAAAACAACACTGGGATATGGGCCACTTCCAGATGTTATAGTCTGGTCCAAACAAGATTATTATTACATTTAAAAAAATCCAAAAGGTGACAGCATGTAATGTATTGCTCCTGATGATTAATAACTCCTGGCAGCAGAAGGTATTAGCTTTATAGTTTTACCTTATTGGATTTCCGCTCCTCTGTCTGCTTCCCGCTATAATTGGTGATGGTGTGGGTGAACTGAACTCCTACACAAGAGTGAAATGTAGGTCAGGACATTCAGACTAGACCATGTCTCTGTGTATTGGCTTTCCCCACACAAGCGGCCTCAGACTCTGACAGATTTAGATGCAATTTTCCAACTCACCACCTTTGATTAAAGGGATGTAGCTTGTAGCTATATGCACACACACACACACACACACACACACACACACTCATATGCATGCATGCAAGTACATGCGCACACACAGACACACACAACCACACTTACACAAACCATTTATACTTTTCTCCAAAAGGCCAGTGCACTCATTCGCGGTAATTATTGCATAGATTTGTGGATGATTTTCAAATCTTACAGATTTTAATAATCTGAGAGTCCATAGACGGGAGGACAGTTTAAATTGATTTTGCCATTATTGTCTGAAAACACAAGCTATACCATTAAGCAAGACCGAAATATCACACACCTGCTGACTGTAGTGATGGTTCCACAGGGATGGTACAACAGATGTGCAGACATTTTTTTTGCAGAAATATGAGTAATGAGACAATTTTCAGAAGAAAACAGACATGGAGGAGAGTTGGCATCATAAGCTGGATAAGTTGGGTGTATTGTGTTCTCCAACAAAAGAGGACCAAAAAACTTTCCCAGGGGTCGCCCTCAGAGCCTTCAGAGTATGCGACATGCTTCTTCGTCCACGCACTGTCACTGGCGTATGGAACTATAAAATGATCACAACACCAAACACAAATACAGAACTAAGTTGCTGCAACAAGCCTTGAATCCCTCCAAAACATCATGTAAATGGAAATCCTGATAACGTCATGAGCTCCTCAGTTGCTCATTTGAGATGGATGGCCAAACTGAGCTAGGATTTTCCAGAAGCATTTTGTGTGTGTGTGTGTATGTGTGTGTGTGTGTGTGTGTTTGAGTGTGTATGTGTGTGTTTGTGTGTGTGTGTGTGGACACTCAGGTGTTTCCAGAAATACACGAATGAGACATCCTTTCCTAAACACAGAAATCTCTTATTCTTGTCAGTCAAAATAATTGCATGTGTCCTATGGTGCTCATTATCAATCCCCTGCTCACAAACACACTTGCATACACAAACACACACGCACGTGTGCAGACACATGCACATGCATTCTTGAAGTGCACACAGTCATGGTCAAGACAAACTCACTCATTAAGCATCTAGCTATTACTTTTCCAAACACAAGACTAATGGCAGCATTAATGGACCTCCCCCAAGGACACACACACATGCATGCACACATGTGCACACCACCTCTGATTCAGGGCACGGTACCAGCTCATTGCACCCTGGACCAGCTCATTGCAGGGTTGCTTCAGCTCCCATGAAAGCCTTTCAGCTGTGGTGTGTTTGTTTCTGTTTTGTGTGGAACATACCAGAAACAGCTGTATCAGACCAACAACATGGAGTAGACCAACTGTGAAAAACAACAGTAAAATTATTGATTTGCGATTAGCCAAGAAAATCCTCTTCATTCCCGACTTTAACCTGATGTGTAAAACCAGAGTACACATACCTTAATCTGGTCCTGCAGTACATGTGATGAGCTGTAAAAGCAGGTCCTGTTGGCAACAGCAGTCAAAAATCTCCGAAAGGAGAATTATTTCCACCTCTAGGTCATTTAGGCCTCCTTGTGTGGGGAAATTCAAGGTAAAGTAAGCAATGTAAGCAATTTCAAATCTCATTTGAGTTTGAGTTCATCATCATTATTTCGCCAAAATAAGCAGTCAGAACCTTTTTTAATTTTTGCAAAATTGAAAATCACGCTTTGGCATATGAGTAATGAGCTGGCTGCATTTGTGATAATGCTGGAACTAAATTTAGTTATGACTTGTCAGGGTTGGTAAAGCTCTGAAAGATTGCTTTAGATAAGGTCACAGGGTTTAACTAAACACAATTGACCTTATTACTGGGTGAATACTAATGTGTATCAAGGATTTTAAAATTATTCATTGAAAGAGTGTCAAGAATTAACTAAAATGCTCTGGTGTCTGGGCCACTTCATTCAAATTATCCTCATATACTGTCACCAGATCCCTGATGTTTGCTTTCACATTCATGCAGTCACTCAGAAAAACATCTGTGCATTGTTACCATGGAGGCAGAAGTTTCACAACCATCACAAAAGTGCTGCTACAGCTGATGCAGAGGCTCATGTCAGGTTATCGCTCTCTGTTTCAGTTTTATTTTATTCATGAGGCTGTATGGCAACAGAAGGCTGGGGCTTTTACACACGCACACACACACACACACACAAAATCACACCCACATTTGTATTGAAGAGCACATTGTTCCTCGGCTGCAGTCCACATTCTGCGCTTTGGCATTGATTGATGTGTCAACATCCCTGCGCTGTGAGTGGAAGTGACAGATTCAGCAGGTTTCATCTATCAGCTACAAGCAAAACCAAATATCCAATGCTGTGCCACAGTCACCCCCCCCCCCCCACCTAATGCCATCATGTCCAGCCCAGAGGTCAGATCTGACAACTTGGACAATGGCCACACATCCATCTAGACTGCAATACATTCTACAGGCTGGCAGAGAGGATCTGAAATAATCTGGAATCCCCTTTTAGATGCACCCTTTTTAAACTCTTACACACAGCACACCGCAAATATTAATGAACTGCTCGTTTAATATTTAGAATGCCTTGTCAGCAAATGCTCAATTTTTAAAAAAAACTTTAAATCAGCTAACAAAATATGCTAGTGGAGGAAGAAAAAAAAGAGAGAGAAAAAAAAAGCCGTTTTAAGGGATTTTAATTTCACGCCTCAAGGTTCTGGATCCTAGAAAAGTCTACTTTGAATGTTGAAATTTCTTTCTTATTCTTCAGTGGCCATTACTTGGAAACCATAATGAAACTGTGACCGCTGGTGAGCCTCAGGCAGCGACACCCTAAAACACACCCATGCATGCATGTATGCATATTTTCACTGTGAGTTCATTGGAGTCAGGTGCTGGTTAAATCCTGCGGGCTTCTTGTCTTAAAGTGGCTGTGAAGGAACAAAAGGCTCTGAAGGTTAGAAGCTGGGCAGAGGTGGGTGCTCTTTTTTGCCAGAAGCGACAAATGTCATTGCGTAATCACTGCCAGTGAATCTCCTGCTTAAAAAAAAAAAGAGGTTGTGAGAAATAAGACTATTTTAAGATTAGAACTACTGCAAATATTTACAATCCCTCCCAGAACCCTAGAAATATGTCTTATTGTTCAAGGGATTTAAAGATCACACAAATTTGCCGTCACTGATTTGCTCTTGTTTAGATTTGTCCGGGTTGTCACACGGGATCACCAAAGTTTTGGTTCACATGGAGATGAGGGGATTATGCACTTCATTTTGTAGGTATTATGCCTAAAACAGTGATTAAATCCCCTGATCTGATCCCTCGTCTATAATTTCAAGAAAAACAAACAAACTCTCCAAAGTTAGGTATAAAAGAGTAGATAAACATGGATAAACTCATTTTTCTGTTCTGGTTTTCCTCGGATCTCTTTGATTCATGTCTTCTCACCCCAGGTCACATGACCCATCAATGCAGAACCATATCTCCATTTCAACGATCTTAGTCACCTCTGCCATACGGCAAGTTACTGACCTCTCAGTGAATCAGAAGAGGCACAGGTGTGACAGAGAAAGCCCATTAGTCACGGAAACGCAGATTCAAATTCGGAATGATTCAGCGCCCGACCACGACAGGAGCATATAGGGGACGAAGACCTAATCTGCCCCCTCACAGATGGCGCCCCGATCGCATGCGGCCATCCTCCTGCTAGACGCGCAGGAGCGGAGAGGTCACCCGCAGTGATGTCGAAGAGGTTGAGCGGTCCGAGGAGGTGATCGTTATCGGATATGAAATGTCGTTCACTCGGAACAAGGATGCTGGTGGGGTGTGGAGAGGCTCTGAAGAGCGATTTTCTTATTAGGGAGATAAACAGAGCTCATTTTCTGGACATTCAAAATGTTTGATAACTTGATTTACACCACCACAGAAGCAGCAGTCAATCTTCAAGAACTCATTTGGGTCAACAAGTGTTTTATAGCCTCGTACGTCAGCCTGACCTCCTAACTGCCATCTCCTAATTTACTTATGACCCCTTTCCCCACACCTAAAGTTCAATTTAAATGCTCTGCCTTAACAAAAATGAACAGGTGTATGTGTGCAGAGCCATTCAGGGTTGACCTTGACCTGTGGTGGACATTATTCCGACCTGCTGTCACCAACGCTGCCCGGTCTTTACCTCAAATCATTGGGAGACGTTTGGTTGTTTAATGTGGTTTTAACAGGCATCGTTTGAACCTCACAGACAGCAGCGGAATCTCAACCGCAGGACGCAGACAACAACACGCTGTTTATTTTTACTGCAGGTCCCTGGGTGATTTGGTTTCAATCACAATTGTCTTGTTAAAAGTTACAAAAAAAAAAAATTCTCCCCCGTTTATCTCATCTTGCACAGTCATGCTGATAATTGCAGCCAATTACATAATGTTGCAGCTGGTCCATCAGTTTAAATAACATAAATACACTGTTTTATTGTAATAGATTTGCTGCCACCTTCTCCTGTGTTGACTTTTGAGTCCAGGGTTTTTTTTTTTCCTTAGAGAGAGAATGATGCTATGCAGGCTTCTTTGTGTACTTCTGCAGCTGTTTTTTCTTTTTTTCTTTTTTCATTTTTTTTTTTTTTACTGACAGCCTTCATCCTGTCCTTCAGAAAAACACGAACACAAAACTTTGCTCCCACCGTGCCCACATTCGATTTTGTTCCCTGTAACTTTTGTGAACGAGCACAATCCTCCTCGCATTCCTTCCATCTGTCACCACTGTAGACGATCTGTGTGAGCGACCACATGCTTTTCATTTTGCCCAAAACCCTCCAAGAATGAAAACTTTCTCCCTTGTGGTACAATCTACTGCAAATGAAAGTTCTTGGAATATATATATTTATATTTCTAATATATATATTAGCAGAAAACTCATGTGGATCATGGAAAGCAAAGCATTTTCCAGAGATGCAAACACACATTTTGGAAAAAAAAAAATGTTAATAATGTGTTAGATCAATACTAAAATAAATCTAACAGAATCTACTGATAAACACAACAATGGCACCTTTGACCCACTTTACCAGTATTTTCCACGTTTCTGATATTTTTCTTTCAACAACCGAATCCACGACATATTAATCATTTATTTGTGAACCATAAATCTCAGATGCTTAACTGTACCCAATTTGTGTGTTTCACATCAAAACATCCAAGACAGATGTGTTTGTTGCCGATGAAACATTCCTGTCCAACACCTTCATCTGCCTGTTGAATCAAACAGAATGTTGCCACGGCAATAAACAGATATGGTTTGCAAATTTAGACACAGAGTTTAGAGTGTGTTTGTAATTGTGGATCGGATCCATCGCTCCTACACACCCACATACGTAAAAATAAATGTGTTACTTAATCTTTTTGCATTATGACGACAAGGAGCCTTTCTGCTGGTCCCTCTCGTGTTGTCAGCTCAGAGCTGAAGCTGTAATGGTGCTCCATCACAACAATATTGACCCCTAATCAGAAAAGTAACCCTCATTATTGTTTTTGACAGCTGGTGGTGGGAGGGCCATCTGTCATGGAAACAGCAGACATAAGCAGATGAATGGATGGATAGATGGATGGATGGATGGATGGATGGATGAATGAATGGGTGGGTGGATGGATAGATGGATAGGTGATGGATTGGATGGGTAGATGGCTGGATGGATGGGTGTATGGATGGATGGATTGGATGGATGGATGGATGGATGGATGGATGGATGATGGATGGATTGGATGTATGTGCAGGAGAGCAGAATCATTGTCAGATTTAGCAGAGGGTGTGTGTGGGTTGCGGAAGCTGGTGTGAGATTGTGAGTGTTACTGGAAAGTTCAGAGCTGACAGAATCTGTATGAAAGGCGTGACAGCGCATCTGTGACTGTGGCATTTCTTCAGATCAAACTGGAGGTGTGCAGCGAACATTCTCACAGGCTAATAACAAAAGCCTCTTTGGCTCCATCTTATCTCTGAATAATAAAGCGTAGGACCCAGCAGACGATTATGGCATTTTTTACGCAAATTACAATGTTAAGCCTTTGAAGTCACTGAAAATAATTTGTGAGCGTTATACCCAGAGGTTATGGGTGTCTACAGCAATATGGGACCTGAACAGCTACAGATGATCAATCGAGTGCTGTGTATGTCTTTTTATGCATTTCTGAGAGGCTCCTGAAACAGTAGTAACAGCTGCGTTGTCATTAATAAAGATGGCTGGCTAACTGCAGAAGCATACTGCTAATGCACAACGATAAATCCAGCTTTATGGGTGATTAGGAGCCAGATTTTCAGATGATTTTTTCATGTTTCTCATTATCATTTTGTGGATCTGAGTGTATTTGAGTGATTGTACTCCACAAAGAAATATCACACCGTGAGTTCTATAAATGCAACTATGTAACTAAAATTGCATGTTTTTTTACTCCAAAAACATACACTCTGTACAAGTACTTTTATTGTTATTTTATTGTTATTGAAATGCAAAGGGAATGATTTTTGGATTGTATAAAATAGCCTTTCAGCCATGTAGGCCACACCTGATCCATGAAAGAGCATATGTGCTGAATGCTCACTGGAGTCGTGTTGCGCTGACCTTGTTTTCACTCTCTTCTCCTCCTGCAGGTATGCGCATCCTGGTCACCCTGCTGTTGGACACCCTGCCCATGCTGGGCAATGTGCTGCTGCTCTGCTTCTTTGTCTTCTTCATTTTCGGCATCGTAGGGGTCCAGCTATGGGTCGGGCGCCTCCGGAACCGCTGTTTTGTGGAAGACACCTTCCCTTTGTAAGAGCCTGCATTTTCTTTGTGGACAGGGCAAATTTTATTTATTTATTTTTTAACCAAACAATTTAAAATCCAGCAAAGCTGTGGCATAAAGAGACTCTCTCTTAATTTTGTAATCTGGTTGCTGATGTGGTGGAAAGATTGATTTATTGATTAAATAATTTCAAGAGACAGCAACACTAGTGAACCTTACACCTTGGTCAAGGTTAACTTAGACCATAAATCTTGACCCCACAACCCAAACTAGGTCATACACTAAGGTCAATGTGTTGAACAATTTCATTCAATGGCATTGATGAATGGGTGAGCAGCCAACCCTGGGATAATAAGAAAGACCACACACAATCGGTGTAGCTAATGGTATGTTGAACGTGGGCACCTATGACTTATTCATACTCCCCATGTCATCCTGGCTTCATTATTCTCCATAGGATTTATGATACTGCACAGCTGGAATAATGGCTTTGGTGACCCAGCACATTTTTGACACCTTAATCAAAATTTCATCCCATTTCAGATATCTGGAAGGTTCTGTATTTTTATACCAGGAGAACATTGAGTTCAAAGTCATAATCCAAGTAAGAACCGCCCCCCCCAGTGGGTCACCTCCCATGCATCATCATTGGAGGGTTTGATAAATCAAAAAAAAAAAAATCATGATAAAGTCATCAGACCGATAAGTGTTTTTTTTTTTTTTTTTAAATCCCCCAAAGTGTCAAACAGCTGTTATGAATGAATAAACATGTACAAAGGGGCTAGTGTGCAGTGCCCCTGAAGTGTGAAGTCCTGTTAAGGTATTTAAGGTTCTAAATATGTGGTATCACTTGTTGACTGATAAGCCAGAGAGAGCACATTCCACAAACACATACTAAAATTTCAAGACAGAGCAGTAGATATGTTGTGAGGTGCTGCTGAGCTCTACAACCCCCCCCCCCCACATGTTTGTCCACAATTTGTGTTTGATTAGTACCACTGATTTGTTTGATGGACAACTCATCAAATTCAGTGGATATTAAATAATTGACAGACAGTGGAAAGCTTCCAGTGTAACCAGTAAGACAGAAGTGATGACCAGCTGTGTTTGTTGGTTTCATTAGAAGTTAGAATATATTTCTTTGCCTGTGAAAATTTCTTTTTTTTTCTTTCTTCTCCAAAGCCCCCCGACTTATACTAAATACTACCACACTGAAAACGATGATGAGAACCCCTTCATCTGCTCTCAGCAAAAAGACAATGGTATGAGGGAATGCAGCTCTGTGCCAAAACTCTTCGAAGAAGGAGGCGTGCAGTGCAACCTTGACATGAACTCCAACATAACGGATAACACCACCTGCATCAACTGGAACCAGTACTACACCAACTGCTCCGACAGCACGATCAATCCATTTAAGGGAGCCATCAACTTTGACAACATCTTCTACGCCTGGATCGCTATCTTCCAGGTAACAATTTATTCACACCAAGAAGGCATCGCCAAGCGGACTGTGCCGCAACAGTAGATGCAAAAATGCTTGCGGTTTGGCCGGTGTGGGAGCTTTCGGAAACAAAGACTCTGTAATTGCTTTTGTGGTTTTTGTATCGGCAAAACACGGCTTATAGGATTAGCCTGCTGCTATAGCCACACGGCCAAGGCGAAGCCTCGTTTTTCCGCACCATCTACTTGCTATCTCCACATCTGATTTTTGGCAATAGCTCCGTCTTGCCACTGTGGGTTAACAAACACAGGAGACATGTCTGGGATTAGGCTGGTGCCAGGTCGTTATATTTGGAAACCACAGAGCTGCATGACTGGATCTTATACTTTTAACTTGAGTTCTTTTACAGTAGTTTTAGATTTCTATTTATTATTTTCTTTGACTCTCTTTCTTTGCTTTTGTTTGCCTTTAGGTGATCACACTGGAGGGCTGGGTGGACATCATGTACTTTGTGATGGATGCTCACTCCTTCTACAATTTCATCTATTTCATCCTTCTCATCATTGTAAGTGCCACTTCATGAGCTGCCAGCTGTGTGCAAATGTCCCTGTTGATGATTGAACAAGTGTGTCAGTCGGGGGGGTGGGGGGTGGGGTGATTGTGCGAGCATCCAGTAAGAGAGTGTGAATAACTCTGTCCTCTACCCCCCTCTCACCTCCCCAGATCGGCTCATTCTTCATGATCAACCTGTGCCTGGTTGTCATTGCCACTCAGTTCTCAGAGACCAAGCAGAGGGAGAGCCAGCTGATGAAGGAACAGCGGGTGCGTTTCATGTCCAATGCCAGCACGCTCGCCTCCCTCTCCGAGCCGGGCTCCTGCTACAACGAGTTGCTCAAGTACCTGGTCCACCTCATCTGCAAGGGGTCCAAGCAAGTGGTCCACGTGTGTAGGTTTTTAGCGCGTCGTGCTGGCTTTAACATCCCTGCCTCTCCCCCGCCTATGGAGCCCCAACGCAGCCAGAGACGAAGGCGGAAATCCTCCAGGCAGGGATCTGTGTCAGTTCACCACATTATGCACCATCACCATCATCACCACCACCACCACCTTGGCAATGGGAGTTTGAGGGGAGGAGGAAGCATGAGGGGCCTCGAGCGCCACGACATGGAGTGCATTGCTCATAACAATCGAGGACTTGCAACTGGCGCCGAACCAGGGCATCGTTCTTTAGCCCCACCTCCTTCTGTGACTGCGGCTGTATCAGATACAAACCTATCCTATTTGTGTAACCCAGGCATGGTACCTACTGATTCATCTTCAGTTCACAGTGTATTCCGCTCAGAAAGTCTTCGCCGTACCCCATCTCCCACAATCATAGGCTCAACCTTGGGCCCTTTTACTCTCACCCCAGCTCCCAAGTCAAGGGTCATGAAGAGAAACTCTGTACCATTCGCGGCCCCGGGACCTAAGAACTATCCCACTCTGCAGGCTGGGGTTCTGGCAGAGTCTAGACGAGGGAGTGCTTTTTCCAGCACTCTGACAAACATCAACTTCAACCTGAATATCCCAAATATGCCGAGGGAACGACGGCTATCAACATTAGTGGACACACACTCTCCTTCAGGTCAGAAAATCTTCAAAACTATAAATTAATATTTCAGACACCTAGCCCATTAATTACATCCCACTGACTGAGATGCAGTAGTTTTAGTTTTTCTTACCAAGGTTTAAACTTTAACAGCTTGTGTTTTGTTAGTGGGAGACATCAAGTGCTAATTACAGTTAATTAATCCCTGATGTCCATCTTTATAGCATCAAGAAGTCAGGTTTGATCAAGTCGCATACGAACACTGTAAATGTTCACAGCCTCCACAGATGAGGAATTACTCACGCACAAATCCTCTTCAAAGAATACGCGAACATGTTAACACACGTGCACATTTCATTCAAGTGGATTTGACAAATCCGCGTCCTTCATGCAGGTTATGTATTCCAATCAATGTGAATTCGCTACACTTTAGTTTTGTCTCACTCTCTCTGCCTGAACTCCCCCCTCTGTCTGCAGCCCAGCTCTCCTGCCAGCTGTCAGCCCATGACCTCAGCAGCGCCATTAGCACCATGGACACGGCCGCGTTGACCCTGGACCCCGAGAGTTGCCCGTACTGCGCCAAGGCCATGTCCAATGAGTCAGAGGGCGGCACAGAGGGCAACGACACCCCCGGAGACTCCGACAGTGATGGCGTATATGAGTTCACCCAGGATCTTCGCCACAGGGACAGGAGAGACAGCAGGCAACCCAAAAAAAAGCGCCTCAGGCTGGGAAAAACAGCAGCGACCATCGTGCGCTTCTGGAGGCTGGTGTGTGATACTTTCAGGAAGATAGTGGACAGCAAATACTTTGGACGAGGGATTATGATTGCTATTCTCATCAATACTCTCAGCATGGGGATTGAGTATCACGAGCAGGTTAGTTGATGTCTGTTTTTCCACGTATTATACAAAAATGCAGAGTGACGAAGTTTCAAACAAGGTTTGCACACAAGTTCATGCCACGAAAATATGTGCGTCAGACGGCGCGGTACAAATGGATCATCTGCTCACGTGTGTAACATCCTGTTAGGCCGAACCCAGTCGGAATTCCTGATGTATCTTGTTTGTTTACATGAGTGTAATCACAGCCATGCCAGAGAAAATGGGAATAAAAAAAAAAAAACATGATGGGCAGAGGAAACACAGGGACAACGATGATTTAACGGGTGACTAATGCACCTCGATGTCTGAGATGCTTCAACTTTTCCTTCAGTCAGTCTTGATATTCCGCTTTGTTTTTCTGGACCTTTCTGGCACGTTAATGCAGCTACGTGTAACTGATTAGTGCTCAGCTGTATTTTTCCACAGTGTCTTCCTCGCTCCTCTCTGCAATTCTGTTTCCCTGAATCAACCTTCAGATTTTACTTGTACCGCAATTCAATATTCCCATTCACTCCTTCGATTTTGGTGAGCTGTTAATGAGTACTAGCTCAACTTAATGGTTCCTTGGACCACTGAGATTTTTCAACTGGCTTCGTTGTCTGCATCAGAGTCCCTTTTTTACATAAATTCTTTCTGACAAACCTTCCCAACTATGAATCACAGGTGTTTTGGTACCCACAGAGGTGTCCAAAGTCACATGACACAAATATCACCTTTGTTCCTGCGTTGGAAGCATGAGTAGGTGTGTCGTAGGAGCAGCGGAGCCTGATTTTGCGAGGTTACTTTCGGTTTTCAACCCATTGCCTGTAAACAAACCCAGATGCCAAACATCCCCAGCACGCACACATGCGGTTTTACAGCTTTGTCGTCCCCACAACTCAAATCATGTTTCGATTTATGGAGCTTTTGTTCACTTTTGCTCACTTTGAATCCTATTTTACATATCCCTTTCCACCTTTTCTGTCAATTTGGCTGCATCACTCCCTTCTACCACGTTTGTCAAAGCCTGCTTCTTTTTTGTGTGTCTCAGTGCTCCTGCTATTTCCTAATGTGGATCACTTAGATCCCTTCAGTCTCCAGACAGTCTGTTGCAGACTTTACTTAAGACGCTTCATTGATTGCAAGCCCATCAACATCCAACAGACACAAGGAGCTCTAAGCCTCTGTTTGTCTCTGTAACTGCATCCACATGGAGGAAGGGCTCAGTTTCAGTTTCCATACAACCTCAAGCCATTTTTTTTGCACAAAGTATGCACTGTGTGTAACTGCCACTGTAGAATTTAAGTTGAGCCTAATTGTACCCACTGCATTCAGTGCTGCCCAATTTAAGTAAAATCATCCTACTTCCTTATCTGATTGGCAAACTGGATGTCCAAGGAAAAGTGTGGATTATCTTGATTGCAGTTTAGTCATTATAAGATAAGTCAGATATAAGACTTTTTTCATCCAAAGTACAATAATCCCATTTTTATGTCATTGTGGATGAACAGAAGAGATATTTATGATGGGTTATAATATTTGACTTTTATATGGCACAGTTACATCTGTATAAATACTCTACACTAGTACAATAGTCTGCAAACTATTACCCACTTCCAGCAGTGTGGCTGAGTAATAATTAATGAATGGTGTTCCCTATACATCCATATCAAGTCTGTCTATATAAACACAATTAGCAGTATGCTGCTAAATGAAATAAAAATGCTGAAGCTATTTCAGGTTAGTTGTAGCAAGAAAATGATAACATAACCCTTACAAACCACACCACAGAGGTTCCTATGGTATTTTCTATGACATTATTGTCTCTCCAACCTTCATGAAGTATTGAAAAACGGGTTGTAAAACGTATCACAACAGCAAATAATGCTTCTATCACTCCATAATAAAATCCTTCCAGCAATTCTGCCAGAACTTTAAATTAAGTAGTGCCTATTGTGCAGTACTAGTAATACGCTGTTAAAGTGAGGAATTAGTAACTAGTGTTAATCTGAAATGCTGAAGGTAATTTCAGCGGACATAAAATATGCTGGCCTGCCATTGATCACTGCCACTGTTTGCAACAGCAGGGGAGGCAGAACTGAGCATCTCAACACTGTGACTCATTTAATTTAAATTTTAAATTTAAACACAGGGCAGAGGAGTGGAATTCCACTTTATATTTTGTAATCGCAGCACCAAATCAAGAGTATAATATTGACTTCAGGTGTCTCAGTTGAGCAACAAAATCCATACAGAAACTCAGCTTAATTACCTCATCAGCCAAGCAGAAGCAAACATAATTCTTCATCATGGAGGTCAACTTAAAAAGACAAAGTGTGCAGTTCTATTTAAATTTAACAAATGCACCACAAGGGGACTCATTTTGATACTTATTCAAACCTGCCTTGCCCCTGTCAAATCATGACCAGATGCCTTTTTAAACACTGCAATAGTGGTTGTTTTATTATTATTATTATTATTATTATTATTGTTGTTGTTGTTGTTGTTGTTGTTGTTGTTGTCTTAATTGGAACAGAGGTAATACAAATTGGTTACAGTGTATCAGCCAGACTAAATTGTCTGGTTATGGTGGACAAGTATCATATACCTATTTTTAGATTGAGAGTAAAACACTGGTGAAGGAAAGCAGAAGGGTCCAGTTCAAAATTATTTACAAAAGACCCCGAGTCTAACTCCTGACCATCCAATAGTGGTAAGGAGAACCATGCTCATCTCAGAACCATGCATATCATAGGCTCAGCCCATATGATACACAATACCTGTAGAGAGAGAGAGAAATGCACAAATTACAGAAGAAAATATGTTAATGACAAATAGTTAAATCACTGTTGTCCCTGTGTTCATCTCAAAGAGCAAAGTCATATGTCTAATCTTAAAAGCAGAGAGGGTGTCAGCCTCTTGTACCTGGGCAGGGAGGTGGTTCCACAGGGGGCTGATAACTAAACACTCAGCCACTCATTCCACTGCACTTTCAAAGATTCTGGGAACCACAAGTTAACCTTGGTCTGCCTGGATGATATGGGGTTATCAGCTTCTACAGTTATGTTGGATTGGGCCCTCCGAGGGTCTAGTGGGGTAGGAAACCAATTTTAGTCTGTTCTGGATGTTATGGGGAGCAAGTGAAGAGAAGTCACATATCATAGAAATACTCAGTGTTCATACTCTCTTGGGTTAATTAGCAATCCGCAGACTGTCATGAGTTATAACAAGTGGGGCGTGTAGGTACATTCTATAAATGTCAATGCTGACTGCATGGAGTTAGACTCCCTTATATTTTACTGTTCCTCTCATATACCTATCAAAAATACACACAAAATACTTGCAGGCTGCTTGGCAAAGTAGTGCATCCCCAGTAAAGAGGTAAGTCTACCCAACCTGCAGTAGACTGCAGAGAGATGGAGGGATGAAACGATGATTAAATGGAGTGTTAGATAGAGATGACAGCATATGGAGTCTTGGAGGTCCCCGGATAAAAGAGGCTGATGGGCGGAATGGTGGAGTGGGACAGGTTGGACACATACAAAGAGGGTGTCTGCTTTATCTCTCCCTTCAGTTTGAAAGTGTTACCATTTATGGTGCAGCTGATGGGATAGTTGCATGTGTGCCAACTATGTGACGCAGCCCATAGTGTATTACTTGAGAAGGTCATTTTTTGTTTTGCTTTGTGTAAGAAACGTTTGTGGATCTTTTGTTGTTCTCCTTCTTGGTATGCCTAGTCTGTCCATATATCCAGTATTCACTGATGCAAGCATTATGGGAGATTTTGTGTTGGACCACTTTATTGTACCTGAAGCTACTAGAAATGGTGGAATGGGGCTTTCAGAAGCTTTATGTTGCCCAGCATGACACCTTGGGATCTGGTTTTCCTGCTTTCTCCAGAGTGGAGGGATGGAAGCAGCCTAAGAATGGAGTCTTTGGGTCAAATGCCTGGGATCAACCATAAAAAAGGAGTTACACAAGCAGCATGTGGAGAAAATTGTGACACCCAGGCTTTATTTAAAATGTTCATATATTCCATTTTTGACTAAATGGGTGTACCCATTCCCTTTTCCACCCCTTAGCAAGGAATCAGGAATACTACAGCCACTGTAATGGTGTTCATTTTAACACCAAGGCTGGATAAATCCTTGAGCTGGGTCAGCCATTCTTCAATGTTATTGCATACATTCTGAGCAGAGTAACAACAAAACCTTCTCTATTTTGATTTTTTTTCCTTAACTTCCATTTAACAGTGGTTTTCTGTATGCTTTCTGTATGTTAATGCTAATTTTAGGGAGTATGTACATAAATATGACATCTTGTTTGCCTTCAAGGAAGTGGTTATGGCAGCTAAATGTTCAACTTTACTGTCACACGATAGAGTATCAATGTGTGGTGATTAGTGCTGCTGAGGCTCACAATGCCTAAACCTTTTTTTGGTAGCATTCACAGTCCTCACTCATCTAACAAACATCTAACATGAAAGGGCAGTTAGGATTCTGTCATATCAGCCATCCTTCTCGTGCGTACATTATTGTTATGCTGACAGTATGATCAATCAGTACACACATCAGCGGTACCCGTCCTCTAAGAGCTACTTTAAAAATGTCAAAATAATCTACCCATGCGTTACAAATATGCTTTCTGAGGAGGAAAGTCAGTAGCATAGTTACCTTTAATGAACAGACTCAAAGTGCTGCTCCACATTTCCCCCCTTTGGAAGAATGATGGTAGATTGGCCGATCAGACAAATGTACAAATTTGACAATAAAAGCTTTCCCTCCATTCCTGATGAGAGGTGTAAGGTTTTTGGGGTTTTTTGTTCTTTTTCTTAAACCTGGTCCAACTGCTCTGCTCAATTTTATAACCTTTGTTTAGGAGGAAAAAAAAAAATTGGAAGGCTAAGGAAGTAATTAGCTCGCTGGAGTTTCTGCAGTAGCACACACAGCTTGTCACGCATGTCAGCTCAGCTCTGTTAAGCCTGGCCACCACAAAAATTTTGTTATATGAAGTCCAAACATTAAGAGAGTTGGCACCTGCATTTCAGCTTTCACGTTCAAATGTTGCCTTGTCTGCAGGTTTGTGTCACACTCCAAGAGTTTAAAAGAAACAGAACTGACCTCTACAATGCATAAACGGCTATCAAAACACAGTGAAAACAAATTAGATAATTCTTCCTTAAGTTAGCCACAGAAATATGCAGAAAGCACAGATGTTTCTTAAAGCCCAGGAGGAAAAAGGCAATAGGTCAGTGTAATTTCAGCGGTGCTGCTTTAATAGGTTATGTAATGAAGTTATGGCAGTCAGGGTGTATTACTGTGTTTAATGGCCTCTCGCAGCATCATGTTTACACCTACAGCCTGAAAATGAGTTTTTGTATTCTGCCCTCCCTGGTTAACATAGAGCTGGCATCTGAAGACTCTGGCCTCCCTCCATACAGGCTTCAGAAAAGTGTTTCTGTAGTTCGTACCACGGTGAGACATGGATGTCGAAACAACAGCTCGTAATCCCGGCGAGCAGAGGGAGAGCTTTACCAGCCCCACAGGCCATGAAATCCAAACAAGGGAATCAATGAAATGATCAAATGACGGATTCACTTATTTCTTGGTTCATTGAGAAGTCACAATGCTTCTTCTCAGCAAGCAATTTCCTGCTTCAAAGCTACAGTCTTGTCCCATTTGTATATTCCATCCCCTTCCCTTTTTCAAATATTTGTATAATTTTAAGCACGCTGAAATGGAAAACAGCATAAAAATATAATGATTAAGATTTATTAAAAGATGTATGCCTTTTTATTGTAACTCTTCTCCTACATGCCAGGTCTGCCTGAAGTCAAGTTCAATGTTCTATTTCTTCTGCTTAAGGAAAAAAGTAAGATCTTTAAAAGGAATACCAAAACAGTTATTGCAGATAAAACAGTCTTTACAATAAGCAAATTTTAACAGTTTAGGAATGTAATGGTTGTATGATGGCATTATGGTAGGTTGCATATCTTACAGATGTGCAACCATCATACAAGCAGTTCTCTTGTATGATGTTAACAGTATTACTATGGGGTTTTTCTTATTTATACACTACATGTGTTTATTCATGTTTAAAACAGATGTTAAACACATAAAACTAAATGGAGTTAACATTAACATTAAACTAACTTACACTTTCTTTGACAAAGAATGAAACACCAGGCTAGCATCCATGTGTAGCCTTTATGATTGAAGGTACTGATGTCTGGAATTTTAACATGATGTTTTGTCATTGAGTACAATATTGTTGAGTTGACTTCATAGTTGAAGCATCATTTTTCACAGCAAGTTCAAGCAAAGAATTTGATTGAAATGACATGCTGGAGAGGAGCAGCTCATACCCGCGCCCCGTTTTGATTACGTCACATCACATTAGGTCACATTGCATTAGCGCTAAACAGATTACACTATTCCTCATCTGACACACTTTACCTCCTAGTGCTCCCAAAGCATCATTACCCAGCAAACAGCCATTGAAGGGAGCGATTAGAAAAGCAAAAGTGTCTTCCTCACTTCCACATGCAGACAAATGAAGACATTCATCTCCCTGCAGGTAACACACACACCTCAGTGCCCATTAGTCAGTTGTTTGTCTCCTGTTGGATAAGCTAATGACTGGGGATGACTATTGATGACAACCAAGCCACGCAGAATAATTAGGCCTGCCAAATAATTTTCATCAAAGGATGACAATTTTAAATCAAGTTTGAGTGAATAATGTCTTTCTATGATTAAATACAAAACTTCTACAGAGGACTTTCATTTCCGCCAAAGTAATTGTTCACATATGAGTTTTGGTGCTTTAAACCACTGCTGTTTTTTGTCTTCTTTTTTTTTTTTTAATAACCTTTTTTTATAATCTGGCTCTGCTAATCTGCTCTATAGCAGTTCTCTTGTATGATGTCAGAGGAATGTCTTCATATCCAACCTGGAACAACACGGAGTACAAACTGTGAAAATAGCCCCAAAAGTGTCCAAGTGTCACCTCATAAAACCCTCTACTTAGTGTTTTATTGTATTGTTGCATTAATGTTGATGCCAGTTCAAGCACCTATTGTGTTCTAACAGCGAGAGGGTGTTAAGTTGGGGGCAGCTGAGGTGTGGAAGGAACACACAGTGTGCATTTGTGTGTGGTCTGAATATGGCAATGGGTCTATAGAAATTTGTACTGCACATGAGGCCATTCAAATGAAATAACACACAGACCCATGTCAGAATCTGAACTGCTTGTGTGTGTCACATTTAACCCCGCCACCCCTTGTCTGAACAAATGAATGGGCACAATGAGGCAGGGGGATCAAAGCCATCGATCTGTCTGTGAACTCAAAGGCAAACGCGAGTGACACGGACAAAGATGTGAGATGAAACAGAGAAAATGCTTGTGTTTCAGAGCCCTCACAGGATTTCCGCTTCAGGCCATGGGTAGAGTATTCTTTTTTAACGAGAGGCATGGGAGGGGAGTGTGGTGGTGGTGGTGGGGTGTCCAAGTGTTGCATAATTCCTGTATCACCAAAGTGCATGATATGATGAAATGTATGTCTTTTTAAAATCAAACCAGATGTGACTTTTCTCACATTTCTTTTCCACATAGAACACAGAAAATTAGAAAAAAACTAACCATATAAGTGACACCCCAAAAGAATATAACTTTAAATTCATGATTTTTTTTTTTTAATTGAAGAATGATATGATTGCTATGGTTCGCAGTCATTGTGCAGAAGAAAAAAAAAACAAAGAGAAAATTATGTCATGATTAAAAAGTCAGGTATTCTGCCATTATTGACAAGGATGGCTGAGAGGCAAAGTGTTTGTAATTTGATAAGACAATTATAAAATAATGAGGAATAATACAGTTTTCAGAAAATGATGGAGGATGCAGTCAGTCGGTGTGCTGTTGCCTCTGTCATATGACCTAATGTGGTCGTATGAGAATGACGGTGAGCGATAAAGCTGTGACATCAACTGTCCCACATGCTTCCTTTTAAGAGCTCCGGTTTACAGAAGTTCAAAACACATCAAATCACATACAGTGACAAGCAGTTTACGAACAGCTCATACTGGTAATTTTAGAAGGCGATGACATCAGTTACTGGCGAAAGCGTTTTGAAAGTAGCTGCGATTAAAAAAGGGAACTTGCCCGTGAATCCAGCCTTTCTTTAATGACGGTGCGGGTTTGAAAGTCTGGACTTCTGTGTCTGCCTCGAGGCTCTTCTGTTGCATGTTATTCTTACGGGAGCGATGACTTCACATCAAGCAAGGGCTTATAAATGTTGGGACCCAGATGTGCTGTCAAGATGTTCTTATTGAAGTTGTGTTTTAGTAGTGGGTTCGACTGTGTTTACCCTGAGCACACTCATTTCAGTGACTTTTTGAGGTTTAGCCCCAGACTAAAGGGGTCCCAGCCAGGTTGCAGTTCTTTTGGCCCTGCTGCTGTTATGGAAATGGTTTCTGTTGTTTATTTGAAGTTGTGAAGGAAAGTGAAGCGTCATTGACTGTAACTCAAGGCTTAAAACCATGTTTGTCTGCCTCCTTCTTTTGAAAGTCTGGAATGTGGCGTCCATTTGTCCTCAAGTTACTTCACTGATGGACGATTTGTGTGTGGCATTACTGCACTAACAGACTTGTGCAACCCCTACTTAACTCAAGAGCTTGTTAGAGAATACTTCAACGACTTTGAAAATGATCTTATTCCCATATGAGCACAGTTCTGCTCCTCGTCCTGTTGATTATTGTGCTTCTTCTTAGCATCCCAAGATTGTGGGAAACCCATGTTGTGATCTCTTGTTTAGAAATCATAAATATGCTTTAGACACAGAAATAAAATGTATGGGAAAGAATAAGTCTCCAAAGAAGTCTTGGAGAAGATATAATTAGCCTATCAGGCAGCATTTTCCTTCCTGTTTTCAAAATAAAACACCCTACATAAATCATGGTTTGAAAAAACAGGTTTGAACAAATCTTATGCAAAGGAAGGACTATAGGATCAGCATGGTTTCTCCTCAGGAATGAACGCATCAAAGAACCCTGTTCCCTTGTCAACTCTTGAGTTCAGGTCTTTTCACCAAGTGCTTTAGTGTAAGTGTTTTTTCCTTTAAAAAAGGGAATGGATGCCATATTTCAGATTTGATCTCAAAGCAGTTTAACAAAATAAGTGCTAGAATTTTAAGTGACGGCCGCTGAAGTGCTCCAGACAAACTGGTGCCCTGATGCAGAATGAGGAGCTGTGATGTTAATCTCTGTATATTCCTTTCCCTGTCTTTCCGCGCTTATGGTGAGTTGTTGCTTCTTCAAACAGTCACGTGTGGAATGACGAGTGGCAGCCCACCAGGGTTGTATTAAAGCCACTCTCTGTGTTTACATTATATTGCTTTACCTTCTGCTTTCCGCATGGGTAATGTTTCTGACAAGATGATTCTGGTCACAACAGTGTTCTCACACACACAGACACACACACACACAGACACACTCGCACCCGTGCAAGCATTTATGATGGAGATCCTGCAGCAGACGTCAGGTCCTCGACACCTTCCACCCCCCCACCCCGCCTTTCTCGTTTCACTGTATGACACCATGTTTGGATTGTGTAAGCTGTCCATTGTATAGAGATGAAAGGGTCCGCGAAGCTTGTCTGGTTTGTTGCAGTGCTCCCAGTCACACATCGGCATTCCCACCGGCTCTCCAGCCCTCACCAATAATTACACATGCTCACTCTGGATGTCTGATTTACATACCGTGTCATATTTGAATGCGGTGTACCTTTTATCTTTTGCCTTGTGTTCTGTCTCTTGTCTGTCTGCTTTCTGCTGAACACTCTGTGCTCTCTCCAAAACACACACGCACGCATACATACACTCACAGCTGTTTGGTGGAGAAGGCCAGGTCTTTGAGCAGGCGACCACGGCCTATTTTTACCTGCCAGTACCAGGATTGCGTGCTACATAATTTGTGGTGTGCATAAAAAGACAGTTTGTCATATTCAAACATAATTTACTTTGTTTTGTTCTCATAAATTACAATTACTGTCATCAATTCTGAAAGAAATTTCATGAGCTAACACAATGGGAGAATGAAATGAGAATTACAGATGAACAGATTGTTATCTTCTTCATGGGGTCTTACTGAAGATCTGATGTGCTGCAGTTCAACACTAATGCCCTCTTCTCTCGGCCTGTAGCCTGACGAGCTGACCAACGCCCTCGAAATCAGTAACATCGTGTTCACCAGCCTCTTCTCTCTGGAGATGCTGCTGAAGGTGTTGGTCTATGGGCCATTCGGCTACATAAAGAATCCCTATAATATCTTTGATGGCATCATTGTGGTTATCAGGTAAGCTCCAGTGTCTCTTATATGTTGTGTAAATACAAACTTATCTACACTGGTCTCTTTCTGTTTTGTCTTTTTGTAATGCTTAAATGTAGATTTGTATTAACATATATTTCATTATTTGGAGAAAATGCACGTCAACAAACACACAAGAGGTTTCATAGACTGTGCCTACGACGTAGGATGAATGCACAGAGAAAAAATTGTAATTGTTTGTCTTCTTGATGGACAGTGTCTGGGAGATCGTGGGTCAGCAGGGTGGCGGCCTGTCGGTGCTCCGGACCTTCCGTCTGATGCGTGTGCTGAAGCTCGTCCGCTTCATGCCAGCTCTGCAGAGGCAGCTGGTGGTGCTGATGAAGACCATGGATAACGTGGCCACCTTCTGCATGCTGCTCATGCTCTTCATCTTTATCTTCAGGTACGCCACCATGAACATATCGATCGCGCAAAAGGTAGTTTGGGTGCCTGGTTCTTCTCACCTGTGGAGGAATCGCCTCAAAGAAAGAGTCAGTTCACTGGGCATGAAACACAATGTGACACTGGAATTAAGAGCATAAAAGTGTGTAGAGAGAGTGATTTGAAAGGTGGATGAAGGTGAAGCTGAGAAAAGCACAGTAAATACAAATACAGTGGGAGTATCCAAAGTGGAAATATACGAAAGGTCAAGTTAAAAACTTCAAAAAATTCAAAGGCCATTCCCAAATATATTCCTATCTTGGTTTTAAGCATTCCTTTAATAATCCCAAGGCACCTAGAGGATTATTGTCCTGTTCGAACCCCCGCTGTGAGCAAGACCCAAGTTTCTGGCTGTTGTCTTTAGATTGGAAGTGTACAGAAACAAATGTGTTCGTTTTTATATAATTAATGCTTATTTCCGTCTTCTTTAAAGCATAACAATGCAGAAATTAGTCCCCATCACAAAACAAACTTCCAGTTGAATCCAGCAGATCCCTGAGCTCAAGTTTAACCTGAGTGGAGCGATGGCTGCAGTGTTAGTACTCCAATATGACAAATGCATCCGTGATTTTCCTGCAGCTACAACCAGGAATGAGGAACGGAGGCCAAAACTGTGTGGAGATACTAAACACGTGACCTATGACAGATGAGCTGCAGCTAATAAGGAATGTGCACAAATTCAATCCTATGCCAGGAATCAACTCCAACCACTGATAGCTGTTACAAAGTAAATGTTAATGTCTGTTAACTCACTAAAAAAATATTGTTTTAAACTTTCTTTGTTTGATAAAAAGTCCGGGCTGACTTTTGCTGTGAGTTTTGTTTGAAGGAGCATGTTTCATGTTACACAGAAGTGTCACTGTAATAGATGTGGTCGCTCTCCATGGTGCTGAACTGAACCTGGCCCCTGCCCCAGTGCATCCAGTCCGCTCTTGCTAAAACAAAGGCTGTTTATTGTCACAGCGACAGTCAAAACATGACATTGCTTTCCTTTTTCACCTTGTGCAACATGTTTTGTCACAGAATATTTTTGGTTCTCTGAGTAGGGAGGATATGCTTTTCTCTTGCATGCTTTTTAAGTATTTATATTGATAACGGAACAGGACAAATAAAATTCATTTCACCTGGGTTTTCTTCTTTTTTTGTCCTTTTCAGCATCCTGGGAATGCATCTGTTTGGTTGTAGATTTGGTTCTGAGAGGGATGGAGACACCCTTCCAGACAGGAAGAACTTTGACTCTCTTCTCTGGGCCATAGTTACTGTCTTCCAGGTCTGCAGAAACATGCTAAATATGACAAACACTACATAATGACCTTTCTACAGCATTATATTATAGATATAGAACAGATAAGTGTTCAAGTATTCCTCCATCTTAACAACTATTGATCCTGCTGACACCTCCCCTTCCTCTTCATTTTCATGTCATCATCCTTAATGTTGACTTTTAATCTGCTGAAAAATATTTTCACATGTCACAAAACTTAAAGATAATACCACATAATCCATACGTCATCATCATCATAATATGAATAATAATACTTACAATACAGTTTCATGGATTGGGAATGTTAGTTATAACCTGTGTAACTAGCATTAGAACAGGTAGTTTGATTCATTTAGCAAGTAGTTACAGTTTTCTAGACAAGCTCGTCTCAAGAACTCAAGAGTCGCTCCTTTCCCATTGAGTTCATATTTTGTCCCCCCCTGCCCTCCAGATCCTAACCCAGGAGGACTGGAACAAGGTGCTGTATAACGGTATGGCCTCCACCTCTCCCGTGGCTGCCCTCTACTTCATCGCCCTCATGACCTTTGGCAACTACGTCCTCTTCAACCTGTTGGTGGCCATCTTAGTTGAGGGTTTCCAGACTGAGGTAGGATGACACAGGGCCCACAATAAGACAGATCATTAAAAACAGATACAATAGGACTAAGAAAAAAGAAACATACTTCCTTGGAAATTCTTCCCAGGTCGCCCATGCCCTTTTCAGTTTTAAAATTGTTCTTGATTCCAGATTTCAGTTATTTTAGCGCAGGTATACCTTCTACCATTAGTTGATGCTTATGCCCACACTTACATAACAAATTCAGTGAACATTAACCCCAACCTTGCAACCTTGCACTCTCTGCAGTGGGTTGCGTGAGGACGCGATGTTGCATGTTCCCTCTTGTCGTCCTCATCCTTTCACCACAGCCTCTTCTCCTCCCACTCTTTTCCACCCTTTCTCCGCAGCCTTCCTTGTTATTATTGCACTGCTTGTTTGCCGCTGCAGCCATATCATTAAAGTCCGCTCACGGCATCATCAGTCTCACACCCGGGTATCGCTTTATTCGAAATCAAAACAAAAGCGATGGCATCCGAGATGTTTGGATTATACCCCGAGGTCAATCAGAGGGAGAGACGGCACAGAGGTGATGCATAAGAGGTGGATAAATGGTTGATTTGCTTTGAGGCAGCAGCTCATAAAAACATTTTCAAACTGACAGCCGGGGCCCAGATGACAAAGGAACAGAGGGTCAAAGTCACAAGAGGTGCTGTTTTAGGAATCCACTTGTCACACACATTCTCTTTTTCTTTAAGGACTGGAGCCACCTATTCTTTCATCTCTGACGGTCTTGAAATGAGGAGCGAGAACAGACAATGGGTGGCAGGGAGAGAGGCTGACAGCCTCATTAAATATGGATTAATTGGAAAGTGTCTCGACAGCTGCTGTGTTGATGTGCACACATATAAAGTGAAGGGATATAGTGAAAGGAATCACAGCACTTGAGGGAAACACTTGACCAAACAGCTTAACAGACTTAACAATAATGGAAGTTTTAGAAAATGTCTCAGTTTTTCAATACACAATATATAATGTAATACTTTTTACAGTTACTCTTATGGATGTAGCTGAGCTAAGCTATGTTCAAATATGTTCAAAGATCTAAATTTAAGTATGAACACACTCACAAAGATATGATCATGCAGAATACTAAATTTATCATATTTGTGGATGAATGTAGATTTCTGTTAACAAATCTACAGTTAAATGCCATTTTCATGTTCCTTTTCTGATCCTCTTGTGACTAAATTTATTGCATAAAAGTATCGTTTTACTTTTTTTGTTAGTAATTTATCCTCTGTGACATCAGTAGCATTAGCTAGAATTGACTTTGAATCCCTCTTTAAATATTTAAGCTGCCTTGTTTAACTACCACCACTTCAGGGAGCCGTACAAAGAGAAAAGAGGGAGCTCACTCGTGCAAAACACATGCAGAAATCCTTTACATCTACTAGTGTGAGCTCTTCTCTCCCTCCACTTATTTCTGTCATCCCATAGCTATCAGCTCAAGTCTCCTCCCTCGCTTTTTCAACTTAACATCCTTCCCCGCAAACACTGAGTTTATTTTTGTCAGCCAAACTTTCCTTGGGTGACGGTTGCTAGGTAACGGGTGCATGAAAGACGTAAGTCAAGCCAGGAGAGATGTATGGATCTGGAAGCGAGACAAAAATATCCAGACACCAAATGTTAGATTACTCTTTTATGTGCTGCAAATGACAGAGGGTAAATAATCCTCAGTAGATATTTACTGAATTCTTCCATAATCACATTTGTCTGATTCCACCTTCATCCATCCCCTTCCTCCTTTCTGTTGTCGCTCTGTCAGGGTGTGAGAGGGGGATCAGCCACTGCAGAGAGTTCAACAAGTCCGACAAGCCATTCGGCTTCTCTATATTTAGCACACGTTGTTATGCAGACAATTCACACCCAAACACACCTGCAAAGATGGATTGTCAGTATCAGCATTGCCTTCCTCTTTAGTTACAAACTATCTGCAAATAATAATTAAGTAAAATAACATGAGAGGAGGGCGGCATGGTGGTGTGGTGTTTAGCACTGTCGCCTCACAGCAAGAAGGCCTCGGATTCGAATCCCGGTTGGGATGGAGGCTGGGGACTTTCTGTGTGGAGTTTGCATGTTCTCCCTGTGCCTGCGTGGGTTCTCTCTGGGTACTCCGGCTTCCTCCCACAGTCCAAAGACATGCATGATTGGGGTTAGGCTGATTGAATACTCTAAATTGCCCGTAGGTGTGAGTGTGAGAGTGAATGGTTGTTTGTCTCTGTGTTAGCCCTGTGATTGACTGGCGACCAGTCCAGGGTGTACCCTGCCTCCGCCCATTGCCCTGGGATAGGCTCCAGTCCCCCCGCGACCCTCAGTGGAGGAACAAGCGGTAGAAAATGGATGGATGGAACATGAGAGGAAGCACTATTGTATTAGACCACAGTATATTACCATTGGTAAGATGATGTCATGCACATAAGGCTACAATGCATATAACATGGCATGTTTCTCATATAATTATACAATTATGGGCATTGGTGAAAAGAAATGTTTCCATAAGTGGAGCCCCACCTGACTCCTTTCTCAACAACTGACCTTGATGAAGGCAAGGGATTTTCCTTCAACCACCTAGAAAAAAGGTGGGAATACTGTACGAACACACCAAGAAAAGGTGTTGGTTACAATGTTACACACTTGGCTTCGGCTAAATAGGAATATCGATCTTTGGTTCATTAACAACGATCGTTAACAAGAACAAGAGGATGCTTAGTACATTCTCGAGGGAATTTCATCCTCTTGTGAACCCACAGTGCACAACTTTTTTGCTTGTTAGTCCTTTGTTGAGTTGGCTATTCTCATGGAAAAAAACAACACAGAGGTTTTCACAGAGCAGCCACACTGGAACCTCTGATCAGCAGTTACAAATTTAAGATGTTATTACTAGAAGCAAACCCATAATTCAGGCCCAGAATATTGCAGTATATTCAAAACTAATAGTTAAGGTAATTAACACAGTTTAAAACAGTATTATAAATGTAGTTAAATGACTCCTTGTGGTACATTTAGTGCACCTTAGGATATTACCAATGCATGCAATATACAATAAATATATCTTTATCCATTCAACTGCAATCCACTTTTTTTAGCCTTTTTACTGCACTGTGTACCTGCAGAAGAATGTCTCCTGAACGTCCTGAACATCATCATTAAATTTACATGTGAAAATCATTCCCATCACCACGTACTAGTCGTGGACAGCCTCCCCCGGATGGTAAAACCACAGTCACATTTCAAATGTTTACCATCCTGATGTTTCACCTGGTTCAAGATGCTGAGAGACGCGTGCAGCTGATGCACACAATGGCAACAGTGGCTGCCGAACGCTCTGTTGCATGGTACAGGTTGAAATGTGATAACAGGCTCCTTTAACTGTGCCCTTTTGTCTACTGCTGTTGTCTTCCACCTCTCTCACCTCTTTTCCTGTGAATGCCTCCCTATCCTGTCCGGCTGCACCGAAACACTTCCGCTATAGGAAATGTCCAAGCGGGAGGACTTGCATGCCCAGCTGAGCCTCATTCAGCTGCCTGTAGACACAGGGGTATGTAACGTGCTGCAGCTCTGCTGTACCCCCCCCCCCCCTTTCCTTTTTAACTGACCGTTATTTATCCTCCCCCCCTGTTCTTCCTTTGCCCCCATCCCCAACAGAGGCCTTTCAGGTATGTGTCACATGGCTCAGGAGCCACAGTATGGAGGTTCTCTTTGGCTTCAGTCTTTCAGTTTGTTAAAAGGAGCATAAAAGCTGGGTATATGGATAAGGACATTATTTTTTACAAAACCTCCAGCGTGGCAGCCAGAGAATGTGTCACATCGGCAGAAAGTCCTCGAACCTGCTTCCTGCATGAAGCCCAGCCGCTCAATCAGAGTTTAGGAGAGACACCAAAGAGCCTTAACATTTACATCACTTTGCTGTGTTGTCTTTTGCTTTTCTTTTGTGTTTGGTCTACTTTTTGAAATGTAAAGAAAGAAAATGCAGACTCCACATTAAACCCCAGATTGAAAGCTCTCCTCTTGATGGCCCTCCCCTCAGCCAGATATAGCAAATCCTGCCTGACTAGGGCTGAGAGTTAATAAGAGGGGTAGGATCAGCTCTAAGGCGAATCCAGCACACTCAGTAAGATGAGGACTTAGAAGGAGGAATTAATGTTAGTCTTGTCTTTTGTTTTCAATTAAAGTCTTTCTTAAATCTAATCAGGAGTATAAATAATCCAAATTGTTGATAGAGCAGCCTTGGGGGCTGAGCTTGAAATGGAGATTTGAGTGGGGTCTGCTGGCTTTAGCCATGATTAAAGCTGCTTTTGTTTTCTGTTTTTATCTTCAGTATTCTACTGTGTATATGTATTATATATATATTATATACTTTGCATTTGATAGCTACTTTGACACAGATGCCTGGGGGACTCAGTCTGCTCCAATATTACAATGAAATTATTCTTCTGTTCTTACTTTTTACTACAGTCGTGATTAGGTTAGTGTTTCACTCAGGATGCTTTTTTTGCCTTTTATTATAACATTATTTGAACCCATAATTTTACTGAGTATGCTAATTGACCATTTATTAAAGATTTTTTTTTTTTTAATCCAATACCACTCATCTACTCTTTATTCTTGCAATGTCATAAAAACACAGTAATCCAGAGTATAGTTTCATATGTTGGTTTCAATTTCTCAGTTCTGTCTGTCATTTGTAGATAAGAGATGTTATTCTGCAGAACAAGTAACCAAGACTGTTCTGGACTAATGAGATTGGCACCTCTGGTGGGGTCCATTAATAATGGACAGACACTTGCTATTTGCTTCCACTTCCTATCAGTCTCCTCGGTTACCTCCATTTGGAAGCAATGTGATTAGGAACCCCTGTGAGCTGCTGGCTTATTATTGTTTGGATATCTGGGCCGTCTGGCCCATCTCCTGCTCTCTCTCCACGTCCACACCAAGGTGGCACATTGCAAACATGGCCCAATGAAGATTCTTCACCATCCTGTGAGAATTCTTATCTTGCTGTACTTGGCTGAATTCTCCCAAGAGTCAGTCCTATAATCCAGGTGACATCGCCACCATTGGTTCGATATAAAAACTAGTCCCACGATTCTTTCATAGATCCTTTTATTTCCAACACAAGATCCTAGTAATAAATCTGAAATTGCAGTGTCATTTCAGTGATTCTCTTTGTTAATTCACTCTGGTGGACTATTTTCTCAGGACTTTTATCTCCCAGCTGAGATAGGAATTGATGTCTGTAAGGCAGAATTGCATAGGAATTATATTTATATGCAAGAAAAGCTTTAAAGAAAGAAGCAAGAAATAGGAACAAAACAAAAAGAAAGGAGGAAATCATGGAGGATTAGATTTAGGTCTGAGCTGGATTAAACACCTTACAATTGAATGTCTTTTGACTGACTCTCAGCCAAATGACTCATGAAAGGGAATGTCAAATTACTTTACACCTGTGTTTAGCTGCCACTCAAAGTTAACACTGCTACGACAACTTAATAATATGATTGCTAAATATATTTAATAACTTTTGTAGGAAATGACAAACACAGATGGAGAAATAATCAGTTCCCAACATTTGCACCATATGAGATACATGGAAAGCTTTCAAATCAGATTTTTTTTTGTTTTTAATACAATGGAGTTTATAGCTTTTATTTATGGCTTAGCAATGTAATCAACCAGCCAACCGGAATCTTTTAAACTTTTCTTAAATTTAGATGAGGTGTGGGTTGTCTTGCTGCCCTTCAGCCACCCTGTATGTTCCCTCACAGCAAAGGCCATAATCTAACTCTGATTTCCCTGATGGTACGACCACAGACTGTGTTACTCTGACCTTTAGAACAACCCAAGTCTGCTACTGGTACAAGCTCTGTACTGACCACAGCTCAGCAGGAGTCATAAACCCCATCCACGCATTCCTCATTGTCGGTGATGTTAGCATTTTACATTACTGTAATTGTGGACTGTAAAGTGCCAGTAACATTTACACTAATGACATTTACCATCATTATTTACAACAAGGTAATGGGAACTATTCAGTTAAAGTAGTTTGACATTAAACTATCATTTTTTAAATAGGTTATATGTTCAGATCAACATGCTGTGGTGTCCAGTAGCCCAGCTGTCCATTTGGGTTGACAACATTAGATCCCAGTATAATCTTCAGTAATGGATCCACCGCATTAGTTTTCCATACAAATGGATCCCTCCACCTTAAAGTCTGATCCTTATTGGTCCACTGTAACAGCCCTCATGTGGACTGGCAAAAACCATCAGTCTGTGGTTGTGTATGTGCGTTATGTCCAGCAATTCTCCTGCCAACCCAACTCAAAAAGAAGGAAAGGAGGAAGACAGACCACAAAGCCGATGGCCTACCACAGCTGATCCGTATGATGGATTGTGTGTGTGGGGTTAGTGAGCTCTGTGGGAGAGTGGGCTCATGCTGTACTTAAAACAGATTGTATTTTTAAATTCACTTTCAGGTGATGAATTATTGTGCATATGGGCTGTTTGGTGATCAGCAGGTTTTTATATGTGAATAAAATGATGTATGTATCTGCCAGAAACTGGCCAGAAGAGTCAGTTGGCCTGAAGGGAATGCGTGTTTATTTCTAAATGTCACATATCAGGGCTTCAAGACGATGAGTTCCAAAACATGGTCAGTTAATGACACTGGAGAGGAAAGGACTGTTTTTTTGATTTAATCTGAATCAAATGATAAAGTGATTCCACTACTGTATTAACCAAGAAACACTGGCAAGGAAAACCTCCCTTTTAACTGAAACAAACCTTGAACGGGACCAAGCTCATTTAGGTGGTCATCCTGCTGAAAAGAAAAGGGTAGATCGGGCTGCCTGGAAGGACAAAAATAGAATAAGCACACATATATACGCCATACAAAATAAATAAATAAATAATGAATATATGAGATTACAAATTTAGACAGTGTTACGTACTTTTTTGTTTCGCTCATTCAGTAGCAGTTTTAGATATCACGATATGTATGGTCTGTGTTCAGTTCCTGGGAAGGTAGCAAAAGTAGGCTTTAGTTTTGTCCTTACAGTCAGGCTAAAGTTTATTTCAAATACAACCACTGTGGAGTAGAGTCAGCATGCATTTGTGAAGTCTGAAACACCTTGCCTCCATGCGGAAGCTCTTGTGAAACCATTTATGGATCAATGGGAATAGAGTACCCCATGGCCATCTTTTTTGTGCAGTAGACTGTTCCTGTAAGTGCTTTGTCACACTTTCCTTTGAGAGTTTCGGTGTGGTTTTACTGTGACATCTCTGCATGACAATAATCGACAGCTACCTTTCGTCCCAATCTTTCTGTTCTCTCTAACTTTAGAAACTTTGGGACCAGGGATACCACAACCTCAGGTAGAAATTGCCTCTATCCACCAATCCGACCAAAAAAAGGGGTTTGGATCTTTGTTTAGAGGCAAATTCTCAATACCTGATTTCCGATATACATACCATCAAACAGACATTTGCACAGGTGTTCTCTTCTAACTCTCTTTTTTTGTTCTTGTTTTGTGCAAAGGGTGATGCTTCCAAATCAGGGTCAGAGATCAATTCCTGCGCTCGAAGTATGGAGGATGTTAATGGGAGCAAGAAGGATTTATCAGCTTCTGCAGGTGAGTCAGACATTCTACTTGTATATATGTACACACACACATGCTGCATGGCTGTTTCTGCTTTAATCATGGAGGAATGAAAAGTACTGAAAAAACCAACAAGCTTCTGAAAGTTATCAAAGCTCTACTGCAATTGCTTGCTAAAACTTGTACCATCTGTTTCACAGTGAAAGGCTGACATTTTCTCTCTTTAATCTCTTGTAGCTTCTTGCAGATTGCATTGTCTCTCTTTTTTTAATTATTCTTAAGGAAATATTCAACAATGATCCCGCACTTAACAACGCTCCATGATGCATCTGTTCTGTTTTATGTTCCTCGTATGCTCTCTGCTCCCTGCACAGCATCAAAATCATACAGAAGCACTGTCCTTTATTCCTCCATATACCCGTTTCCACCCTCACTTATATTCACCCAGACTGGACAGCCTAGTGGGAATGCAGTGTTACTCCCAGATGTAGAATATCACCTCCCCATCATACCCTCCATATGCTCAGTTTTAAACTGCTTGCAACACAAGTCTAATATAGATATTCAAGTCCTGGATAAAAATGGAAAGATGGAGGAATTCATGTTATTAAAGTTGCATTGCCCTGTGTATGTGACGTACCCGTGATGCTGCCAAACATAATATTCTCTCCCACGCATCCCATAAGAGTAATGCACTGCTGAAATATTCATATTGCTCAATAACAGTGTGACTGTCCTATTTTTAAATCAACTGCATGTTCACCCTGGTAGTACTCATTCCTGTGTGACATACTGTCCCTACATTAGTTTTAAATTTAATTAGCAAGGTAATCTGGTCATTGTGATTAACGCTGATTAAGCTCATCAGCTTTTACCTTTTTAGTGGATCCATTATATCCAAACAGTCTTGAAACAATGCAGTTAGTGGCATAGTGCATGCTGATGCAAACTAATGAAGATGAGTGGACAGACGTCGTCTCACTTCATACCTCCCCATGTTGTTTATTTAATTCTGTGGTGCTGCATATATGTTGTTTTTAAGTGAAAACCTAGGCTTTGTAGAACCAATAGTCCAATCTAGAGTCAGTTTACACAATTACACTTGATAAGGAATCCCTCTGGGTATGCATGCATTTCTTTTCATTGTAGCTCACTACTGACCCACACAATCTTTTTTACTAGTAGTGCCTGTAAATGGCCACCTGGACCTCAAGACCAACTTGACTCCACCTCTGATCACTCACACGGCTGCTACGCCCATGCCCGTACCTAAGTTACCCATCGGAGCTGATCCTATCCTGGGTTACGAGTCCCGTAGAGGAAGTAACGTCTCTGCTGACCCAGCCTGCTTTGACAAGTCACCGGTTTGTATATTCATTCAGGCGTGCACCAAATGTTGCGCTACTTGTCAAGTGTAATAACCCTCTTCCCGGATTTTGAAAAGTCAGCATTAATACATGTGTAAGCGGATAAGTGCCAGGAATAATCTACATGCCTCAGATTTGTCCTGTCTCTCCGAATTCATTTAATGTGTCCTACTGATACACGAGGTCATAATGTGTGATGATGAATAATGTGGTATGTGGTCTGACACTCACTAACATGGAGAAATAAGCCATCAAGCTTGCATCTGCTCCTGTCTGCCTGTCAGCCCGACAGCTCATATCGCATCAGGCCATGTCACTCCACTTCATCTTCGGCTCACTTGGTCGTGTCCTCCGTCTTCTAGACCGGTGCCCGAAGCTCCTCTCCCCACACTCCCTGGTGCTCGGGCAGCGGCTGGACCAGTCGGCGCTCCAGCTGGAACAGCCTGGGCCGCGCGCCGTCCCTCAAGCGTCAGAAACGTCAATCCGGGGAGCGGCGATCTCTCCTGTCTGGGGAGGGGGGCTCCAGCTCAGAAGGGGAAGGTGGGGAAGAAGGGGCTGGCGGGTTAATGGAAGATGATGATGCCTCTCTGGCCAGGACAGATTCCATGTCCCAATCCGAAAGAGGTCCCCGACACCGTAGGATGGAATCAATGGAGACACGGAGCTCCATGGATTTGCCCCCTGATGCTCTGCTGCAGGTATTTGTTGAGCTACACTCTCCAGTGGGATTACTCTACTTTGGAGTTCTCACTGCGATGGCCATGAGCAGTTTCTGAAACACAGCATTGTAATAACGGCATCCGGTCCCCCTCTCTGTGAAGGTGCCCTACCTGGGCCACTCTGCCAACATGCAGAGCTCAAGATCCCCATCACTCAGACACTTGGGGCCCACGGAGCGTAGCGACTGCAACGGGAAGGGTTCTCCGTCAGTCCTGGTGCCAGCACAAGCATCTCTGGAGGACAATGCTGAGGATGAAAATGCAGAGGAGGACATCACTGTGGTTAGTCTGGACATAGGCTTTCTGTGTTCACACATAACATTCTCTCCAAAGTGAAGTTTGGAGTTTTTAAATTTTGATTGAAAGAGTAATGTCCTTCATTTCCTTATAGGAAGCTGGTAAATAACATGTTAGCAATTGATCTAAAGCAAGTGGTTCATCCTCCCATGAATAAAAAATTGATTAATATTTATTAAAGGCCGCTGTTTTAAAAACACACTACCTTGAGTTATGAGGTTGATCAGAATTTCAACCATCTTAATTTTTATATTCTGTCAGTATCTACCATCTAGCATATTCGGATTTGCTGGTAGGTGGTCTTCTGTGGCAACAAGCCTCATTTCATACGCATCAAAACAAACTTTGTGCAAAAGCAAACAAATGATAAAATATGTGGGAAATGTTTGTCCCTCACTGCATGCAACAGGAAATTGTGTGGATTAATTATGATTGTAGTGTCCACTCCACTGCCTCCAGGGACGTTTTGCCAGGCTGTTTCGCTGGCTGGAGAAGAAGCAGCCAGAGTGGTGTCGACACAGGAACACATGGTCGCTCTACCTCTTCCCTCCAGCGTCCAGGTATTATTCACCACTCTCTGTTTTTACCCCTTTTTTGTTGATGATGCGCACATTTACATTCACAATGGTCGAATAAATTGCTGCGATTGAGTTGTGGTACAGATGTTCATTGCTTTAAAAATCTCTCAATAGTGCATTTAGAATAAGAATAAGATGTCCAATGCTGCTTCTGTCATTGATTTTAACACCATGCCGAGGTTATTTTTTTATACTTATGCTTATAATAAGTGCTTGGGGTTTATATGCTTTGTTATCAGTTTGCAGCAACAGGCCTTTTCCTGATGATAAAATGGTTTCTGCCTTCTCACAATTCTGCCCGTAATGGCATCACGCCATGCTGTGAACGTAGCTATTTTTCTACCCGTCCATACTGTCTGCCATTCCATCCCGTGCTCTCACTTCAGTAGTCTCTTTCATCTGCACATTTGGGCCATGTCAGGAGTGAGGATGGGGAGGAAGGGAGTTCCTCTTACCAAGTGTGGTGCATTATCTCCAGCCTCAAGCTGAATGCTTTGCTCTCCTCTGTCTTTCACCCCCTTTTCTGGTGCTTTGATCCAGGCTTCTCTGCTCAGTGTTTGAATGTGTGTGTGTGTGTGGTTCTGATGGCAAAGTGAGGCAGCATGCTTAGCATGGGTACTGCAGACAGTACCAGTATCATACTTATAAAATGCATTTTTATGGTACATGAACTGCAACAGAAAAATGACTTTTTATAGAGTATTAATTGATAACTGTAATAATGCTGTAGATATATGAATAGCCTGCTTTTGCAGTTGATTATGTCTACCTTTTTGTTCTGAACTTCAGAATAAAATAACTTGATTGTTATGTCCTTAGCCACAATGTCCTTCATGCTATAGTCTACTTTACACATATTGGCAAGCCTACTAATTAGAGTTGTCAAACAATTACAATTTTAAATTGGATGAGATGAGGGCCACTGGATTAAAAATAATCTTGGTAAATTCCCATTCATTAATACCTGTGTTTCCTTTTTTGGAAGCAAAAAAACTCCTGACACAAGGTGATATGTATACTTATTTTATTTCAGCTGTAGAAGAGATATGGTGTCCTGATATTAGAATAATAAATAATAAGCTTGCATCTTAAAATGCAACTTGTAAATATTAATCAGTTTGTGTTTCCTGTGATATACTTGGCAGTTGTCTCAGTCAGTTTGTGAGATTTAGGATTCCTGAGGCCCTGATGTTCTGTGAGGGTGGTTTGGCCTAAGCCTAGTATTTGCAGGGGAATCCCTGACACATGTTTGCATCATGTTGATGTAGTTCTTCAAAAGAGACCATTTTTTTAATTTGTTCTTTATTTTCCTGAGATTTGGTTCTGCTGCAAAATAGCATTAGAGGACTGTCCCACAAAAGTGTCTGGAGCAGCAAGAATTGAGTGAGCTATCTTCTGTGTTTTTGGAAAAAAAAAAAAAAAGATTAATTGAAAATATTCCAATCAGTTCAAGCCTCAAGATTCTCTGGAAGTATGACATCCAGGACACAGGCTCCACACGGTGCCCGTTTTTGCTGTCCACCATGGACGCCTGCTTGGACTGAAGATCACATCAAGAGCGAGCGGCGCGGCGGGAGGCCTCATTCCCGCTGCTTTCACACAGACCTCAGTTCACCTCCGCCTGCCTTTGTGCTGCAGCTGCAGCTCCTGATGGTTGCTGCCGGGGAAGTTTTCAGTGAGTGCGGGGACAGAGCTGCAGTCAGTGCAATGAGATGCTCTCACTCAAAGGGACGCGTGAGCGGAGCAGTGTTGACGACGACGATTCAACTTTGTGGAACTTATTAGACAGACGAGGCCGAAACAAGCACACATTGTGAATTCAAACTCAAGACCATAGATTGACCTCCGTGAACATTCCACACATCTTCTAGACAGATCTGGGACTTGAAATCACTGGTGTCTCATTATCTCACTTTTTTAGTAATTGTTTCATCTTTAGATCAACCAGGAAAGCATCCAATGCTAACAAGGAGACAGGAAATGAGGAAAATAGTATGGTTCCAGCAATTCTTTCATGCAGATATCAAAGAGGAATTAGCTCATCCAAAAACCCAGATCTCCATTTCATAATGTCCCCCTGCTGATATGAGTCATCATAGTTTTTATAGAGATTGCCAAGGTCATTTTCCTTTCAACCAACTTTCACATTCCCCTGTGTTCTTTGTCAGGTTTCGGGTCCTGTGCAATCAAATCATCACCCACAAGTTGTTTGACCACATTGTACTGGTCATTATCTTCCTCAACTGCATCACCATCGCCATGGAGAGGCCTCGCATTGACCCCACCAGTGCGGTAAGTCCCAAAAGGATCCATTTCCTTTCACCTGCCAGCTAGACGGACGTGCAAACACACCACACCAATGCGCCATCTCAATTACCGCCTGATCAGACATCAGCTTTTAAGGTGCTCATGTGCTTTGACCCACCCCGCCCTCATGCCCAGTCCTCCCCTTGAGGTCCTTAATGAAATCAGATGAACTATATGATGCATAAAAACCCCGAAACCAGGAAATAATGGCTGTTGCGGTTGTATAATGATTTTGTTTATTTGCGTGGGTTGTAAATGAATGAAGGTGGGTATGAATCAATTTCAACTCTCAGATTCTGTTGTATAACAGCCAACGTGTAATTTACCATTTTTGCAGTCACTCCTCTGAAGCAGCGCCAGTCTGAAAATGGACAAATTATCATCGTGTTCATTGTTACAGATACAAAAACTTATTTTGCTGGGGAATGTGAGCCGAATAATCTTGCTAATTATCCTGGAAGTTGATGTCACACACTTAGGATTTGGATTTCTGATTATTGCTGTTTTGGTTTGGCACTGCACGTTGCCTGGAGACGTTCTTCCTGTGGATCAGAGGAAGTGATTTAGGATGATTGTACTACCTATTATACTCTGCTATTCTAAATTGAATTAGCAGAAAATGCATCACAGACTGCAGGCCGATATAAGGAAGGCTATAGGGAGATGGCGCAGACGAGGTTTGCCTCTTTTGTTTTTATTACTCAGAAGTTACAAGTGTCTGTAACTGCACCAGTTTGCATTAGTTAAGGCTCAAAGGTATCCAGTTGTTGCTGTTTGATGCAACATTTACCGCGTATCTTCAATCAACCTAAGATGGCATATAGATTTAAATGATTTTGCAAATAGAGGGGGATTACAGTGAAACGAAATACATTCATTCTTTGTTTGTCAACAGTCATTATTTCAGCAAGAGGGGTCAACGGCTCTTGTGGGTTACTGCACAACATGACTGAAGTAACCATCTCATTCCCAATATCCGGCTCCCATTTCAATATTAGTGAATGGCAGCATGGATAAACATTAACTGAAAACAGGAATAGTTGATAAACCTCTGGAATTTGCTATATAACCCCTCTCAAACACTAGCATTCCCAGTGATGTCATGCCTGACATTCCCAGAGAACTGACTCTACATGACTTCCATGTCTGGGTTTGTGTAGTGTGTGTATGTGTGTGTGTGTGTGTGAGAGAGAGAGAGAGAGAGAGAGATTTTGGGTTCTTCCGAGCCTGGGTGACTTCAGTCTGGGGGCCGTGGGAAAGTCATCAACACACATGCACTGACACACACACACACACACACACACACACACACACACACACACACACATGCACACACACACACACACACACATACACATCCAATCATACTGAGAGGAAGCAGGGTAAATGAACAGTCGGAGGAGTGATCTTTATTCCTACAAGCTGATTGTTTTCTCTCCTCAGTTCTCCTCAAGGTTAGTAAATAAAATCCCAACTCCAAGTGTGTCCACACACACACACACACACGCACACACACACACACACACACACACACACACACACCACAGATTCATGCTGCCTTGAGCAATGAGGAAGCATGAAGCTCAGTAACGATTGAGGGTTAGAGTAGGATTCGATTGCTTGGTCCCTCTGGTTTGTTGCACACACACACACACACACACACACACACACACACACACACACACACACAGACACACACTCTCTCTCACACACACACACACACAGAAAGAACCCATATATGTACAGACTAATATATCTGATGAAACATACAGGTAGTGAGTGCAGAACAGCTGCCTTTATCCTTAAGGTCCTGTTCCTGTATAAAGAGAGCAGAGTTTTCTTCACTTCAAGCAAACTTTGGGTCTCCCTACAAACCTGTGTGCAGAATTTTGTAATCTCTGCCTCGTACATTATTCAGCCAAGGACTGTGCTGGTTTAGAATTTGAGAACAGTTTGATAATTAGTTATTGATCCTACCCTTTTTCCTGTGCTTTCTTTCTCTCTTTTCTGCAGGAGCGGATCTTCCTGACATTGTCCAACTATATCTTTACTGCAATCTTTGTGGCTGAGATGTCTATAAAGGTATGACTGCATGCTTCTGTAAAGTTATTATTTCCTTTATTGAATAATACATACATATAAATTTAGGAGATTTTTTATATACTACAGATGTATCATATCGCAGTAAAATGGATTTGAGAGGCAAACTGAGAAAGCAATGTTTCAATTTTCAATAAATAAATACGGTACAAATGTGGTTATGATCTTAACTTTGTGTATTTCTTCTTTCTCAGCTCATTTATCATTTTGCAACCTCCAGTATTTGTCTTGCGAACCTCTGCAGGGGCCCAGCTCATAGTCTGGGAACCATTCTGGACTGCCGTTTTTTTTTTTTTTTAAACTACCAATACGTCATCTAGAGTAGCTAAGTCAATGGGCCTTCATTTCAGAGTATAATTATTTATGTTACCACGAGTGTCATTCCTAAAGACACCATTAGTGGAGTACAAACACTGTCAAGCCTGAGATTGAGGAGGCAGTCAGGTGGCTGGACGGGTCAAATGCACGACTTTCCCCCCAGAAATCAGGAATGTGAAAGTTCGCCTTGGACATATTTGGAAGTTACATATGGTGGGAGCACATTTTCCTGTTTTTGCTTGCAAATTTTGAACCTCCAGCTCTGTAATTGGATTCATTTGCCAAGTTTCCTGAGACAGTATGAAGGCTGTTACGCATAAATTAGCGCAGACTAATCATCTCTCCAGTGCGTGAATTTAAATCGGCTCTCCTGACTTCATAATTCTGGGAGAACAAAACAAAACCAAAAAGCAGACGCGGTGATCGTCGGCTTCTGTTTGTCTCTGCGATGCAATTGGCTTTGACAGGCAAAATAAATGATGCATTATAACCCACAGAATCTCAAACGAGGTTTAAAAGATGCTCGCAGCTTTTTACATATCCAAGTACACAGACTTTCTGCAAAGTCAATAAGTCATGCAAGAAATATCAAGCTTGGACTCAGAATGAAAAATACTTTTTCAGATTTTAGGGGTGGGGACGGGGTCACAAAAAAGAAAAAAAAAAATCCATGCAGCTCTTTTGACTCTATTATCTGCGTTTTTTATTTATTTATTTATTTTTTCTTGGTCCTATCTACGTCTAGATTGTGGCTTTGGGCTGGTGTTTCGGGGACAAGGCGTACCTGAGGAGCAGTTGGAACATTCTGGATGGGATGCTGGTGTTAATCTCGGTCATCGACATCCTGGTGTCGCTCATCTCCAACTCCGGCACCAAGATCCTGGGCATGCTCAGGGTTCTGAGGCTGCTGAGGACACTCAGGCCGCTGCGGTGAGTGTCGCCCCGTGGTCGCCAAACTGTAGGGAAGTAGGGATTTTTTTGATTTTATGTATATGATAGTGACATCAGGAAGTCAGCGCTAAACTAAACAATGGTATTTTTAGGTTTGTTTGTGTGGGCGTTTGTTTTGTGCGCGTTCACACATGTGTCATTATCAGTGTGTACACAAACTCTCCATAATGTTTGTTTGAGCGGAAATAAGGCGGAAATAACCAGTTTGGTGCACGTATTTGTATTTCTGCAAATCTCGTTGTTTGTGTGTGTGCATGCATGTGTGTGTTTATTGTCAGTGGGTCCTCTTTGGGTCTTTTAGAGTTGCATTTAGTGTGTGGGGATTTCATGCTTGACTTGGCTCATGGCTGCCTGTTTGTGTGGAACCCTCAGAGCGCTGGAGGCTTTGCCCTGTCGTGAATATTTATCACACTACTCTGGAAAAGAATGAAATTAAATATTCATTTTTAGCCCGCCAAATTTATCTAGCACACACCAGATTGTCTCTGCCATTTTTCACTTTTAAGAGACATATAATTATAGCTTTGTGGGGGCGCAGTGATGGGGTCAAGTTGACAGGCCTTTTTTTTTTTTTTTTTTTTTTTTTTTTAAGTTCTAATCATCCCTTTAGGCATTTCAACATGTTGGATTAATTTAATTGAATTTGCAGAGACCTTTACCCCGCCCCCAATTAAATCAGAGCATCCGAACTTAGTTCGGGTGATTAGATAAATGGCCGGAGGCACCCATGTGTTACTGTACTCACAGTCCAGGGATGAACATCAGGCTGCTGTGACCTTGACATTTCACCCACAACCTTCCAAATCTGATTTGTTCATCATAAATTTAAAATGTGCTGAGGCACAAAGGCCTCAGAGCATTGTTGAGATATCAGATCCACATCCATCCATGCATCACAATTTGTGGTTGGGCCCCTGGTCCCGGTTATTGATGTCTTTTGCAGAGAGCCGCACTGTTGGGTCACCCCAGCTCATCTGCTCCTCTTTCCATGCTTTCATTCACTAAATCCAGCCAGACAGGAAAGAGATTTATTATCTATATCTATAACTGGTATCAGTGCAATTTATCAACAGCCAATGAAATTCTCATGAACGTAACACTTTGTGCTAGTCTCAAGTGTTATAGGTTGTTATTCTTTTTTATATTCTGCCCTTAAAAGGAAAGATTATTGACAGGTGAAGTTATAAATATGGGCAAAATTTGAGGTCCATAATCTTGAGAGCAATAGGTGGTGTGTTTGGTTGGAGTCAAATGCAGAAAAACTGAGAGAAATAGGATTAAGAGCCTTGGATGAAGGCAGAAAGTAAGAGAGAAAAACAGTTGACTTCACTCAACCTCTCCCTCTTGGAGGCTGCAGATGAGCTGTGAGAAAGCCAAACTGTAAAATTGGTGTTAAGGTGGAATTAACTTTCAATCCAGGAGGAGAATCTTGGCATTTAGACAGTTTTTGGCCTGTAACAACTTAAGCAGTTAATGGCTTCACTGTTATAACTTGGTAGAACAGTTTTCTGCAAGTATTTTATCATTTGTGAGAGCTCAGGTTCCATCCATGAGAAATTCATGTCATAAGAGTAGATACAGCATGCTAAAGAGCTTAAGAGCAAAAGATTCTCATCTTTTGAAGGTGTTTACAAAGTTTTTATAGGTCTGGAGAGGTTCACCTACTAACAATTGAACTGGGTTCACATCATTGTGGTCTTGTGCAAATTCTCTTTACAATATCAGTTTGCTTTTTTTGTTTTTTCTTAAAAAAAACATCTGCTGTGCTCCTCTCAAAATGTGAATACAGACTGGCAAAGTTCATATACACTCTCATATAATCATTATTTATGGAATGTCATATACAGTTAAGCTCTTAAAGAGAACCACCAGAGATTAATCTCATTTTAATGCCTGCATAGAAATACCATATTACCACTTTTCCATTTTTTATAATCAAGTTCTGAGGCTTTGAAGTTTTTAAAGTGAGGCTTCTGAGCTCCTCGATCTTACTTTCAGTATCAGCTGCAGTTCGATCGTGGCAGCCTGGCGCTCGCTGGCTGCCTGAATTAAATATGAGCTTCTTTGATTTCCCCTCTGGTAGTGTAGTTAATGTTCACACAGGTGCCACTACCACCACCACCATCATCATCATCATCATCATCATCATCATCATCATCATCATCATCATCATCACCACCATCATCATCATCATCATCATCATCATCATCATCATCATCATCATCATCCCCTCCTGTCTGAACACCAGAGGAACAAGATTTCTGTTTTTTAGTGTGATAATTAGTTCAACTGTCAGTGTCATGTGTCAGCTGGCAATAATCCACAGAGATGGATGCAGCGTTTGACAAATTGATGTATTAGCTTTGTTTAAGAGGACAGAGACACACACACACGCGCACACACACACACACACCTCAGGCCATACATCAAGCCCACAACATCAACTGAGGGTTGACCTCAGTGAAACTCACTGTTGCGCACATCACCGTGTCACCATGCAGCGCTTTCATGTCAGCTCGCACCACCTACGCATTTCCAGCCGCTGAGCTGAGACTTAGAAACACCAACCGATCACCTGTCGCGCCATAAATCCTCCCCGTCACGCCGCAGAACGATTGAAACGGCTTTGCGGCGTTTGCGAGGTCATGGCGCGCTAACGGGGATCGCTGCCTTCCTCCTCTAGTCAATATTCTTTGTGTTTTTCACTCACTTTGAGTTGGGAAAGTTGGGTTTTTATGCGTTCTAAGATTGCACTGGCTTGCCAGCAGGTAGCGCTCCAACAGCTGGTCATGTTTGACTTTTACAGGGCATGAGGAGACTTGGGCAGCGCGGCGAAGGGAGGGATAGAAAAGGGGAACGAGAAGATGCTTCCTTTTTCATTCCCTCTATGTCACTGTGACTCCCTGGTCCTCTTCTCCTCTTCTGCTCCCTCTGTTTGTATTCTCTCATAATTACAGCTGGTGTTTGCACTGTGAGAACACCCCTGACGCCTGCTTTTGCCCGACATTTTTTGCTGTTTTCCCAAAGTCTGAGCGTTCTGTCAGAGTTCAGGTGTTGTGCATCACGACAAACTCCCTCCTGCTCCTTTGTGTGCCCTAGAAAGCAAGACAAGCCTGAAAGTATGAAAATAATTAGATTAGATGCACAAGGTCTTTCCCTTCATTTAGCATTTTGTCCTTTAAGGCCAATAATCTTACTGACATGACATAAGTGTCACAGTTGTTTTGTATAGTAGCATTTCCTACTCTGACCTTTTCAACAGCCCCTTACTCACCTAGGGATTTTTTTTCTCTCATTTACCCAGGATTTTGAAAAACACTGGCATATTTCCACCAGAAATATCCAGGGAAAAACATACCCTTTTTTAGGTGTGTGCAGAAGAACACTGATTGGTAGAATTCACTTGCTGCATAAACTTGTTTATTTAATTTATACAAGCTTCATTTTGATAATGAAGCAAAAGAAGACAATTTGACTGACAACAAGGTCCAGGGTCTTTTAACCGTGTGGAGGAAATTCAGTGAGACTTTGAGTCGTCCTCTTGGAACAACTTCATCAATGGATGAATAGTCAACTGGTGATGCTACAGGTACTGAGGGATACACGGATGGTGGAAAGTTAAAGAAACATCAAAATTAGAAGAAGCTGCAAGACCCCAGCCATTGTGGGTCCAACCACCTACAGCTCCTGAACATTTTTGACCAATCTTTTTGCTTTCTTAGATTTTTTTAAAGATAAGTTTATATGTTAAGACACAGCAGGCAGTATTTCAGTGCTGATGTACGCTATATAGGTATTGCAGCAGGATTTCGACAACACTACCCCCTATAGTGCATAAAAGGTACTACAATCCCCAACTCAAAAGTTAAACATTAAAGGACATGGTGATTAGTTGTAGCTTGTTGCTCATTACTCCTCTGATCAGGACTATTGATCAGTTCAGCGTCCATCAGCCCTGGACGTTTATTATTGCATGGCTCCTCTTAATGTGTTATCGACTCTCCCTTCACGTGGATGCCTGTTCAGGGGAAAACACACGATAATGAGTAAAGCTCACTGACAAAGACAGAGTAGATTATCATCTTGACAGTGCAATGTGAACTTCTGTGCAAATAATTGCATTGTAATTTTTCTAAATGTATATTTGTCTTTCTGCCTGTCGGAGAAGCTCAGCTGCAGTGTAGTGATAGCCTAGGTGCCATGGAGGCACTAATTAAACATCCTCATCAAGCATTTGGCTTAATGAGAAATGTCTGTTTTCCCCAATGCAAAAATTAAAACAAGCAAAAATTAGTGCAAAGCAAAGACAGATGTGTGGGTGAATGACAGGAAGACTAATTATTCTAACAAGTGTTCTTTTTTCTTTTGTCTATTTTTTTGTGTGTTTTTTGACAAAGTTCTCAAATGTGTTACATTTTGTTTTTAAGTCTATGTCATCTAAATGTGTGTGCAGACAGGGTTAGGGTGTCAGATGGGTCTGTTCCATAAGCACACTGGCGCTAAGATGCCTTTATTTGCTGTGTTTCAGTGTGATCAGCAGAGCTCCAGGACTGAAGCTGGTGGTGGAGACACTGATGTCTTCACTGAAGCCAATTGGCAACATTGTGGTCATCTGCTGTGCCTTCTTCATTATCTTTGGAATCTTGGGAGTGCAGGTAAGGGGGGGGGGGGGGCACAGAAATTGGAAGAAAAAAAAAATCTCCAACGCTGCAAAGTGATTTAGTACTGTTGACCCCTCAGAAAATGTTTCTATCTGCTGGTGATTTTGTGGCATCCTGGGTTTAAAAGATCAATCCACACTCAGTTCCCGAGGGTGGGATTGGATACATGGAATTTTTTCAGTTAATCTTTTTTTCTATTAGAGTGTAGAGACTGGCACATTTATGTAATTGGTTATGTTAAATGACCTGTAGGTATGACCCTTTGCTGTGACATTTGTCCTTTAGCTCTGGGAGCCTTCTATTTGATCATGTTTGAGGTGGTTCTAAACCTTGATTAGAGTGTGCAAGATTTGGAATGAAAGCTCAAAATCATTTCTGCTCCTGTGAGTCACAAAGAGCACAATGGCCTCCATCACTCTGAAATGAAAGAACAATTAGCCTTTTCAGGCTTTTCAGACTGTCTGAACAAACCGAGCAACCTGGGGAAAAGAGTTTTGGTAAGAGACGTGACCAAGAACCCAGGGATCACTCTGGGTGAGCTTCAGAGATCTAGACAAAGTTCTAGAAGGTCAGCCATCACTGCAGTGCCCTGTCATCCTGAGCTTTATAACAGGATGTTCAGACAGAAGCTTTTTTACCTAAATGACTCTCACACTGGGAGAAACAAGAACCCTGCTCTGATCAAACCATGATTGGAGTTTGTGGTCTTAATTCTCAGCATCCCATTTGGAGGAAACCAGGAATGGATCATTACATGCGCATCACCATCCTCAAATTGAAGCTCAGTGGCTCAGTGGGGGCAGCATCATGCTGTGGGGGTGCTTTATAGCAGATGTGACAGGGAAACTGGTCGGGTTTGAGGGAAAGCTGAATGGAACTAAGTACAGTGATGATCCAGAACACTCAGGGCTGAGGGGTTCATACTAAAAAGGCTCTTTTGTTGTCAATGTTTACTGCATGGCTTCAACATAAATCTTTAATACTAAATTATAAGCTAAAAGACAGTGTAGATGCTCAGCACTCATAAAATACTCTAGTTATCTTACCACAATAGAGATTTCAAAGCTACCAGCCTGGGGATCGCTGTCCAGTCCAGGATTGTATAAATACACTTTGACATGTTTATGTCCAGGAGCATTAACCAGCCACACAAATGATCTGCAATGCAATGATCAGACATCACGGCTCATTGAAATCCTCACAGTTCTTAACTCCTACTGTATTGGTTTTTTAATATGTTGCAAATGGAGTAAGAGATTATATAGTGTCTCATAAACCAGGCGGCGATTGTTTGTTTCACCCCAGTAGCCAGGTTTGCACAAAGCCTGGCCAGCAATTTAAAGAGAAGAATTTTCGGTCACACTCACACACACTTATGCCTGAAAAGTAATCAGAAAATACTCAAACTCTATTCTGGGCTGTAGATAGACATAGTTTGGGTCACGACATGTCATCTGTTGTCCACAGCTCTTCAAAGGGAAATTCTTTGTCTGTCAAGGAGAAGACGTGAGGAACGTTACGAACAAGTCGGACTGTTTGCAGGCCAACTACAAATGGGTCCGACACAAGTACAATTTTGACAACCTGGGGCAGGTGAAGTCTCAGCAAGCCTCTGGCTTATGACATGAAGTGTTAGATTGTATTTCACCACTTCCTTTTCTTTCCTGTGTGTCAGGCGCTGATGTCTCTGTTTGTTCTGGCATCAAAAGACGGCTGGGTAGATATAATGTATGATGGCCTAGATGCTGTGGGAGTGGACCAACAGGTAAACATCAAGTATAGCACTCACTGACAAATAAAACACCTAAAAGTAAAGTAAATCCCCTTACCTAAATAAACAATATATGTACAGATCTTTGAACATTCAACACAGTGAAATACCTTAACACAAACAGCACTAACAATCTCTGATATTCCTGTGTCCTGTAGCCGATAATGAATTATAACCCATGGATGCTGCTCTACTTCATCTCCTTCCTGCTGATCGTGGCCTTCTTCGTGCTCAACATGTTTGTGGGCGTCGTGGTGGAGAACTTCCACAAGTGCCGGCGCCACCAGGAGGCCGAGGAGGCCAAGCGCAGGGAGGAGAAGAGACTGAAACGCATGGAGAAAAAGAGACGGAGTAAGGAGAAGGAGCTAGCTGGTCGGTAGTCTTTCCACATCTTTCTGAGTCCTGCTTGATTTGAGCCTGAGCCTTTTGTTTATTTATTTACCTTTGGCTTTTTGATTTGGTTTGGCCGACCGCAAGCGACTGCAATTAGCGATTTAGCCCCGACTTCGGTTACTGTTTTGCAGTAGGAGCCCTCTTTTGCTTTACTTTGAAGGTCCTTTGGCTAGTTTCCTTGGCAGTTCTTGTGGTGACCTGTTCTTGCTCTGCAGACTCTTCTTCCCATTGTGGGGGGGGGGGCCCTCTCCAACTCCAGCATCAGATTTATCTGACTGGATGTTGAGAAAAGCCTCCAACATTCGCCCGACAGCCAGAGCAAGGATGGATAACTGTCAGCCGTAGATCGCCGACCTTTTTGTTCTCTTACCTTGCCTTGGTCCACCATAGACGCCGTGCTTGGGATGGCCCCTTTAGAGCATGTCCATGCGAGTGCTGAAGGTTGGGGGTTGCATGGTGTTGAGCATATGGAGCTAGAGGGAGGGGGAGTTGTTGATCAATCAACTACCCTAAATCCAAAAAAACCTGCAATGACACCCCTCCCTTCCCCTCTTCTGCATGTGGTTTAGTACAGCCGCAGGGGTAGGGAAACATCAAAATCTGGAGAGAAATGAAGTTTCTCTTAGATTTCTTTTTGATGTGAGATTGGGTGAGATTTAGTTACTTGTCCCTCCTCCCCTCCGGCTGTATAGGAGTTGATAACAGTTGTTTTTTTGGTTTTGATTTTTTTTTTTCTTTCCACTGCCTCCTATCCATAAAATCGCAGCACTAGCATCTGCTAGTATTGACTTTTTGTGTGACTTCTGAGCCCATGCCAGAGTAATCCAGAAGCACATGGTTGTTATAATCCCAGAAGGAGCAGTGGACATGTCAGAGTCGTAGATTTGAAAAACAAACCTGTGTTGTTCCGCCCGCTATGACTTGATCACTTTATTTGACAAGAGCAATGTTTCTTCCCAACTCTTGAGAAATACAGATGGAGACATCCCCTTTTCAGGATTCTGCGCAAAGGAAATCCAACCAATTAGGAAATGACACTTTCCACACCGGGTCAAATACACACACACACTACCCTGAGGTCCTTCCCATTTTTCTTTATGAGGTAGAAGATCTTTTGAGTTCTGGTTTTGTGGGAGAATTTCAAAATGGTTGTAAACGGCTGTGTTGGTTTGAGAGTTCTACGAAATCCAAATTACTGGACTCAGAATCACTGGAAAGACAACACTCGGGAACATGAACCAGCTTGATCTTTCACCACTTCCTTCTGGCCTTACTCCATCCTTCTTTCCCTCTTTCTCTCTTGACTCTCCTCTGTCTCTGTCCATTCTTCCTTCCTTGCTGTCTTCTGCCTTTCCTTGACTAACATGGTCTCATTCCTCTAGATTTAATGGTTCCGGGGGTGAGTTGGGCCCTTTCTGAAGGCACTTTGAAAGGTACAGAGTTTCCAGCATGTTCTGTGTGTCCCTTAAATCCACCACCACCACTACCACCGACCACGACCACCCACCTTGGTGGCTTGGGTTCAAATTTCTAATGATCACGGGAGGTAGGGCCCCATGCCTGTCCACACCCCCTTCCTCTCTCCCATCAGCCCTCAGTCTGCTGGACATACTGTTACCTGTTCTCTCTGTCGTGGCTTTGTTTATCACAGATGTTCCACGCCGTCCATGATCCATCCACTGTTCACAGCACTGCACCGCCCGACCACCACAAAAAGGGGACCTCAAAAATGGAATGGAAAATGATCCGCCAACCAGAGTGAGAGATGCAGTTCCCATGGCAATAGACAGCACCTAAGCCACAGATTGCTTCCAGTTGTTAAAATGTTAAAAGAGGTGACATAAACTCCATTTCAGCAATGTATGTACTGAGTATGTCAAACAGAAGCACCCAGTGGTGATCAACGGCATCAGCGTTGTAACCTTCCCTTGGCATAGTAAAGACGGTATACATAATTCAGCTCAGTATAAGACAGGTGCAATGAAATGGTCTTAATATGATGTGCACTTATAGCACGCTTACAAGTGAGAGTAGAACAGGTGATGATAACTGTTCCAGCAATTAGTGGGATGTCATGACAGTGAAATACTAACTCTCAACCCTGTAACAGTTGAGGATAAACTCTGAATGCTTACAGTATTCATTATTAGCAGAAATGTGTTGTTTGAAACAAGTTACAATCCACCTGCCTCTTTTGGTTTCTTGTAATGTCAGTGTCATTGCTTTTTTTCTAGCAATGAACAGTAACCCCGAAAATATAGTAGTTGCATTGCGGAACGGCTTCGCTGCATGTCTACTCGCTCCTCCACCGTCCACCAAAATACACCAGCTGCATATTCAGTGTGAAGAACGGTGCAGCTCTAACAGGCAGCTGAATACTAATTCATGTACAATATACAGCTCAGTAGTGTCTAAAATAAGCCTCTAGATGAGAAAAAAAAATCCTTTTTTCTTCTATTTCGATGACTGTACCATACCATTCTACTACTTTCATTTAAATGCCTATTTACTTAATTATTTGTTGTGTATAAGGATAATTTTGTTATACAACTATACTTTGAAGGTGGATTGTTAGCGGACTATCATTAGATCATGACAAACTACATGAACCTGCCTCTAATGGCGGAACACACAGGTCACAGCTGGACAAGCTGTTGTTAGGCAGTGCCACAGCAGGTTTGTTATCATAAAGGTCAATTCTGGCTTGATATGGTATCCTGTTATCACGGTACCATGATGATACAATGAGGTGTGTGAGCCTCATGCTTGAAAACCCTTGTGAGGATTTTACATGGCTGCAGATAAGATCGATCAAATATGGGTGCATACTCAGAACTCAAACTTTACTGGGTTAGATTGTTGAACATGCAGTCTCAGCTCTTTGAAACAAAGATTCTGATTATTTCATTGATAACATTTCATGGTATCCAGGCATAGTGGCCTGTAACATCTCGATCCAGTGTCCTCCTTGTATTCCTATTTGCACTTTAGAAAACATTGGCCCATGTTTGTTGAGTTACTGTTAGTGAAGATTGTCACTTAAAAATGTTTTTATCTCAAGAAAAGAAACTTTGAAAGGGCTAAGGGCTTCCATGCACAATCACTTTCAAAAGGAGGGGGAAAAAAAATGAAAAAAAATCTGAAAACTGTTCAGGATTACCAATTTTCAGCCAATGATGTATAGTAATTCCCAAAAAGTGCTTTACTATGGTTATTTAATACAGCTTATGGAATAAGGTGTCATGTTCTCATCTTTACAGACTGGTAAGACATGTTCCAGTGATAATGGACCAAAAAGAGAGGATAATACGTTGTGTTTGTTCTGTAGTGGGGAGAATAAACAAGACCAGGGTGGAAGGAGAGGAGATTACCTAAAAACAGAAGGAGAGTACTGTTCCACAGACTTGTCTCTGATGCTGCTGTGAGGTGTGAAGGCGCCCCAATGTGTGTTTTAGATATGAGTATGCAGCGCTCGTAGCCCTTCCAGACGTCACCTAGAGGATAGTGGATGTGCCATGTTAACAGATGGCCCTGGACTCAGATGCAGGGTTTCTGTCTGGGTCAGCCCCCGCATGAATTTCTCTCATCACATCTTGCCCCAAACAGTCAACTTATCAGGAAATGCATAGAGAAAAACAATGAATTTGCCTCAAACGCTCAGCGTTCTGCATCCTCACATGGATGCTCACATTGAAGGGGTGGGTCGCACTTATCATCTATTGAGTCTATTTCTGCCACTCTTGATGTTGAAATGTTATTTTGCATATTTAAATTGGATTGCCTGAGGTGCCAGGCAGAACACTGGGTTAATTTTCAATCTTGGTACATAACAGACCTGCAGCTTTCTGTAAATCAGCCTCCTACTCAGCCCAACAACAGCTCATCCACGTTTTGTACTCTGTGTTTCAAAACCACACACCACAATTAGAGGAAAAAAAACATTAAAGGTGGCCCATGGAGGTTTGTTTTCTAATAAACCTAGTTATACTTTAGCTATTTGTCTCTAGAACATATTGTCTGAGTCCTACAGATTAAATAAACATATGTAATGTGTTCCTTTCCTGGAGGAAAGACTTATACTGCCATATATTTAACACCAATTCTTCATTGTCAACTCTCACCTTCTTTCCTGCTTTTCTCCTGTCTTCTCATGGCTTGTTACTGCCCCCAACTGTTCATAGGTGAAATAGGAGGGGGGAAATCCTTTTAATTTGGCTATTAAACTAGCAATGGGCAATCAGTTAATAATTGCTGTAATGGTCAGTGCACCTCTGTTTTCCATGACCTGTGTGACCCTTTATATAAAATATCAATTATTCAGACACCACTTTGGAAAACCCTAATTAGAAACCCATGTACACTGAGGATTTGACACTTAACTGACCTCAAAAGCATGGCACACTTTATTGTTCAAATATTTTTTAAAGCTTTTACGATTCCACATAAATGGAGAACTCAGCAGCTGAGCTTGAGTCGATCCGATCATGAATCCGCAAAAGAGACTCAAAAGTCAGAATTAGCGCTTGCGGAAGGGTCAAACATCAGCTGAAGCGTAGAATGTGCCTGTTGTGTTCCTTATGGGAAGGCCTAAATCCTCGTCACCTGGAGGTGCGTAAACAAACTCGTTTCCCCCCGTTTGTTTCCCTAATCTGCCGTGTCAGTACACGGCCAGCAGTCAACAACAAGTCAAGGATAATAGGATCAACCCCTCACGCATACTTTACTCATCCCAGACTTGGGAACATGCAGGAAAAACGCACACGCACGCACCCACACACACACACACACAGACATGCAGAAATCCAAAACATCGGTACAGTTTGACATTCTATGAATAGCTGCTCTTCATCTGTTCTATCTGGGTCAGAGCTTCCAGAGAGATGCATTTAACAGAAGTTCATTCCTCTATTCCTCTGTAGCAGAGTGTTGTAATTACCAATTTGAGCCCAGAAAGAGAGTGACAGGCGGTGGTTAAAAAGTCTCAGAGATGCTGCTCGGGGGTGTGAAACTTTGAAGTCACGAGGTGTAGGTAGGTAGCGGTGTCAAGTGAAGAATCGAGTGTGATGAATTTTTCATAACTTTTGGGTTAACAGCGAGTGAAGCTGTGTAACCGCTCGAGGGTGTGAATGTGCATGTGCCAGGTTTCCTGACACCTTTTATTCAAACCCTCCAACCAGAATGACATCCCCATTGTGATGTTTTTGATTTAAAGTCTATGAGATGGTGTTTAAAGGACAAATCACCCCATAAATGAGCTAATAAAGCTCATTTGTCTTCAGTAAACATAAATTATCTCCTCCATCGATCACTCAAATGTAATAGAATGAGTAATAATGCTCATTAATCGCCACAGAAGGTAGTATTCATTATTAATTGCTGTAAAAGAACACGTGGCATGACTGGAATGTTGTGAGAAATTTGTTGGCAGCAAAACTGCCCCAACACCACTCACAGTGAATGTTTCATATTGGGGACGTTCTCTGTGAATATTTCATGGAGGAAAATGTGAAGAAGAGAACAGCCGAGTGGCATTCAGGGCCTGTGCTGTGGCGTGGAGGGATGGGATAAAAGGGATGGGAGGTTAGTTCTCCGGGGCAGTGGAGGAAACAACATCCAAGTGAGGCGCCATCTGCTCTGGTTTCAAGGATTCAATCCCAAGCTGCATTGTTTCAAGAAGAATTTAAATAGTTACTCAACATGTTTACATTGACGGTTAAGTCATATAATAGCACAGGTTGGTGATTCAATGATATCATCTTTCCTATATATAGCATATATACCATTTCAACTTGGACATTCTGGTTAAAACCATTGACCTGACCCACGACTTACGATAAAATTAGCGAGCTTTTCATGCGCACTGAATGTACCTTCTCATTCCAAATGTATTTTCTGGTCCTGATGACATCTTCTTCACCTTTTTATTGTCTCCCTCCACTACCCTCTTCACTCGGGTTGAGCCACGGTTTACTGTGATGCCACATCAGCACCCAATCAGCGATCAACATTTGATCAGAATTCTGATCATAAGTGACGTGTGTGAGCAAACGTCGGCCACAGAAAGCAACAATGAGAGAATCCAGTTTTGAATATATACTGCCAAGGTTCACCAGGCCACAACCCAAATATTCTGACGTGATGCAGGCTCGGGGTCACTACGAGACAGATGAGGTTTCAGGCTGATGTATATTCATGGAGTAATTGGGCTAATTTCTAGAAAGAGAAATTAGCTCATTAAAGACTTTGTGGTTACTAGGGAACACAAAATAAATGTGATAGTGTGAACAGATGAGGTTTATTTTAGGGATTCTACGTGTGATTTAAAGTTTGGGATTGGAATTTTGTTGTTCCCTAAATGAGTATGCTTTAGAAGTGCTGATGCTTCATTTGTTATTCTTCTCACGAGTGCGCTCCTCGTGAAGGTTTAGGGGATGAACCCCCCCATGCCATTACACCCTTAACAAGCTTTACATCAGTCTGCAACTTTTCATCACTCGTTCTCCTTGTTACTTCGTCCTCCACTCACACCGTCCAGTCGCTTGCCTTCATTCAGCCCCCATTTCCAGTCGGCCCATCCTTATCAAGTATGACTCAGAAAGAAGTGTGTCAGTCTGCCATGCAAATTACCAACTGTTTTTTTATGTGTGTGTGTGTGTGCGTGTGTGTGTGTGTGCTAAAGAGAGCCAGGAATGGTGTGTTTGTGTGGTATCATTGTCATTTTTGAATGATGTCTTCTTTTCTTATTTCTCCACATCTTTTCTCCTGCTCCCATCTGTCATTCCTCCCCTTGTTGTGGTTTCGACTGTTTTCCCGTTTGTATTCGTGCCTTTTGGTGTTTTCTATTCGAGCAGGGCAGCAGAGCTTTCGGGAAATCCATTTGAATCTCTCTCGTTTTGATTATTATTTTACTGTTTATCCTGTGGGCCTTTCTTTGACTCTGCGTTTGCCAGATTTTCCAAATTGGACATTCGGTCTAGTGACACATTTTTCCTGGCAGGCGCCGAGTCCCAATGTTTACCTCTGAGCCATTCATCGGGAAGGACGGGAGCATAAAAGCAGCACCTGCTTTCCAAACAACCTACCGCCTTGTAAATGTGAAAACAAAAGTGTTTTTTGCTGACATTTTACTCACTTAAAACCAAAACGTTGCCCTCCGTGGCTCGCCGTTGCTGCTTTTCTGACTCCTGCCCCGCCCCTCCTTCCGCAGCCATTATTACTAGCCAGACATCTCCACCCTCCACCTTTGCTCTTTCCTTCAACCATATCAATCCCATCGCTCACTGCAGCATTCCTGTAATCTGTAAACCTCGCATCGAACCAGACTCTGAAACGAAGCCGTCCATTCAGCCAAGGCTGTAGCAGGATCTCATGTGTGTAGCGTTCCTGGAGTAGCAGACACAACATTCTCTCCACATCACAACTAACCGTAAGCAAGCCCACATGATCACCACATGCTGCACATGTCGTGTGAGCAGCTCAACCACAGCTTGGCCGAAGTGCTATGCTGTGTACTACCGAATTCATCAGCCCCATCCCTCCGCCCCCTTCTTCCAAGGATCTGAAATGTGTCTGTATTTCACAACAAAGACCGCCTCGGAAATGTATAGATTATGTTTTTGAGAGTAGCTGCGTCCAAACGGCAACCCCAAGGTCGAATGTCCACAGACAGGACGACAAGGCTCTTGGGGTCGTCTTTTGGACAGGGTTAGCTGTTTGTCTTCTTTTTTTTTTCTCTGTCAGAACTTGGGCCGATCTTCAATCTGGGCTTAAGATCTCATTACAGTCAGTGAAGTCACTCTGTAAACCAAATGTCCACAGGATCCAGCTGCATTCCATTTACGTTACCGCTAACTCTTTTGATATATCACTCTTAGGGAACGTTTTCTTCCAACATTTCAAGGAAGAGACCCTTAAAATTAATGAGTTTGAAGAGAATCAAGTCAACGATGCAGGCAGAGGAGACCCTTAGTGCTAAGCAAACCTTCAGCTTAGCATAAAAAATTGTCAACTTTCAGGTTTGCCGCTTGACAAAGACATTTATAACTCAGCTACGGGAGTCGGCCGCTACTTCATTAGCCTCGTAATATTTGCACAACAGTAATTAAATTGCCCGTGAGGTTCAGAAAGTCTTACATGGATGGCTTTTGAAAGATGACTGATTTTAAATGTCAGTGCTTTTAGAATAATTGGAATAATGACTGTGTCAGCACCTCAATGTGGCAGCATAACTACTTCTAGGGTTCCTTCCTTCTGTAAACTATATTTTAATGGATGTTTGCTGCAGAGGAAATCAGCCATATATGTATCATATGACATATGAGTCCATTGTTCATTGGCAGACTTAATTAATTAATTCATGATTTCAAGATGGTCTATTAAACAAATAAATCGTCAGTTAAACACATTGTAGTGAGGTCATGTGGACATTTCAAAAGCATAAAATAATGAATGTGAGCACACAAAAATATATATATACTGTATATATTTTGTGGAAATTGCATAATTCTTGAAAAAGCGTGACGAGATCTTAATCCCGTGATATCTGCTCAGGTATGAGGATGGTGGCAGAGGACAAGCATTATTGCTCTGTTTGCTTTGCACTCATCCTCAATGAAAGTGATGAGAGTTGAGAGGGGTAGGAATTTATTGCAGGGAAAAACACTCATGCCTCAGTTGTCGTGTCATTCTCATGTCGAAAGAATGATCTCAATCACAAGTACAGGCAAAAGGGGAATTAAGTTGCACGTCTTTTTAGTGATACGGGATCGATGCTGAGAGTTCAAATCAGCAAAGCTTACATCTATTTAAAAAAAAGAGGACACACTTGACTCACTTTTCAGATGTTTTAATAGTTAATTTTAAAATTATTTTACTGGGTGGAAATGGAACAATTGGCAAAGCTTGAAGGGAGAAAAACATGCCTTTCTCGGCACATTGACACGAATTAGGTCAGAAACAAAGCAAATTCTTGTATTTGGGAAAATATTCCAACTCCTTGTTCACTTTGCACCTGCCGGTAAGTAGAACAGAATAAAAATAATATTCTCTCATCCGTAGATGATGGAGGAACTGCTGAATTGCTCTCCTGCAAGAGACATACCTACTTACATAGATATGTAGAGTTTCTATATACCCACATCACTTTCTCCACTAAAACTGACTGATAGCTCATGGAACCTACCATAAACTATAGGGACTAATGCGGCGCATTACTGGGAGTTCACTGCAGCCTAAATCCCACCTGTAATTTATTCTCGCTGTGCCAGGAACATCAGGCAATCTAACTCATGTGGCCTTTAGCTTATTTATTAGTTTCAGGTTTGTCAGCTTTTCCTGGCCCGGAATACCGATATGATGCAGTTTTGGCCAGCCGTGCTGATACGCTGAATGATAGTTTGTCTTTTTGAGTCGCCGTTTGCATTTACTCTCAGTCCATCTAACCACAAAGTCCTTGTCAGTGGTGAGAAACAACCACAGAATTTTATCTGGCTGCGTTCATTCACCACAAATACAACTCCAGAAGTCTAGGTGCTGAAAAGTGAAAAGCTAAACAAGTGTGTCACATCGTTTCAGCTCAGTCATTCGAGAAGCCAAACCAAGCACACCAGAAGCCACGATATTTTCACATCCTGGCACGCACATCTCCACAGGAGGTCAGGGAGAGCAAAAGTCCAACACAGGCTCTCTCTAAAGTGCAGCTCGGACCACTGGTGTTCATGTTGCCTCCCCCAGATGATCTACAGGACGGAACTCAGCAGACAGCAGACTTCTGTCGAACTTCGGAAGACGCCATCCAAGGAGAGAGCCAGGCTTGAATCCAACAGGCAGAGACAGCTCGACATTTAGTTAAAACAGCCCCACTTGCCAAATAGATTCCTTCACATAGATTCCTCTAATCTCCATATTCACCTGCTTGAAAGGTGTTTGCACTCTTGTTAGCAGGTGTCAGCTGAGGTGTCATTAAGGGTTGATGCACAACCAAAACCAGATTAGGTCCTCCTCAGCTCATGCATACAGTTACATTATTTAGCATGGTTTATTACAGTTCTTAACAAAAGTAACACATTCACAATCCACAATACTGGCGAGAACTGGGCCCAACTCCAGCAATACGGACCACTCTGAGCACCAGATTGGCCCGCCTCGATGGAAAGTTAGTTTGCAGACTCCGCAGGATGGAGCTTTAATTTCCTTGAAGCACTTCCAACTTGAAGTACCACATAAGTGTGATGCTGACAATAGTCAGTGATGGCTCAGCAAGTACATCGACAATGCTCATTTTGCACGAATCCAGCCTCATGGAATGTCGACTGACACAATTACTGAGCAGATAGAAAAAAAAGTACACAGGCTTTACAAAAGTTTTCCAAGATTTTTTTCTTAAATTACTTTTATATCTGGACACCATATCTGTTTTATTATTTGAATAAAACTGGTGGTAAGTGTATATATGAACTTATGTCAGAACTCTTTTTGCCCCAACAGAATGAAACAAAATTAATAATGAATAGGTATTAAAAGTGATTTGTTAAAATGAATCCAAGGTTCCTCTGTGACTAATCTGATTGGTTTGACAAGCCTAATCCTTTTTCTTTTCTGTTCAGAGATTTCAGGCTAAAACTCATAAGGCAGGGAGCATTTCATCATTGACACAACTGAGTGTTTAACAGAGAAATATGGGATTTATTAAAAAAAAAAAAAAAATCCTGATAAAATCCGGAGATCACTTGATTTTTTTAATTTGAGAATATCTGAGGTCCCAGTTGATTGATTGATTGAGAGGGCAGATCTCAGGAGATTAACTAATATCCCAGAAGATATTCACGTAGATAACCAGTAGGCTTACAGCACTGTTGTCCTCTCTCCTGATCTATAGATGAAGCACAGGACAAACAAACCCTCATGGGAACCATTCCAGCTCAGTATAGTGGCACACCTGAGCTAATTGGGTAGAGGAGGAAGCACTCCCTGCACCCTAAGAACTTTCCCCTTTAGTGTCTTTCTGGGGTGAGCTTCTCTGCAGTCTCTGTGTGACCCTGGAGCTCTCATGGAACCATGAGCTAATTTATAGAGCTTCCTCTCTCACTTTCATCCTAACTCCCAGCTCATCCATCCATTTTCCCAACAGAGAGGTGATGGATGGGCACGGAGATCTTTGAGAGTGAAGAGATTGAAAAGTGCCGGTTGAGTCACATGACAATGGCTGGGAGAGGGAAATGTCAAAGCTGAAGTGACCCCGGCAACAGAATCCCCAATTAATCTCCCATCATACTCTCTGGGGGTTCATTAAGTAATTGTTGATCAGTGGAGATTTGATTTGAGTGGGGATGACTGCAAGCCACAGGAGGGCTCTGCTGGAGTCTTCACCTCCCTGGCCATCATCTAAGCAGCCTTCATCTTTTCCAATCTCTTCACATCACAGTCGTGTGCGTCGCTAACACATTATGACATGTCTCACTAACAATTCTTTAACACAACAGCTTTGGTGGCTCCGCTCTCCAAAACCACAGGTCTACAAAATGGCGTGCCAGTGTATTACCTACCGTCTTACTTTATGACCCCCTCCCCCTCCCCCTCCTCCTTCCTCCACTCCCCTACGTCCCACCCCCATGACTTCCCCTTTCCAACAGAAGCTCAGAGTAAGCCCTACTATTCTGACTACTCTCCCACCCGCCTGCTCATCCACAAGATGTGCACCAGCCATTATCTTGACCTGTTCATCACCATCGTCATCGGGCTCAACGTCATCGCCATGTCGATGGAGCACTACCAACAGCCGGAGGTCAGATATGGCCCAATTACTCAAGAACATATATATACGTAATAGTAAATTCCCTTGTTCAGTAGTCTGGTAGTAAATATTTCAATGTATTCTTATTAGTCATTATTATATCAATGACTTTTGACTGCTGTATACACTGTGTAAATGCAGGAATTATATCACTGTAAGGAGAAATGTCATTAGAAATAAGGAGAAACAGGCAGTAATGTTGGACACCTTACTATGTGTCAAATATTATTAACCCAAAAAGTAGTCATGACAACCACCTGTTCATTTTTACCATCATTACTAATGTATAGATGACACTTGCTGGGGGAAAAGGAATGGGACTAGATGTTTCCTTTCTTTCTGCTGTCTCTGTTAATGTGAGTCCTTTATTGTTACTTAACATCTCTCTTTGGCATTGTCAGGAGCTGACTGAGGCATTAAAGATCTGCAACTACATCTTTACTCTCATCTTTGTCCTGGAGTCTGTCTTCAAGCTGGTGGCCTTTGGCTTCCGCCGCTTTTTCAAAGACAAGTCAGTGACCAAATATTGTGGATAACATTCTTATTACATAGATGTACCACACAGACAAGAATGTACAAAACACTTAAGCACTTAGCTTTAAACTCTTATATTACAGTTAAGGTTTATGAGGCGATTGCATGTGATTGTTTTTTCTCTTTTGTGTAATTATGTAATTATCAGGAACATTGTCTATATAAGTGATAATGACTTGATGCATTTGCTTGAGCAGCAGACATGTTTCATGCTGCTCTGACACAGCTTTTATAGATAAAACCAGAAACCCAACCAGTTATTTTAACAAAGCAGCTGAGGATTCTCTCAGAGCGCTGAGCTCAGGGAACACTCTGAAGCTGAACATCCAACCGGAGCGAACTCCAACATCCACAAAGGCAGACTGCTCTGATGCTGATTGAACATGCTGGAATAACATAGGAGAATGTAGATGACAAATACCACCACCAAAATAAGTGACAACCTGGAGGAGGAGCCTTGTGGTGACCCGAAGGGTGAAACATGAGTTATGCTACAAGAAAGAAGTAAATACTGTTAAGGAACAGAACAGGGGGTGAACCCTTGAAGTGTGTATATGCACCACCAGCTGCCATCAAATCCTACAAAATGTCGTATTAAAGCGAATGTCTGAAGAGATTCTAATGAATTTTTTTTGAAGGGAAGCTTGACAAGTGCATTCTTGTGTGAAGGTGGAACCAACTGGACCTGGTCATTGTTCTGCTGTCCATCATGGGCATCACTCTGGAGAAAATCGAGGAGGCCTCACTCCCCATAAACCCCACCATCATCCGGATCATGAGAGTGCTAAGGATAGCGCGAGGTACAAAATAATTCCTATTCAGTACTTTGAAACTGCGAAATGTTCCTTAAACTATGTATATATCACATTTGCATGATGGGCCTCAGCAGGGCGTCAATTAGCCAGATGGTAGAGGGAAATGCTGCACTAAAGAGAAACAGAATAGGAGAGCAAGGTGAGGGAATGCAGCACATTAAGTAACCGAATTAGGCTGCGGGAGCCTGAAAGGGCAGGCACAGGTGGAGGTGGCGTATGACTAATGTATGACCTGAAAATAAATTAAAAGGAAATGGAAAGAACTCAGAAAGGGGAGCATTAGATATTAGAATGATAAATGTTGACACAGGGTGAATGAGGATAATGGGGAGAGTTGTGTGAGAGGAGCCAGAAGCATATTTCCACAGGGTAGAGAGGGTGGTGGTGTTGCTAAAGAGATGCGGTGGATTTGGCAAGAGGGAAACGGTCCATTTGCTCTAAGCTGATTGCTCACCCTGGTAATTAAAGGTGAGGGAATTCCTCTAGAGAAGGAAAAAGCGAATGAGAAGTAGAGCTGAGGAGCAGGGTCTATCAGTTAATGGAAGTTCTTTTTGTGCACTCAAAACACATGAGACACAACAAACACAGAAACCATGAGTAGAACTTAGATAGCTTGTATGTTAGCTGGTGAATTGCCAGGTGGCATAGCATATGCATTTGCAGTTTTCTGGACCTCTGGTACTATTTTCCTCCACTTCCCTGTTATCAGTATTAGCTTGCGTAGTAAGTGCACATCAGAAAGCACCCAAGGAAATCAAATTCCTTTGGTCGTTTCATTACAGAAAATGCATGTGGACAGCGTAGCTCAACAAGAATCAGCCCAGAAAAGCCTGAATGTAGTTGGGCTGCCACCCCCAGATAGCTCAGTTGTAAGGTGACTTACAAGAGCACCTAGACAGCGAGTTAGACTATATGTTCCGCGCATCTGCTACACTCCTCGTATATTTCACTGAGCTGTAAGGAGAAGCTTTAAAAACAGCAACCGGTAGTGACCTGCTATGGCTGAATATTGTTTGGCTGAATATACTGCTTCTGAAAGAACTCAATTTTATGAAGTTTATGGATGGGCACAAAACCCAAAATGGGGAATACATCAATTGCAGTATACATCAACTGTGTGCACTACCATTAACACAGTGCTCAGGGTGGCTCTAGGGTGCTCCCAAAGCAGAACATACAAACTGTACAGCAAATATTGACATGTAAATGGGGCCATCACTACCATCATGTAGCTGTGGTTGCTACGTCAGCAGCTAACTTCTTTATGGACTGTTGTGGTGTGATGTAAAAGGTCAATAGGCGTGACAAAACAATCTGGCTACTGCAAAATTCTTTGAAGACAGGAAGTCAGGTCATTTATGAACACCAATTGAGCGAGAAGTGTAGTTCGATTTTGATGCTCATGTAAACAAACTTACTAGCTCCTGTTGCCATGAGTTACCCCAGCCCTGAAGTCGATGGAAGTGGATTTCCTCATAGAATGTTTCTATAACTAAATCCATTCTTTGTGTTTGTAGCAAGACCATCCCAAGATGGAGATGCTTTCTATAAAGAGATCCTAGATAAAACCATAGAGTATAGTTCCTCCAGTTTTGAAGATTGTTCCATCCCAACTATTCTGTCCCAAGCAACACTGGCTTGTGTGAACTGCTAAGTGTTGCATTGTGTGTATGTCCAATCTTACAACCTATTTTGCTTCCACTTTGTCCCTGCAGTACTGAAACTGTTGAAGATGGCGGTGGGAATGAGGGCTTTGCTGGACACCGTCATGCAAGCGCTGCCTCAGGTACTGCACCAACTCGGCTAAAGAAAACTCCACTGATGCTACTTCCTCTCCGCATTCTCTTTTGGCATCCTCTCACATCCCACTGAAGCTGTTGTCAAACTTCTTTCCCAGAGGCATTTCTTTTTTGGTAGATATTCCTCTGTTTCAGCTGCTGTTTTCCCATGAGCTTTCTTGCCTTCTCTACCAGCCCTTATTTGCATAACCATCCCCCCTTGAAGAGAAAAGCATTGAATTTACTGCAGCTCGGTGTTAGTTCTGAAAGATGGTGGGTGGATTCGAAGCTGCGGAGTTGGTAAAGTAGAACATGGCAGTGTTTAGACTGGGAGAAGAAGGCATCCCCGGATGCTTTAGAACTACTACTGTCATTCTGAGAGAATGAGAGTTGTGTGGACACTTTCTGGTTGGGGCGGGGTTAAGCCATACCTCTTGTGTTTACCTCTGTGTGCCTTTTGAATGCAGCACATTTATTTCAATACTTTTTTTTGGTGTGGGCAGAACTCCTCTGACTGAATCTCTGTTTCTCTCTGCAGGTGGGGAATCTTGGTCTTCTCTTCATGCTTCTCTTCTTTATCTTTGCAGCGCTGGGAGTGGAGCTGTTTGGTGACTTGAGTAAGGAAACATGCAGCATGCATGCAAGGAAACGAGACAGAGACTCACACATGTTCTTCCAATCAAACCATGCATGATATTTTGTGGGTTTAAGCTCGCAGATCACTTATTTAAATTCACACTTGTCTGAAATAGTAGCTTTGGAAAGTCTGTCAGTACTTTTTAAAAATAAAGCATTAATCTGTCTGTGTCTTTATTGCTCTCTCTGTTTTTTCCCCCCGCTCTTCCTCTTCCTTACACCTTCCCTGCTGCTTCTCACCCCATCAGTTTGTGATGAGCTCCACCCATGCGAAGGTCTGGGGCGTTACGCCACATTCAAAAACTTTGGCATGGCGTTCCTGCTGCTCTTCAGAGTGTCAACGGGAGACAACTGGAACGGCATAATGAAGGTGAAATTGACATTTCAGTTTTTGGAGTTGTTTTTTTTTTCCTGTTATTTGTTTTGGAGTAATTCAACCCTTTCAAGGTCCAAATTTCCAAATGTTTTCAAGGTTAAGATAATTTGGAGAGTAATTGCGAAACTTGTAATCTAATGTTCATTGACTTTATTGGGTTATTTATCATAACTCTACAAATCACATTTATATTGGACAAGTTACTGCGTGGTTCACCCTCACGCCAATTTGCTATGGCTGCATTCAGCTTTTAGTATAATGAGGCACAGTTGTAGAGGTGAAGGAAGAGAAGATGACACAAATGTACCCTTTAAATATTGTCACAAGTGCATATATCAAGCGTCCACCTCAGAAGATTTGGAAGGGTATACTTGCTGAAAGACATGTGTGTGCTCCAGTGCATGCTTTATCGTCTAGATTCATTTATGATGACATCATTTTAGCATTTGCCAATTAGCACTGCAGCAGTGTCATAGTGAGTGTTGGGATATGTCATTGATGTAATAACAGCACTGAAGTTGATCTCTTACACTGCACATCTGTCACCTTCTCCACTCAGGATACATTACGAGACTGCGCCCATGAGACCACCACCTGCTACAACACCGTGGTCTCCCCCATCTACTTTGTGTCCTTTGTCCTTACCGCCCAGTTCGTCCTGGTCAATGTCGTCATTGCTGTCCTGATGAAGCACCTGGAAGAGAGCAACAAGGAGGCCAAAGAGGAGGCTGAGATGGAGGCAGAGTTGGAGCTGGAGAGCAGAGCTCAGCTGGAAGACATGACACCGAGGTCGCCCCAGCTAAACCCTCTGGCAATGGGCCTGGACAGGCTGAGTTCAGGAGGTTCTCCCTGGAGGTCGTCTGGAGAACAGTACAGGGAGCAGGGAGGAGACGTCCCTATGGACTCCCCCACAGCTGACATAAACAGAGACTCTGTGAACATCAGAGCAGATCCTCCTGCATGTTTGGAGCCAACACTGGAGGTAATACATCTCTTTGAGTCATTTACGGACTTATAGGTTCTGAAACTGATCCAGAGTCTGAAATGTACAGGTCCAGGTCCACCTGGCATTGCACTTTAAACTATGGTGGCCTTCTTCATTGGACCTGACAGATATCTGCAAATCATATGCAGATAGTTTTTCTACATCTGCATGTTTGCCAAAACCTTTGGATAAGACTGTAAAAGTCTTTTTGATATCATCCTTGATGGCAGTGAAGAAGAAGACTGAAAATAGAACACAGCAGCTCCATCTTGAGGTTGGGAATTTAAATATTACACCAAATGTTTGTAGGAGGGCTCAGGGAATTCAAATATTATCTTTTGCTCGTCAAATATTTGCTTTAGATGACAGAATAACACGTTTCCTTTTAGATCACTTATGCTTGATTTCACATCAAAATACAGTACCGATATTTTTGTCCTGTTCATCATCATGGCCCTAGGGAAGAGGTTTACATTAGACACAAATTTGTTCATTACACTCCGCAAAACTAAATTTGTAGCATGTTTGTGTTGATAAAATTGCTGCCTGTGTCCAGACATCGTTTCCTGATGGAGCCAGGCTGTGCAGCATATTTTAATGACCCCCTCACCACGTCTCAGGTCATCAGTTCTGAGTCCAAACCATCAGTCAGCTCTCTGGCCCATGAGCATGCTGGCGGGTGCCTGAAATAATAGACTTGTCAGAAAGAATGTATTTTCCACTGTATTTTTACAAACAGCAACAGAGATGATGTCTACATGGCATGGGCATGGGTGGGTGTTTATAAAATATTGAATTATGGTATTCAGTTGTTACTCTGTGTACTCTGTGTAGTAATGAATGCCTAGTTAGCCTTTGTGTGTGTGTGTGTGTGTGTGTGTGTGTGTGTGTGTGTGTGTGTGTGTGTGTGTGTGTGTGTGGTCCTTCTAGAGACCATGCCAGTCACAGATAGGTCACCGTACCATGGGAAAACAGGACCACACAGCTATTTCCAGACAGCAGGGGAACTTTTTGGGAATAGGAAATAGAGGTCTCACCCCCAGTCCCCCAACACACACCCCTCACCCCCCCTAGAAAAAAAAAGTCATCCATCTTTCTCTGCTGCTCTTCCAAGCTGTCTTTTACTCTGTTTTGGAGATGCGTAACTGAGTGGTATTTTAGCGCCCCGTGTGGTAGGAAATGACACACAACAGAATTATTTGGAGGTTGATGTGTGTACAACATCCATACTACTGTGTGCTGGATAATTTTGTGTACTTTGGATGTGATTTTCTGTTTTATATTTGTCTGTCTTTGTTTTTACTGTTTTGTTTTTTTTTTTCCCCTTTCCCTGTCTCTGTGATGGCCCCTTTTATTCACGTGTCTCTGCCTCTTGTCTCTCCTTCTTCCACATCCCTGTCTGCTCCACACCTTCTCTGTCCCTGTCCCCCTCTCTCTTTCTTTGGATTACCTCAGTTTGTCCAGCGGAGATCCCAGTTTGACTCGGTCTCCCTGGTCATCCAGGGCTCAATGGAGGGAGAGTTGAATTTGATGGACAACCTGTCCGGCTCTATCTGCCACTACTACTCGTTGCCCCCCAGGCCTAGAAAGCACAGCACCGACAAGAAGGTCAATAATCGCCAGAAAGATGACTCACTCCTTCCATTTCATGTGTAGGGCTGCACAAGTGATACAAGAAAATGAAAGACGGCCACGATGCAGTCCCTGTTTTAAAATCTGATTACTGAAAAATCCGGAGAAACTGCAGACAATTTTCTTTTCCTTTACACAAGCCAGAAAAAGAATCTGTTGTTTTAAGAGAATTTAACAGACCTCCTTAAAACAGCTGGCAAAACCATAAAGGTCAGTGCATCCAAAAAAAGATCCAAAAAGATCTTTTAAAAAAAAAGCTAAAAACAAGGGATGAAAAAACAATGATGATGTGGTTATATAATTAGAATAATTTATAGAATAGTTTAGTTATATACTGTAAGTATCTGGATTATCCACATCACGTGTCACTTTTGTGATTTTGGCAGCACAAAATGCAAAACAGAAAGAAAGAAAGAAAAAAGGGATTTCATGACCTACATATGAAAATGAGTCAGTCCTGTTTAGAACTGAGAAGCTGTTTTTGCTTAAAAAATATTAGGTGAGTGTCAGTAAATACAAGGTCCTGAGTAGCATTGAGTATAGAAGTGAAGATTGTAATTCATCAATTAATTATTCTGTCAATTTTAAGATTAGTGAACATATGAATTTAAGCAAACTTATCAGTTCCATATTCTAAGGATGTGTCTTTTATGAATGCAGTATTAAATTTGTCATAAACACCAGCACTGTTATTACAAATAAACACACAAAGTGGTGGTAAAAGCCACCACTTTCAGATCAGAGGGAGAAATAGAAAAAGCTTCAATATCTTTTATATGATTAGAAGTTGACACGTGACGAGCTCTTGCATTTCTGCAGTTGCAACAGTGACATCCAGTGGTCGCTACCCATGAAAGCGCCCCCAGAGTGAGAGCAAAGTTGTGTCCCAGCAGCGCACAGCTAATCTACAGCCATTCTTATCAATGTTTGTGCTCCATGAGGGGGCAGCCTAAAAGTAGGTCAGGATTCTGCTCCACAGAGATTATCAGTCTGTTTTGGATGGACGCAATTTACGCTAGGCAAATAAAAGCAGACACAACTTCCTGTACAGAAAACAAATAAACCCAGACATGCATCCAGTCTGGTGAGGGTCCAATGGGAAATGAGTATAATACTTAGGAAATAAGATATGTACAGTATACCTATTTATTGTCAACTTTGTTGAACTGAATCTATGTAGATGAAAGTGATAAAATCTTGGAAAGAAAGAAAGAAAGCAAAAACTGAAATTATGCAAAATGATCTCAGAGCTACTGGAAGAACTGACCACTTGTTTTAATGACTGAATTTTATGACTCAGTACCAGATTAAATCGCTTAAAGATGGATGCAGTTATTGGTTAGGTCTGTGGCCTCCAAAGGAAACATTTTTCTCTGCAGGATTTCATCAGCATTGCCTGAAAATACACAAAAAAGATGATTGAAATCCAACCAGCGTTGTGTCTGCCGGTGCTGTGCAGCCCTACAGCCATGACCATTTTGTGTACTGGCATTCTTCCACCCGAATATCATTTCCTTTTCTAACCAACGCCGCTGCCCACAGTGGTGCGATGCGACTCATACCGCCCCATCTATGATCTCATCCCTCACCCTCACATCTTCGGTCATATCCATTCACGCTTTTGGCAGGTCATCAGCCTCGGTGGCGTGATTCCGACGTCTCCCCGCCACGCACCACATACGTGCATGTATGTGCGTTTGTCAATGTGAAACCGCATTTATCTGTTTTCATTGAATACAAAAGTTTTTGCTGCACAGTCGGAGCAAAATGTGGTGCAAGATCCACGCAGAAGCCTCCTCTATGGCACTAAGATGTTATTATGAGAGGTGGAATGTCCTCTGATGTGATAGAAGCAGCGTCAGCCCCAGAAGATAATTAAACTAAAAACCAAAACCAACTAATGCAGACACTTTGAAAACATTTGTGTTGTTCCTGACAGTTTAAGAAGGTGTCATCGTTCAGAACAACTCTGCTGGCCTCTCCCAGAAGGTCACCACAGCTCCTCAGCCGGGTCACAGGTTGCTCCTTCCCTCCTGTTTTGATGGTTGGTTCGGAAGGGTGATGAATTATTGATGTTCCCGCCCAACCCATATCAAGAGCATTAACCGTGTCTCCTAACCACGGATGCACCTGGAAGGCCATTGATATTCACCGCGGCACCACATCTGGAGGCAGATAGATGTTGCCTCAGCCGTCAGACCCCCAGGGCAGCACTAGATCGAATTAGGTCGGCTACGCTCTTCTACACTTAAAATATGGACACGGGACTGATCAGAAGATGCTAAAATTAATCCTAGAGAGCTGTGACTCTCTTCAAAATCCCATCTTTTTTTAATAAAAACAATATTATGCAGTTTTTAGGGGGCATCCTCCCGTTAAGTTATGTTCTTAAAAGTTTACCTACCAACTAAAAGACAGTGGAAACCTCCTTGATTGAAACAATGATCCTGCCCCCCCCAAATGTTTCTTTTTCTCTGTTCACCAGCCATTGTCTCTTCCTGCCTAGATCCCTCTAGCGGAGATGGAAGCTCTGTCTTTGGCCTCTGAGAAATCCTGGTCCCTAACTCTGACCGACGACTCCGCCCCCGGCGATTTTAACCCACTCTTTCTAAGCAGCCTGGAACGCAATGTACTGACAGTTACTTTTGTTCTCTCCATCGCCCCCCCCCCCGCCCCTTCTTCTTTTACCCCCCTCGTAGTATCTGGTAGCATTGCCTTTCTCAGGGTGCTTCCAAAGCCTCTTGTCTGGGATTTTTATCAGAATTAAATTGATTGTGAGGTAAACCCCCCACCCCCTCCACCACCACCACCACCTAAAAACCCGCTGACTTCTCTCGTTTTGCACACCGCATCGCCTGACCTGATCTATAAGACGAGCCCTGCCAGAGGGTGTTTGAAGTGGAGAGCGCCGGCTTTAACGCTGCGCAGGTTGAATCGCAAATGAATGGAATGTCATCTGGTCACCAGGGTGTGTAATTAACAACCGCTTTGGCTCTTTAAGGAGAACACCGTCTCCCCCACGAAGGTGAGCTTGACCTCGGCCTACAGCATCAGAGTCAGGACGGCGGACAATGCGTGAGGAGGAATCTGGGTGCTGGGGTTGTTGCAGAGCAAATGATTGAAAGTGAAAGAAAAGGTTCCCAGATGACAAGAGGCATTGAAAGACCCTTGTGATTTTTTAACGTTGCACTACCGACTTTCTCTTTCTCATTCCACCTTTCCAGCCTAATGTGTGTGACTCTCCAGTCCAGTCCAGTACAGTCCAGTCCAGTAGAGTAGTGCGCCTCCTCGCCTGCCAGTGTGCGGTGTCTTTTTTTTTTGTTGTTGTTTTGTTTTTTTCCGCGACTCTGATGTCTTATTTTCCCACTCTTCCTCTAAACCTCCTCCTCTGTGGTTCCGTCTCCTCGTTCTTTCCCAGAGTTTGGTCCTAATCCTTTGTGCTTTCCGTGTCAGTTCACGTCTTCTCTCGGTCTTCCCGTGTGTTCTTCATCAGTGTTGGTGCCGTCATGGTTTTTGATAATGGGACGTGAACTGGTTTCGGTAAACGGGATCAGGCTTCAGGACGCTGCCCCAGCTGACACACAGTCACAAAGCAGACGTGCATGACCGATCTTTAAAAGAATTTCCAACCGAGCACAGTCTTGTTTGTGTGATTTGTGGCAGCTCTGCGGCGTTCCTCTCTAATGAGTTGTTTGCTGTGTATGCAGACAACATCTGCTTATTTATTAATACAGTGTGAAAAATAACAGCTCTGAAAATCACATTGTAAGACTTGCTTTCGTTGTAACTCCCCCACCCCACCCTAGAAGGATCCCTTGACTCTTCTCTCTCCCCTCAGTCAGAGGAGTGCGATCCAGGCGAGTGGAAGGAGGGTAACCTGCTGAGCGTGAAGAAGCCAGCGGTGGGGCGCACGCATTCCCTGCCCAACGACAGCTACATGTTCCCGCCTCCGCCGCCTTGCGACCACGCATCGCAAGCGCAGCTTGCAGCGCAGACGAAGGGGCAACGGCACATACTGGGCACTCACAGGTCCCAGTCAGGTAATCAGAGATGGGACAAAGGTGAGAGTAACGCTGGATTTGCACCAAAGGGACTAAGTTGGCCGTGGTCGATGGAAGGGCCGGGGCTTTCGAGCTGTATTACAGATGTGTCCACCGAGGCAGATCTGTGCTCTGGATGACCACTGTTTGTTATAATCAAAATGGTCTCTAGGAGCTTTACAGAAACCCAGGGCCTGACTCCCTTTTAACAGAAGAACCCTCGAGCAGGACCAGGCTTATATGAGGGGGAAAGAACAAAAAGAGGAGATAATAGACACACACAGCAAATACATACATCAACATGTGACTACATTAATAATAATGAACAATAAAAGCTGGAGGTGAGGGGGTCAGTGGGGTGAGATATCAACTATGGGGTTGTGATACCTGTAGATGGATATAGAGAGAAGCAGGACGAGGAAGAAAAGTACAAGAGGATGTATTAATGACACCATCACTGACCTACAAGAGGAGAGGAGAGGAGGGGAGGGGGGAAGAGGAGAGGAGGGGAGATGAAGAATAGAAGAGGAGAGAAGAGAATATATGACATACAGTGACCTGCAGTGGATATAAGATCATTAGTATGAGTAGAATAAAGACTGTAACTCCAGATTTACTGATTATAAGATTTCTCAAAGAGAATGTTTTAAATCTAATCTTAAAATTACGCCTCTGTATAATTCATGACTTTGATTGCACAAATATTAAGCATACGTTATTCTTAAACACTATCAAAATAATGAACAGATGCTCATAGATACAGCATATGTGACCTGATTTGATTATTATGAATTTACCTCTTCATCACTGCTCAACTGCTTCATCGCTGCTCCCTTGCAGCGTGTCCCTCCCCAGCAACCATCGCCGCCAGTCGCTTTTGGTGGGAACTCAGGGTGGGCAGCGCACCTCTAAGTCTACAAACTCTAATAGCTGTTGCCGCTCCTGTGCAGGCTCCAGGGGATCAGTCCACTCCCAACCGGAAGAGTTCTCCCAACAGCTGACAGTTCCTACAGACCTCTTCAGACCCATCAGTCCCCACAGTCACGCCGACTCAGAGAGCATACCGCCACTACCGCCACCCCGGCACACGCACGCGCTCGGTCGCACGCTGCGCAGACAGGTGACTAAAGCACGCTGCTTCACACTGAAATTCACCCAAATCCCTGTTTTAACATCTTTTTGACGAAAAAAGCAAAACATATTGAACATATAACCAAAATGATGTGAAACTCATATTTTTTGGATCAACACATCTCCAAATACCTTTTTGAACATTTTGGACTTGTTCTGTCTTTTATAAAATGTGCAAAAACAGGGTAAACAATGCTACACCTGAACTTCTTTATTTATGTATTGTAAAGTTTGGGTTTTTTTTTTTGTAAAGGAAAGCAAACAAACAAAAATCAGAGCATATCTCCTCAATCTGTTGTCTGCTTGTACTTAACAATTTCACTCTCCTTCCATCTTCCTCCCCTTCATCCTGATATTTCTTTTGGCTACTAACTTATTTGCTATGTTCATTTTCCATGCCGTCTGTTATTCTGTGATCTCAGCTCAGCGTAGACTCTGACCTGCTGCTCAAACGCAGATACTACTGTTTATGAAATGCTCCCCCTCCAAAAAAAAAGGGAAAAAAAACAAAATCAAAAATCAGACCTCATTTTTATTTACGTCTGTTTGTTTGTCAGCCATTATGCAGTGGTCTACGCTGCTAATCATCAGCCACAAAGCATCTTTATCTGTAATCAGGAGCTTTTCATGTTGCCATCTGCAATATTTTAGGGTCACTAAAACAAATGACAGAAGGATTTTGTGACCATTGCAGCAGTGACATTACACCAAGAACAACTCAGGGGATTGCTGAAAAACAGCAACTACAGTCAATATACATTTGTCTTTTTGTACACATTTGTGAATTTTCTACTACTTCAGTAAAAAGTCTGACAGGGTGATTATTATTATTATTATTATTATTATTATTATTATTATTATTATTATTATTATTAATATTAATATTAATATTAATATTATTAATATTATTATTATTATTTATTGCAGTGGCTGCTGATTTGCCTGGCCTGATTTTCTTATGTGTTATTGTATCTCACTACTAGATGGCACTGTTGAGGCTCATGCAGGGAAGCCATAATCTCAATCCCAAAAATTCAAGCATGTCTGGTTTCCAGCGTTGTATTACTTAGACTTGAGCTCTTTTTTTTTTTTTTTTTTTTTTTTTTTTGCTTTAGACCCTTTTTCCACATACACGAGTCACACATCCGGTTTGACCCTCTGAATGCTGACATCACACCCTGTAGATACTTGAGCTGAGGGGAGGAGAGGGAGGAGGGTGTTTGGACCGGCATTTTCTGCCCAGTGTTTACAGGGTTTGCTGTCGATGGTTGAAGGGTCAGAGTTCAACGTGTCAGGCAGTCTTTAATCTGAAAGAATCACATGTTTTTAATGGCCTCTTGTCAAAACAAACAAATATATAAAAGGCTGGAATTATTGTCACATTAGTTAACATGAGCATCATTGTGGTCTGGAATTGGAGTGGGACCACATTTGGTCCCATATTCCAGGTACCTGGGCTTGCAAAGTATTGCAGCAGTTAGATTTGTTGTCTCATAGCAACAAGGTTTGGGTTGTTCCCTGTATGCACTGTTGGTAGTTAACGGAGTGATTGACTGAGTACCAGCCAAGAGACGTTGTAATTTGATACAGGAGGCAGGGCGCACTAGAAAAAAAGAGATGCTCTTTGCCTTCTTAAATGGGGGTTTCGGTTGAGTGATGTGGCAATAATTAAAAGGCGAAACAGAACTTTTGGAACCCACTGGCCAAAGCTCTGAACTCTGACCGCTGCCTCTTCATCTTCATTTGCTCACATTAACACTCGCCCTCCTGGATCTCCCTCCCCTCCTCATTCCTCTGCCCTAAATATGTCATCCTCCCACTCCCTTCCATCTTTCAGGTCGCTGTCTCCACTGACTCCCAGGAGGCCCTGTGTGCCGACGGAGGCCCGAGCGTTGAAGGACTGGTGAACGTGGCCTCCCTGAGCCCCGCTTCATCCACCGACACCCCGTCCCCTACTCGCCCCCTCCCCCCCCTCGCCCTTTTCCTGCCATCACCATCACCATCACCATCACCATCGCCATCATCAGCAGCAGCAGCAGCAGCAGCAGCCCTCGGTCTGCCTCGTCCCCGCCACGCCGGGCGCTTCCCCCAAGCCCTCGCGGCCCAGCAGCGTGCACACCCAGCTCCGCGACGCGCCCCGCTTCTCTTCCGCCTCGCCCCGCCCGCCCGTACCGGCCCGGCCGCCCCCGCAGGACGACGCCTCGGCGGACCAGGAGGTGTCCCTCATCACCCACGCGGGGCTGGCGGGCAGCGGCGACACCGTGGCGGAGGACAGCGGGGACGGGAGCAGCTACCGGGAGAGTCGGAGCCCGTGTCTGAGGCAGCTGAAGCGGTTCCACAGCGTCGACACGCAGGGCCGGACCACCCTCCTACCGCGCCCTCGCCCCTACTCTTGGTTAGACGACCCGCGGCGCCACTCAGTCGAGGTGTGCTCCATGGTCGAGTCCAGTCCACAGCGTAGCACTGCCTCCAACTCCTCAGGCTTCGTGTCCCAAACGGACAGCCTGCAGATCCACAGCCAGACCCCCACCCAGATCTCCCTGGCCTCACCGAGACGCAAGAAGAAGATGAGCCCGCCGTGCATCTCCGTGGACCCCCCAGACAGACTAGACCTGCAGCCCAGCCTCTACCAGGGGACGGGCGGACTCGGGGGAATGGGGCTCGGGGGATTAGGGATGCCGCCTCCCCTCCCGAGCCGGGACACTTGCCTGAGGAGGAGGGTACCCTCTAGTGACTCCAAGGATTCCTTTGAAATGGGGGTAGCGGAGGGGTCAGCGCAGGACGGAGGCTCACCGAACCCCAGCACGAACCCCAAGCTATTGACTCTTCCCAGCTTCTCCTTTGAGAAGACCAGCTCTGAGCACTGAACACTGACGCACACATACACACGGTGCACCCTCCCCAAAGCCCCCCCCACCCTCCCCGTGTATCCGTCATGGTAATCGTCATAGTAATAATGCTGTAGAAAGTAATAATGGTTAAAAACTACAACAAACAGTGAAAACATTCACGAGGAAGTGCAGTACTGTAGTCGTGTGACCATCCCTCATCTTTGTATTGTTTACTGCCAAAACAACCGGAGAGGAAGAGAACAGGACGACACAGACGTGGCGGTTTCTCTTCTGCTGTTTCTGATCTGGTGCCCCCCGTGGTTGCTTTCTGAACTGCAACAATGCTGGCTGGTCTCGGTCAGAGGAGGTACAAAGCAATATGAACGTTTTAGAGACACTATTTTCTTAAATTATTTGGGCCATTGTGTTTGTACTGAATGTTGTTTTTTTTTTACTTTGATTTCTGTGTCTTTTGTGAGGTTTTTTTCTTTTTTGTTTAAATGGGTCGTCCGTCTCTTTTTCACTGTAGGATATTTCTAGCTTTCTTGTTTTACTGAGGAAAGTGAACATTTTTCAAAGTGCTAAAAAAATCATGTATTTGTAGGAATAATATATAAATATATCTATACAAAAACAAATCATTAAACTGAGCTTGGATTTTTAAGCACACACATTTGTGGTGGTTTGATTGCTGGAAGAAAATGGAGCAAAGTTAGTGTGAAGCACGTCTCCTTTCCTACGTTCAGGTGTGTCCACTTGCGCCAGGTAAGTAAAAGATAACTAGACAACTAGATAGTCGAAACACTTAATCCTGAGAGTAAATTGGAAAAAAAATTTATTAGCGTATAAAAAAACAGGGGTTATTACAGGTTTTCAGGAAATTGTTGGGTAACTGTTCAGACAAATACAGACTCTGACAGTTTCAGAAAAGCCAAGGACAGTCCATTATTATTTATTTTATTATTTATCCTTTTTCCTGAAACAGCTCACGAAACAGAGTCTTACAATGCCATGAAACACTTGACTGGTTAAATATAAACCTTTATTTTCTGATTATTTACAAATCATTGATTTACATATCTATTAGTTTATCAGGGTCCACACAGATATCAAGTAATAAAGGAGTGAGCATTATTTTCAGTTTCATGCTTTGATAATGTTAACTAATGTGCACTTTTAGTTCCTGTAAATGAGTTTGCCATGGCAAACATTATTGTATGACTATCTTTAACAGAATTATCTCTCCAATTTTCTAATTTCTAGTATTCACAAATATTGTAATATGGTAAATACGGTCTCTTTTTCGTTTTTTTTTCCTTTTCCACGATAAGTGACGTTAACTTCAGAAGGTTACACTTATGTAAAAATATAGCAGGTTAGAATCTACAAATGCAGTGAAATTGAACTGTAATAATAGTTTGGACCAATAGTTTGGACCAAAAGTTTCAAACTCGTTTAATGACTAACAGCAGATAAATATTATTTAATAATAAAATGTAAATCAATGGTTTGTAAGAAATGACTCTGAACTTGCTGCTGTACTGAGATGTTGCCTGAAGTGAGATTTCCCTTATTTAAAGTGTTTTTACATACAAATATTAACAAATACAAAAGTGTGTAGCGCCGCTGCAGTTGTGACCATGACGATGAAGGAAATATTCCCCCTCACCACCAATGGTATACGGCCTAAATAAGTTCACAACTGCAGTTTAAATGTAACTCTTGTAAACTCTCCGTTTGTCAGCCAGGCGGCCCGACGGAGCAGCTTTTGAGCGCTTTGTGGCTGTGGTCCTAGTCGATCATGAGCTTTTTCAGAGAGTCCAAATACGCCGGGATCAAAGAGCTGACCGACTCATTGTCGTCATTGAGGATCTTCTCCCCTTGGCCCTCTGAGCCCACAGAGCTGGGGGACCTGACCAGGCGGGGGTGTGGAGTGCTGTAACCCTGGTGGAGACAGTGTTGACCTCTGAATTTCATGTCTGTGAAGCTCATTTGTCAACAGGGGCTGAAACATTTGATTCAACCTCAGCAACAGAATCATCATCATGCTTGTACAAAGGGGGGGGGGGGGGTTGAGAGGTTTTAGGTTTTACACAATACAGAAAGTGTTGTGGGAAAAAGTGGAAGACTTACAGAGGAATAGCCTTTGCCGAAGCTGCCTCTGTTCTTGGTTCTGATCTTGGTGAGCGCTGACTCAGCGATGTCAGCTCGCTCCTCGGCGTCGTCCAGCTCGTGGACGGTCTTCCTGTACTTGGCCAAGTTCATGTTCGCTTGCTCCTCCTGCGGGGACAGCAGCGTGGTGAATGACAGGCTGCCGGCTCATTCTCACCGTGGCGCAGCCCAGGGGCGGGTGGGCGGGTGGGCGGGGGACGTACGGCCTCCTCCACTTGTCTTTTGTAGGCCTTCATCTTATTCTGAAGCCTCTCCACCAGCTCCTGCATCCGCTGCTGGTTCTTCTGGTCCTCCTCGGACTGGAACAGCAGCTCCTTCAACCGTCTCTCGTTCTTGCGGAGGGTTTTCACCGTCTCCGCGTGCCGCTTCTGCTCCGAGTCCAGCTCCAGCTCCAGCTCCTTCACCTTCGCTCACAAACACAGTGTTCAGTCAAGCTTCTGTTCCATCTCACAGTGGAGAGGCGCCTGCAACAACAGCAGTTTGAGCAGACAAAGAGCCCAGCAGCAGGCGAACTGAGGCTCCGTACCATTCCCTCCAGCTTCTGGATGATCTTTTTGCCCCCTTTCAGGACCATCTGCTCGGCCTCGTCCAGCCTGCTGCTCATCTCCTTGACCTGAGTCTCCAGGCCCTTCTTCACCCTCTCCAGATGGAGGCTGTGCTCCTGCTCCAGACGCAGCTCCTCGCCCACTCGCGCCAACTGAAAGAGCGCGACCCGTTTAAAACGCCTCCTCCGGTCGCGCGCTGACCACCCGGGTGGCCGGCCCTCTCCACCGCTCTACCTCGCAGCTGGCTTTCTTGGCCTTGTCAGCGGATCCCCTCAGCTCCGCCTGCAGCTCCTCGTGCTCCTGCAGCAGAGTCTGGAGATCCACCTCCAGCTTCCTCCTTCCGCTCACAGCTGACTGGAACTGAACGCAGTAAGACAGTGGGAAAATGACTTCCTCGGGGCGAAGCGCATCGCTTTGCAATTAAAATTGTTGCCATTAGAACAACTGCTGTTGCTATGACGACTGCGTTGTAGCCACAGCTGCAGCCACACTTGGGCTGTATAAGGTGGGGAGGCAGCACCTGGTTGCTGAGGTCACTGTACTTCTCGCAGGCGTCCTGGAGCTCAGTTTCCAGGGCCTTGCGCGCCCTCTCTGCACTCTCCAGGGCCGCACACCTCTCCTCTCCTTCGCTGACCAGCAGGACGCAGCGTCGCTCGGCGGCCGCCAACTCCTCCCTGTGCTCCTCGTGACCCCTCACCTCCTCCTCCAGCTGAGCCTGCAGCTCCTGGGAGGGAATCCCTCGGTTTAACGCGCTGACAGCGGCCACACGCGCTTCTGCTTCTGACGCACCAGACCTTAATCTGCTGCTGCATCTTCTTGCCGTTCTTCCCGATTTCCGCGTTGTTCTTGGTGAGCAGGTCCACCTGGAGCTCCAGTTCATTGATGTCCGCCTCCAGTTTCTTCCTCAGCTTCAGGCCCTCGGCCCTGCCTTTCACCTCCACATCCAGGCTGGCCTGCAGAGACTCCAGCGCCTTCTGGTGGCTTTTCCTGACAAAAGAGACGGATGGACTTGAGCGAAAAAAGGAGAAGCAAGAAAGACGATGCCTGATTTCAAGTGTCAGGCCTTACCTCCACAGACAATTTACTCTGACTATGCAGAAGGAATGCAGGGATACGAAGGAGAGGGAGGGTAAAGAATTACACGGCGTGTCACACAAAATGCTTCTCAGACTTCAGAAAAGCGAAAAGGCTGTAAGCAATCACACCGAGGAAGAGAAACGTTCAGCTTTGATTTATCTGTTTTCCTGCTGACAGATGAGAAAAAAGCCACCAGAGATGTCTGTTTGGAATTAGGTAACAGTCAGCAGCCAGTAACTGTTTAAAGAAACAGCCAAAAGAAGAATATCAGACAGGACTTCAGTTATACTAAAATATTCATTATTCAATTCAGTCTGGACTGATTCCTTTTATAAAATCCCAATTCTACTTTTTACAGTGTGGGGATGTCGTGAATCTTTATGTCTGTTACGTATCAGATCAGAAAGTGAGAAAAACAAAAGTCTCCAGGAATAATCTTTGAAACAAACCGTTAAACTTTCTTTACCGCAACTGCTGAGGCGATTACTTCGGCGGGCTCTTTCTACTCAGTGTCATCACCCAGATGTTAATCAAGCCGAGTGGCAAAAGGTAAACAAGCGAAAGCAGGTGAGCAGCAGACGGTGCAGCAGTGCGAGGGCTGGTCAGGCTTGTGTGGGAAGGGAATGGAAGTTCAGGAGGACGAGATACCTGGCAGCATCCATCTCCTCCTCCTTCTCCTGAAGTCTGCGGTCCAGCTCGCCTTTATTCTGAGACAACTCCAGCTGGAGCCTCAGAACTTTGGTCTCCTCGGCCTGGGAGGAAAGGGTTAGGGGTGAAGTTAATCACATCTTAAAAGACATTTAAACTACACAGTGGAGGTGTGACAGCCAGTTGTTGCGTATCTCATGTGTGTCAGACTTTGAATCCTGTGTGGTACCTCTAGAGCTGCCTCCGACTCCTCCAGTGAAGCCTGTAGCTCCTCCTTCTCCATCTCTATCTTCTTTTTAGCTTTCTGAAGTTCGTGGACGCTCTTGCCTCCATCTGAGAGCTGGTCTGTTAAGTCTGCTATCTCCTCTGTCAGACAAATAAATAAATAAAAGAAACATCACACCACCATTATGTAAACCTGTCTGGACCTGAAACTCAAAATACCTTTTCACAAATAACACTTTGATAATATAGATCTACATTGTAGAGGTCTTTGTGGGCCTACCCACACCAGAAGACCCAAGACACGGCCTGGGAATCATATGGGATGTAAAAAAAAAAAAAAAAGGGGGGCGAAATGGGGCTAAGCGTTCAGAAACAAACTGAACTACATCTGTGTGGCCACATGGTGACGCTAATTAACCTGCCTTCTGAACTGAGAGCTATTCAGCTATAATCATAAAAAGTGAATCATAATTTCAATTGACATGGTTCTAAAAGGGATCAGTCACTCTTTTAGTTGTATGTTTACATCCTTGCTTTCAGTCTGGTCTGGTCAGAAAACACTAAACTTTTAATTGATGAAACTAGAATGGACTGGAATTGGAAGCTAGAATTTGAAAGTTTTACAGAAAGAGAAATCCCCCCAGAAGAGTTCAGAGACACATCTAGTGAGTTCCAAGACCTTGAAATGTCACATTTTGACACTTTTGAGTTTATTAAGACACGAAACCCTGTGAGCACTGGAGCAGTCCCATACCCTGGTAGGCCTTGCTCTCCCTGCGTACGGCCTCCAGCTGCTCCAGGGTTTCTTCGTGGGCCGTCTTGATTTTGTAGAGCTCGCTGGCATATTGCCTGCTCTCCTTCTGGCAGCCCTCCACTTCAGCTACCAGCTCCTCGCATTTCTGCTTCCAGTCTCCGAGCTGCTTCTCCAGGATCCTCTGCTTCTTCTCCAGTGCCTGACCACAGCTGCTGGCCTGGGACAGGGAACACGCGCTCGACAACGAGAACCAAAGACCACGATGTCATCATCTTGCAACAGTCCTCTCCGTCTACCTTCTCCAGGTCCATGCAAAGCTCCTCCACCTCTCCCTGCAACCTCTGTTTGGTTTTCTCCAGTGAAGAACATTTGGCTTGGGTGGCTTCCACAGCCTCCTCGGCTTCTTGAAGCCTGGTGGCCAACTTCTTTCTACAAGACACACATGGGTTGGACCGGTGAGACATTCCTGGAAGTGGAGTGTTTCAGAAACATCAAAGCAGACTGCTCGCACTTGGTGTCCTCCAGTTCGTCGGCGTGCTGGATGGTGTCGGCCTCGTGCTTGCTTCTCCAGTGCGTCGCCTCGCTGTTGAGCTTGGAGACGAGGCGCTGCAGCTCTTGCTTGCTCTCCTGCTCCTCCTCCAGCTGCTCCTTTAGCACCTCGCACTCCTGACGCACTGAGCTCAGGCTGCTGCTGACTGCCTGCTTACACTGCGAGCACAGTAAGATGCGTCAATGAGAGTGTGCACCTGGGTGTCTCATTTTTCCACATTTGTCCTCCAGAGTCCAGGCCGTGATCCGGACGGGTTTTCCGATCGACCAGCTTTAAACCTCTATCTATTGCACCCCGGTGAAGGTGCTTTCCACCTGGGAGGACCGAAAACCTGGCCCACATCAGGCCCTTGTGGCCTGGACTCCAACACCTTTGCTCTAAAGCGCAGGCGCGCACACACTGACCTTGACCTCCTCGTCCAGGGTTTTCTTCAGCTCTTCCAGCTGGGACTGCAGGACGGTCTTGGAGCGGCTCAGCTGGCTGCCTCTGCTCTCTGCCTCCTCCATCTGCCGCACCATGTCCGCATTATCAGCTGACGGGATACACAAAGAATGTTGATTATCCAAAAAAAAAAAAAAAAAAAAACTACAGAGCTTTTTGAAGGGGTGTCCTCTGGTTACAGCTATTAATGTGGATGACATCATGTTCCCAAGTGAAAATGACAGAAAAAAAAAAAAAAAGAAAAAAGCCCAGCAAGTATCCAAATGGAGCATCCGTGACTCATCATCCTCATAAGGATCATATGTGTCTCTGCTGCATTGCTCTGCGGTGAATAAAGGAACAGATTCTGTGCCATTGTAAACAAGGAAAGAGTCTTGGTGTTTTGTTAACGTGGCACTCTGGGTTTCTGCTGCGTGTGCAGCGTCAGTTCACCATTTATGATGACTGTGACGAGGCCAGTTAAAACAGTTGTGCCGCATTGCAGTTCAATGAAACCATGTGGTGTCAGTCATGGGTGAGGAGCAGATCCTCGGCTTCGGGGGTAGGCTCTGCTGAGTTCATTTCTTCTAAACGATCCTGACAGGAGCCAAACGCGTTCTCGGTCCCATTAAATAAATGCGCGGGTGTACGAGTCAGAGAGCCGTCACATTCCGGGAAAAATAGGCACCGGCTACCCGCGACTGGGAGTGTGAATACAGCCTGGATTAGCGTGGTTATCCCAGTTTAACCAGTCTGTTTACCTTGGGAATAAAATTACATTAACATAGCCTCACACTATAACTATTAAGTTTACTCTAACCTGACTTTGGTTTAATGGTTTTAAATTACCGGTTAGCCTATTCTTGGCTACACTGAGTTCAGTCAGCACCCTCTGCAGGTCGTCTCCTCTTCGGGTGGATTCTGACAGCTGCTCCTCCAGCTTCTTCACTTGGCTCTCCGAAGATACCTGTAGCACAAACCCACCAGCAAAGGTCACGACCAGCAGGAGATGCTGTGGGAAGCCTCCGGTGGCGGGACCTGACCTTGGCTTTTTGCACCGTCTCCAGAGATGCTGACAGCTCGTCCACCTCCATCCTCAGGTTCTGCTTCTCCTTCTCCAGCTTGATTCTGACCCGCTGCAAAGTCTCGCACTGCTCGCTCAGCTCCACCACCGTGTCACTGTGCCGTTTCCTCAGGGACGCGGCCAGAGCCTCTGATTGGACGGAGGACTCCTCCAGGTCTCTCCTCAGACGCTGCAGCTCAGTCTCACGCTTCTTGTTCAGCTCCATCTGTCAGTCAGACATGCTGTTGAAACTAACTGCAATATAGGGCGGATGCTATGTTTATGATAATTACAGCACTATAAATTGAGTAAACAATGGAGGGTAACTGATTTAGAGCACCATTCGAGCCCACAAATCCCTAAAACAGAAGATGCTGTGGATGGGCAAATATCATGTGAGAAAATATACCATCAGAGGGTTTGCTCATATTTAGGCATCATAGCATCAATTTGTTCTGTTTCTGTTCCTTGGAAGAATGGAAAAATGAAGGCCTTGCAGACAATCATGTAACAGAAGAAAACAACTGCACTAATCATTTCATTACATCAAGTTTATTCAATGTAGTGATACTATTACATGAAAACTCAAGTGCTCTTTATACTTTTCCTCCATTGTGGTTTACCTGAGTGGCGGTGATCCCTCCCGCTTCCTCCAGTCGGTCAGTGAGCTCATCCAGCTCTCTGGATAGATCTGCTCTCTGCTTCTCCACCTGTAATATAAAAGCAATCAGTTAACAAATATATTCAACAAAAGAAGGGAAATGTTCCAAAAGTTCTCAGGAAAACAAAACAAAACAATTTTCAAAGACTTGAAATTCAGACTTCAAAACCTGAACAAGCCCTTTGGAGACAGCGATAAAAATGAGGTGCAATGCAGTGACATAAACACATTCATCTTCTATTATCTAACCACCTCGGTGGACAGGATATTTAACCACCAGGGGATATTCTGTGATTGACAGGCCACAGGGGAAGAGATCCTTGCAGAGGTTAGAAGTCAGAAGGTGTCTGGTAATCGAGTCAGAGCAACACAGAGGTTAGCAGCTGTCAGACACTCCAGATATTGTCAGGAAAGCCTAGTTTCCTGTGTGAGATACCAAGTGAATCATCCTTTGAACAGCAGGTTCCAGGCACACAGGGAGCGGTACCAGTGTTCAGCGCTGTGTGTGAGGTGAAATGTAATTTGAAGCGAATGTGAAAAGCCAAAATGAGTATATTTTAGGGATAGACAAACACCACACACAAGGAAACAATGCTAATTCTTTGTTAAATAACGTAATAAACGACACACTACTGCCACATTCTACACCTACAGCCAACTTTTTTATAATTCACAGTGAAAACATCTGGAATCATTTGGGATCTAAGGAAAGCTCTTCATCAAAAGCAAATGGATCTGGACAGTGATCAAGACCTTCACTTTTGAATTTGTTTACCTACATCAGCATTAATAAAATCATTATCATACTTCCCAATTAACTTCCATGTACCAGGAGCTGGCCAAACAAATGACATAAATACCAGCCTCATAAATACTAGACATATGAATGACCACCAAAGCCTGACCAGAATCTTCACCACAGAGTCTCTTCAGGCTCTGGCATGGTGTGGAGAGTTTACAACAGCAGGTCATTACACGTACAAGCAGCCAACATTCTACGTAAAGGCGCTCGCAGGTTCAACATAAAGCTTTTACAGCTGCTGTAAAGATCGCCGTCGGTGTTGGGGCGGCTCTGTAAAGGGTGCCGGGCCTCTAGCAACGAGACGCAGTCGTCATCACACCTTAGGCAGAGCAAGGCAAAAGCAGATGACACCAACCCCCCACTCACCCCCGGACCCCCACCCCCGCCCCACCTCACTACTTTCACCTTCAAAAACCTGCAGCTCACTCTCCTCAGGCCCAGCCCTCTCAATCTGCAGCCTGGAATGAGCACTCATCACTCTCTTCCACGCCACGGCCCGAGTCAACAGCTCCTCCAGATCAGCGCCACTCACTCCCATCTTTGTTCTAATAGAGGGTCAGTGCCCCGAAGACGTCGGCGGCGGAGGGGAGATCGCTCTTGAGGATTGCGAATGTGGAGGAGGGGGTCTTGAGCATGATGGAGAACATGTGTTAATGTAGCAGCATCCACCAGAGATGGCCTGAGTCTCAAACCACTGAGCTCCAGTTCAGAATAATATATAATACATATAATGCATTCTTTTTGAGCAGACTACAAATTTGTGCAGAGGAGTCTGCTCACACGAGCCTGAGCCAATCCAGTGCAGTTAGACATATTGTGTCATGACAGCTGACGGTTTCGGGCCACTACCAGTGGAGAACATTTGCTGGAACACCACTGTTTAACTTTGTTGGCTGGATTGGGTAAAGTCCCAATCATATTTATCCAGCTGCTTGTCTTTTTTCTTCGTCAGTGGAATTCAAATAATGTTTGTAGTCTTCCTAACATGGTGCACGTATCACGTGCCGCTGAAGTCGGCCCCCAGCTCCTACTGCTGTGTGACAACGCAAGGGCGCAGCAATTCCTGGACAAAGAGGCCCCCTCCACACACACACAAACACACACACACACACACACACAACCTGACTCCGATCAAGCAGTGCTGTGGTATTAGAACCAATGTCCACTGCTGCCACGTCAAACCACAAACTGTCCAGGAGCTGACCCTGGGAGAAGGTCCTCCAGAGGACCATCCATCATCTGATCAGGAGCATGCCCAGATGCTGCGGGGAGTCTTTACAGGAACATCAGGACCTGTCTTAAGGGGAAAATCACAGAGGTTGGATCAACATGTGATCTAATTTTTTCACTTCTGTCAAGTCCTTAATGGGGTAATGATTTGAGCTCCCACTGATCGTTCCTACATTATTTTATTCTCAGTGGATCAACAATCTGTCATTAATAAGATTATCAACTGGACTATTTCATTCATCGAGATCTGGGATTTCTCCTTCATGTTTTTGAAGAGTGCAGAACCAACTAGAATGAATTTCAGTCTTTTTTTTAGCATTACTTGGACTTCTATTCTATCTTTACAGTTGATATTCTCTCACAACAGGTACTTAGATATTTGCAGATCTGCTGATGTCTGTGTTTCTCATCTCCAACAGACACACTGGCTAGAACTAGACTGGCTAAAGAGTTTGAAGGCTCCACCACCACATAATGATGGGGAGATAACGTGTGGTTAGCAGGCATGGAGGAGATTAATGAGTGACTATAATGAGTGAAAACATTAGGTTATCGGGGAGATTCCAGACCACCTGAAGCAGTCTCAAAACTGGGCTTATAAACCAGCTCAATAAATATCAGACTTCATTTCTGTTTCTCCTTTTTTATATATTTTATGTGCTACAACGAACTGTGTAACATATGGATGTGTAACATATGGATGTGTCTCAGTCAAAGCTGACACAAGCCCTACACTCTTGTACACAGTAGTGTGTGTTTGACAGTGTCTGACATTCCATCCAGGTGAAGAACCCTTGGAAAATAGTACTGTCTGTCAGCCTCCATCTCCTGATGATATCTCCTGTATACAACCCGAAGGAGCAGAGCCCAACAATGGCGAGCCTGTCTGCGCCGGAGGTATGTTGGATTTGAGCTCCCCCGAAGACACATACTGTGGAGGAGATAAAGGCCGACATGTCCCGGCCTGCCTCTTTCACCGCTGGGCTGGGGGTAAGGGGTGGTGCTGGTGCTGTTGGGAGCGGTTCTCTCAAGCGAGCACCATTAACAAATACCACCCAGAGTGGGGAGAAGTGTGCAAATCGCACCCCTGGGCCCACTGTCACTTTATTCAACACGATGGGTGAAATATGTGCCTTTGCATTATCTGCCTTTCCGCCTACTGTACCACGAACACAGCGGGCAGGTCCTTAAGTGGGGCAGCCAGGTTCTCTCTTAAGCACACAAATGCTTCAAGTGTGTCTCGTTTGAAACAACAAGTGCTTTAAGAGCCCACCTTGGTAGATTATAAGAACCAGACGCACTGTATAAAGGCCCAAGGGTGCGGGTTTGAATACGGTAGGGGCTGCTCTCTCTGGTTAGATTCAAAAACAGATACTTTAGCTACTCAAGAAGAATGATTCCATTTGTTTCACTGAATACAATTGATTGAGAGTTAACGTCATCACTGTCGTTTTCCATAAGTACTCGTTAAGTGGGCAGTTTAAAGTTTTCAAGCATCCTAAATGGTGAATAGCTCTGGTTAACACTTGCAGGGACCTCACAAGAACAGGAGAAGAGGTGGGTAATGCCATCTTCAACAGCCATGACTCCAAATCAGACGGATTTCATGAATTAGTTTTAAGAAGAATTTGAGAAACTCGATTGCCTTTGCATGAAATCTAATCTGTATTTACATTCTAAGTCAAATCCAAAGGAGAAATGACAACAGGGGCCGGTTGAAATGTTCATAATATCAAGTAAATGCCTGAGGAGATGTGCTGGGGCTGAAAAGGAAGCAAGAAAAAAAACCCCAAATATCTTCCATTTTTAATCTTAGCAGGAGAAGGTAATGGAATTACAAGTACCAGAAAGCTTGCGGATGTGTGGGAGCAGGAAAAAATAAGGACTAAGAATGAGGAAAAAGGATGTTGGGTGCCCCTGAGGTTGCCCTGTAAGTTAATCAGAAACACAAGGTCCTTCCCTCCCAAGTTTATTATCACAGGTGCAGATGGTTTGGGGTGACCAGAGGCGCGGGACTACTCCATGTACCCCACCGTCTGCTGCCAACAGATCAGCGCCTCCTCTTTTGTAATCCTCCCCCCCGATTCAGCGGACGCTCAGCGACGCAGGCGTGAGACGCGCTCTGAGGTGCAGGACGGAGAGTCAGACAGTACCTTAGTCCTCATGGCCCGCTCAGCCTCCAGCTCCTCCTCCAGCTCCTCAATACGAGCCTAGAGACAGAAGAGTCAGAGAGATATCAGAGGAGCGGCGGTCTGTTTTCATTCAGACATAACATACGATCACGGGGTGCATGAAGTCAGGCGGCTCTGGTTTCACCGAGCCTCTATCATTCTGACACAGAGCAAATGGGGCGTCACCTCCGTGATTGTTTTGCTATATCAGGGCGGCACATGTGTGTGGCGAGGCCGCTCTGTACCCTTTCCCTGAGGATTTGGCACGCCTCTGGATTTTTTCCTCAGGTAGCAATTTAGGGGCAAGAATGTCGGTAGTCACCATCATTATCTGTATTCTGACCGAGGGCTTGGTCCGCCATGTCCGCTCGCCGCGACCAGCGTGCATGGTTCCCATTTTTGTGACATCCCAGGAATTTGTGTTATGTTTATATATTTTTATTCTCGGTTTAAGAGGACAAAGGTCAGTTCTGATTTGACTATTAAAGACCCTCCACCTGATCAAATCAACTGTGGACCTGTCATCGTTTTAGGTTTTGGTCCTTCAACATAATTTCATAAGTCAAATTATTTATTTGATTTTCTATAGAATAACATTCGCCATCCACCCTATTCAACCCACCTGTTACACATTCAATTATGCTATAAGATAAGTTAAAAATGCAAATACATTTTATGTACAGCAACTGAAATTCAAAAGAAAGGCAAATTCCGGAATATATATGGTCTTATTTATATGATATATAAATATTTATATTTATATATATTCTGAAATCATAATCTGCCCCACTGGAGCACTGTTATGACACACTAGTTCCTAAAACTATCCCCCTGCTTATGTTACCTGAAAGCATGAGCATGTCCCCATTTACAAATCTTCCACTTTAACGTGTCCAGTCCATTCATTTGATGCGAATCGGCCCCGACAGTCAAAACAATTACAGTGAATCCAAGCTAAATAAATCTCCCACGGTGCATTTCTGCTCCACTGAACTCGTGCCAAAACCGCGCTCCTCGCTGCTAATAAAAAGAAATTTATCGTTTCCCCGACATGGCTGCATCCTTCCAAGTTGTGTCATGTTGTGAGCTATCTCCAGCCCGTATCTGTGTCTCGGTGTCAGGAAGTGTGTCTGACAGGGCGCGTAGCCCGGAGCTGTTCACAATAACAGCATTTACACTCTGCCTTTACTGATGCGGTGAAAGTCACTCAGAGCCCATCAGAGCCAGCAAAGCAATGGTGTGCACTTGTACCTCATCTGATTCATTGTTAATGTTAAGCAAGTCTGTGCATATCCTTTTTTTTTTTTTAATTGTTGTGGACAGGTTAAGACAAAAATAATAAGGAAAAGCTCGGATTTCCCTGCATTTTGGCAAGTTCAGCAAATGAAAGAAAAGAGCTTAATAAAAACTTACATGCCAGCGCAAGACATCTGCAGAGAGAACAGCCATGGTGAGGCAGCAGCAGCGCAACTGACTGACTAACTGACTGTCCCACACACATGCACGCACACACACAGACACACAGACACACACACACACACACGTTCAAACATTCACCGTTGTTCCCCTGCAGCATTTCAGTGTCCACACCCCCTCATGCATGCACAACCCTTTTCTGTCTCTCGCAGTTCCCCGCTCTCGCGTCTGTTTCTTGTTAAGTCCCTACTTTCCACAGCCTCAAACCACTCTCAAAATAAAGATTGCGGCTCTAATATAATTGGTGAAAACAAAAAGCAACAGATGTCAGAGGGAGACCGGTGCCATCGTCTGTGGCATTTGTCGATTTGAACGCTAGGTGTTTTTTTTTTTTTAATGGTTTATATTTTATTCCAGCTTATCCCTCAGGAGCTTCTGTACCGCAAACACCTACAACTACTGTTGAGAATGGCTGCAGTGTCTTGAGTTGTAGAGTTGAAAGGCAGTAACAGTGATGTGCACATGCAACAGGCCCTACTGACCCATTATAAACTACATATTTTTAAAACCTTGTTTGGCCTTTATCCCGCCACGGACCTGTTGGGCCTCCCTAACCCAGCGTAATCAGTCTATCCAAGCTCCTTCCAGCTATGGTAGAGAGGTTTTCCTTCGATCAGCTGGTTTCCTTCGATCAGCTGGTTTAAAAATCAGGGTTAAGGAGTCCTCTACGAGCCCTTGGCTTTAGTAGCATTCAGCGAAACTGTCACCGCCAGTGAATCGGGTGACATTGACGTCGTTGTGGGATTTTAGGGGCTGAATTGAGGGAACGGTGGGGTGGAACATGCAGCGTTAAACTGCCAGAATGTTCCGAGTCTGTGGAAGTAGCGTGGATCCTCAAGCAACAGTGTCTGCCTTTGACTAAGGTCTGAAGACAATTACTTTTTTTTTTTTTTCTATTTATCATTTATCGACAAAAAAAACTCAATTTAATGTACCATTTGACTATCCCACTACTGAAACCACCAACATCGTTTTCACACATTTTTGGGGTCAATCAATTTAAATATCACACAAGCTTTGGCCTAGAAGTCTTTTTTTTCTACGATGATTAACACAATTAACAACTCCACAAATCTGTGCGTGCTTCTCCGTAAGAGTTTCAAACCACAATAATTGTGGCTAAATTATAATCAGATGTGGCCTCATAGTTCCCCGTGTGCATCTGTGAGAATAGTCAGCAGCGTGGGCAGTCGTCTCCTCAGAGACCTCCCCTCTCTACGTGTCAGCTGGATGGGAAAACAAATGCGAACAATAGAGAACCGTGCCTCCAGACCACGCGACTCAGAAGCCCCTGCTGCCATAGCGGTCCATGGTGACGACAGGCGCTGCTCTCCTGGTCAAAGCCTGACGCTGGATGTGTTGACACGGGGTCGGGTCGGAGATGTTAGAAGTGGCGAGCCAAGTGGCTTCTCCGTTCGAATCAAAGTCTTGGGAAGTCCACAGTTGTGTTTGCATTCATGTGTGCTTAACTGCAGATCATTGGAAGCGGAGTGGTGTGATGCGGTGGAGTATGAAAACAGAACACTCCTTTATGGTTAGAAAAACCCAAATCCCCAAAAGCGTCCTCCCACTTCACTGGAATACACTGTTCCAACTTATCAAACAGTTTAAAATAGCTGGTTTCTGAAAAATCCTGATTTTAAGAAATTGGATCCCACCAGACTACAACAGTGTTATTTATTTATATAGATACCTAAATTATTGATGGATTTAATTTGTAATAGATGGAACCATGTGAGCTACAGCTCTACTACAGAGGCAGGCCAACATTTCACAAGTGTTAATCTATATTTCACCTGCTGGATTATTGTAACTCTCTGGCTAATAGAGATGCTGTAAAGACTCTTCCAAGCTGCTGCAGGAGAGCTGACAGTTCTAAATCTAAGAGATCTTATTTCTCCAGCATTGGCTTCTCTGCGCTGGCTTCCTGTCAAAACCAGAGATGAAAAATCCTACTCCTTACAGACAAAGCCTTTAACGAGCACACTCCTCGTAGTGCCGTTTAACACCGGCAGATCTTTTTCCTCTCAAAATGTGGGTTTATTTGAGGTCGCGAGCAGCTGTAAATGCAGAATGGGAGCCGGAGCCTTCAGCTATCTGCTGTGCAATCAGCATGACAGTATAAGTGGAGCAAGCATAGCTGAGCTGAGTCAATAAAATGCAAAGGTGTAGAAGAGTCTTGCTCTTCTACCGGCCCCAACAGACCTTGGGGAGGTGTACATTCAGGATCCGTCCCAAGATTACAAAAAAGACAAAAAAAACGAACACATGAAAGAGAAGTGAAACGACAGGGTAGAAACAGATGTCTTACATCTACAGATTCAGCTTCAGTGGTGGTTGAGGTGTAATAAAAACTGATCCATCACACAGAAAATTAACAGCTGACATTCAACGCCTGAAGCTCAACACTATATTATCCCCTTTTTTTAATGTCCTCCTCAATGACAACGGGAAAAATTGATGATGAAGGGTGGATCTACCAGGTCCGAGTCCAATGAGTCTTAATGTGAATGATTGGATTTCTCAATTAACTGACCATAAAACAAATTGTATGTAAGGTTGAAGATAAGGTTAGACCTGGAGTGAAACATCTGGTCTGAAGTGGACAGGCTCTGGGGCAAGTCTTAGCTTTATCTCCTGAGACTGGATGACCCTTAAACAGTGTTACGGCTCTACAAACATGCAATAAAAGTCCTAAAAGGGATGAAGACGTAAGAAATCATGAGTGCAGGCTCGTGAATCCCATCGCTGTCTCATTCCAGCATGCTAGAAAGCAGCCAAAAATATCTATTCTAGACAACACACGTGTCAAAATCCGTCTCAGATGGACGCGTTGGCTTCTATCCGAGGCATCTGACAGCTCAGGTGGATTTCCTTTGATCAAGTGCTCTGTTTCAATGGTTTTATAGGGCTCCGTTCTGGGTCAACCCACTGTTTCAATCTGCTACCTTAAATCCTGATGCAAGTGAGTGTGACATATCTGATCTAAGGGTTTCTGTAATAATCCTATGTAGTGTTACTCTGTTAGCTGCAAGGTTCCATGTGGGAAATGTGTGGAATATTCACAATATTCCCTGCTGGTGTCAAGGCAAAAAAAAAAAAAAGTGATTAATTAAGTGGTTAAACTTGTCACAGTTAATCTATTTTCCTATAACAGGAAAAGTCTTGTATTATCATAATTATTTTAAATAATTTGAATTACCCTGTCTTCTCATGAGTTTTCCAGCTTACCTGTGGGACCTAGTGTGTTATAGGTGGGTTGGACTGCTGGTACACCTGTATCCTTATCAGTAACAGGAGCAGAAATATCCATAATATCGAAGTATAATGGGTCTCATTGTGTGATGGAAAAGCAATATAATAAATGTAAAAACATGCCTGCCCCCATAGATCTCCTTTCACTCCTCCAATGGCAGACAAAGGCGAGCTTTATGTTACAAACCTCATCAGAACACATCAGGTTCTCTTGCAGCAGTCGCGGAGTGAAACAGCTTCAAAATGAAATTTCATTAGTGTCTGTCGTCCACTTTCAGCAGCTGGCCATCTGATTTGCTTTGATGCGTCACATTATCAGAAACCCTTGTTTCAACAGCGAGAAAATAAGATTCATGTGGAAAGCCCTGGTAGTCCAAGACTCAGCGCAATAATATATCAAAATCCAAACAAATAATGGTTTCCAAGCTGAAGTATGAAAAAGGATTTTCTGACTCTAAAAACCCGTGTCTGCAACCACCAGAAGGAGAAGGAAACGGAAGACGGTTATCTCTTCAGATGCAGGAGGTATGTCTTAACAATCTCCTGAAAGGCTCAGAGTTGTGAATTGACAGCTCAGATCACCGGGAAGAGCCCAGCAGCTCTGTTGAAAGGCAGGAATGTGTCTTAGCATTCGTCCACGAGACAGCTGAGCCTGCATTTCATTTTTCAGGAATCGGTATCTGGTTAAAATCACAGATTGGCTCCTTTTTCAAGGACTTCAAGGAAGTGTTGTATCCAATGTATCTGCTAAACTTGAACACTGATGTGCTGTCATTGTAGGCAGGTAATGCCCAAGATTACAGGTATAATATATTCATTCAGCCTATTTTTAGAGGACGACATAAGTAAAAGTAATGCAAAATAAGTATTACTGGATGTTTAATAATGGATTTTCTATTTCGCATGAACTGGTTCCCCTTAGAACTACATTTAAAAGTCTAACAGTTCAATCTGACTGAATAAGTGTTTTTGTTTACACATCAGCGGTGAGGCCCCTGGATCTGTACAAACAAGTTTGTGTGTCTGTGCTGGCTGGCCTGACCTGGAACTCCTTGATCTTCATCTGCAGTCCACTGTTGAGAGCCTCTTCTGCTTGTAACTTTGAACTGGTGCTGCTGATCTCCAGCTCCTGCCTTCAGAGAGAAATGCACGTGAATGGGTGTTAATGAGCCACCGGTGAGCGCGAATGCAGTCAGCCAAAACCAGCATATGCTACTGGACAAGTTTCACCCCCAAATAAAGACCAATTAGGTACTATGTGTCACATTCCTGAGGTGAATTTCTATATGCTCTGTTTTGATAAACTGTCACAGGAGAGCTATTTTTGTGCTGGATATCATCAACTCCGTAGAAACATGGTAGAGAAACACTGCTGCACCCCTGGAGGTTGACCTGTGTCACTAATTGTATAAATATCTATAAAGAGCTTACTCCCAAGTGATTCATATGTTCAACGTATTATACAATATGAAGGGAGGAAGACACACACCCTTGGGAGGTCTCCAGTAAATCAATCACACTTGTAAAATTGTGGAAAATTCACCAAAGGAGTGATAGCTGGTTTCTATTGTTACTAATGTTGAAGCGTGTGTGTGTTTGACCTTTTGATGAGTTCCTCCAGACCACTGTTGTTCTTCTCCATCGCCCTCAGACTCTTTGGCGCAGATATAAGGTCACCCTCCAGTTTCCTCCTGCTATTTTCCAGCCCGCCGCGTTGACGGCGCTCCTGATCCAGTAGGTATTCCAGCTGAACACAAGCAGCAGAGCAGCAAGGACAACTTTTGGGTACATTTCCACTGCTTCCATTTATCACTTGTGACAATTTTATGCATTAAAATTACATGTAGTCAGTTTTACACCACCGTTGCCAATGCCTATTGGCTAAAAAGGTTGCTATTAAGTAAAAAAAAACAGTTTCCATTGCTCATGTGTAATAATAGTTGGTTCATAGATATAAATGCAGCATGTGAGTGGTGCTTTTATACTAGATTTTTAAAAAACGATTTAGCATGTCTGAAATTTTAATACACAGATCAGTTTTTGTCCATTATTATCATGTAGTTTTAAACAGTCTGCTCAGAATGAATCATCTAAATTGTTATATCCTGTATATAAACTGTTAGATGATAGTTGGTGCGGTTTCAATGATGCAGCTTGACACCAGTCTTTGTTTGCTGAAGCTCAATTATGAGGTTTTAGTTTGAACCAAGTCGTATATGAAATTCCCGAGCCTTTGTTGCACAATTCCCCAGTGGAAATGCTTATTATGTGAGATAAATCAGCAAAAGCAGTAAGCATGGTCATCTGCAGTCAAATCTGCTGCAGACAAACAAAAGGATGCCCACGTGCCCACGCATCTGTTGCATTAGTGCTGCAACGGGTAGGAGGTGTTCCACCAATCACCTCTGGCTGATCTATGAAATCTACTCGCCACAAGTTGACCCAAAAGGGTCTTTATGTCTTGCATGCTCTGTAGGAAGATGATGAAGCTGGGTGCAAAATTGAGACTCCTATCGTGGGTCAAACCATCTGTGAGGAATTAGGCAGCAGGACATTTTATAGCTGCCAGGGAGAGTACGAAGCAAAAAAAAAAAAAAAAAGAAAACGTTGCTTTTCAAAGTCAAATGGAGCACATTTATCACGAGTGTCACTCCTGGCTGGTCCACAGGCCATATGTTTCTATTTATCTAAACTTGAGGTACGTTTTAAATCAGACAGCGAGTGAAGTGTCAATATACTGCACCAAATTGGACAGGAATGTTGCTAATGATTACTTAATTCATCAAACAAAACGAATGTAAGCATGATACCCTGCCCCATCAGTAGTTACCTTGAAACGGTTTCTTAGCTGAGCTAAGATTTTATTATAATCCACTCTGGTGTAGATTACAGCATTAACTTCATGTGTAATCCATCAGCAGATTTGTTTCGGCTTGGTTTTTACTTGTGTTTTGAGTTATTCCCAGATTTAATCATCCATGTGTCCTGAATAGTAAGCGATCTTTTGATGGCCAAAGTACATTTAACAGACTTTATTTAATTGTGAGTAAAGGGTTTATTCTGCAACCATTATTGCATTGATTTTCTGTTTGGTTGAGTGTTTGATCGAGCATCTGACGATGCCAGAATTCAGGCACAGGTTGAAGAGCAGTTGAGGGTCGAGGTGAACAGAGTCGAGGCCTGCGAGTGTTGGTGAAAGCCTACTCTCCACGCTCACCTGGTCGTGCTGCACCAGATGCTGCCTCTCCTGCTCGAGCTTCTGCAGAGCTCCGTCCTTCTGAGAGAGCTGCTCTGATAGCCTCCTCACCTCGCTGTCTGAGGACTGGAAACAGATGCAGAGGGGAGGTGGGCGGGGGGGGGGGCTCATAAACACAACTCAACTTCGAACAAGTGACGGTTTCCATGGATGGAACAGAGTTAAAACACGTCTTTCTCTCAGTATTAATGTTTTCCTCTTTGGCGTGTGGCCATGGTCAACTTGTGAAAACACACACACACACATAGCCTCCCTCGGTCTGCACGCTCTTCTTCTGCATGTGCTCTGTTGAGACAGTTGTCTCCTGTCACTACAGAAACAGATGTCATCATTTCATGTGGCCTCTCACGGGGATGAAAACTTTCATTTGCATGTGAAATCCCGTCTCCCTTTATTGCAGAAATGAAGACACAACTGTGACAGTGTGGATGCAGCTACAGAGCTGATGTGTGAATAGCAGATTGATTTCGACTTGGAAAAATTATAAATGAATAAAAGAATTGTCCTTATGATTCAAAAACATTTTTAACACATCCCAAAACAGAGCTGAACTCTGTTTTCTTGTGCTTTTACACAACTTTTAGCTCATTTTGGATCATAATGACCATTATGGCAGCATACCACAAATACTAGACATGGCCATGTCATTTTTGTCAAATCTGCTGTCAGACAGGTCGCGTCTTGTTATAGTCACAATCCTCTCACTCTGCTCTTTTACAGTTTTTCTCTCGTGTGGGAGAACAATTAGCCCAAATAATACTATTAGCTAATAGCTACCACTATTTCATGGTTTTGTTTTATAGTTTGCATGTACATAAATAAGCTGTGCAAAACTGAAAACACCCTTTCTATCATCACAGGCTGGACTGTCAGTAGTACTGTACATCCATGGGGCATTCCTGAACACAGACAATAGTAGAATCTCAGTAAAACACACAGTGTCTTCTTTGTGAGAGCTGTCCCAGACAGTCTCATGTTAAAAAAATCTGAAAAATGTTTGGTTTCATCTGGATGCATTATGTCGAAAAAAAATAAAATAAAACCTTTTCTCAAACCTTGGCTGAGCTCAGGCCTTCATAAATAAATCAAATTAGACCTAATGGTAGACAAGGTCCCCAGAGCACTGTGGGAAAGTAAAGCTTTATAAAAGGACTATGGTGCTAAAGATGGACTTTTGGTACAGAAGGTTGTTAAAAACACGTTTGCAAGTTTCCTAACAATGGTAACTAAATCAAATCATGTTCCTTGGATAATGTTGCACAATTACACAAAAGGTTAATCAAATTATCCAACTAGAATGATATTATTCATTCAGTTTTTCACACACTGACATATGCTGCTGTATGTTTGATGGTCATGAATAGAAAGGGTCTGTTCTGAGGTTTCTGCAGGATAATGGGAAAGTAAATATTGTATGAATTATTTTCTTCACAGAGTGGAAATTATGTTTTATATGTCTCTGATATGTTTACAGAGCCCCTACATCAAAATAGAGAAAAAATCAAATACAATATATAAAAAAAACAATAATAATTCAAATAAGACTAATATAAAAAGTTTTTCAAACCCCGATAACCTGCTGTCTAGCTGTGTCACAGTTTCACAAGAAGGAGGAGAGGCCAAATCTAAATTCTTGCCTTTAGGAGCAGGTTCCTTTTTCTTGAGACCATCTGCCAGGTTCATGATAAATGTGGCCTTCTTACAAACTACCACAGGGATCGTTTCACCCCCAGAACAAACTCAACAATGAGATGCATCTTGGAATTAGGGAGCAGAGCGCAGCACTCCAGCCCAGTCACATCCAGCTGCTCCTTGCAGAGCTTCAACGCCATCCTGAACTTACATTTTTGCACGGAGATCAAGCAGATGCTGCCAAATATACCTTTTCATAGAGAAAAGCCAATTCTGATATTTTCCACTTGATGCAAATGTGTCTGCAGAATCGTTTTTGGCAATTTCTTCCATCTTTATCAATTCTGATGGTGGTTTGGCTGGCTCTGAGTTAACCTTGGGGTTTGACTTCTTCTTTGTGGGAACATCAGGATAACAGCAGGGTTCACATTCTGATCAGTGAAGTGGTTGGACAGCAATAGAAACACAAGAAACCGGTTTTTAAAGGCTCATAGGCTAAATGGGCTGAGTCCAAACGACACACCTTGGACACACAGATCTGGTGTGAGTGCTGAGAGGCAAGAATCTAAATAACTTACTGCCTTCAGTCCCTTGAAAAGGAGCGTTTGCTTGTGTGTCTGCTTACTGAGGGTTGATCTGACTCCTGTTAGCAGAGGGCCAAAATGGATAATGTACGCATGTTTTCGTTCAGCAACGACCCCCTACCTCAGTGCTGGCACCAGAGCAGGGGCCTGAGGTCCTTGAGTTGAAGCTGAAGTTGAATATTTGTCATTGAAAACACTTATTCTCACATTTTCAATGCGAATCAAGTGCCAAAAGCATTTGCATTAAACCTAAAGGAAATAATGAAATCTAAGCTTAAAGGGTCGAACACCTAACTTGGCTTGATACCACAAAGTCTTCCCTCAGGTTGTCAGAGTTTGAATTCCTTGAACTGGACGGGAATTTAACACAGCAGCTGTAGATGGAAACCCATCATTAAAGTAATAAATTAGTTCAATGTGTGCCAGCAGCACAATGAGAAAATGAGAGGAACTGTTGAATTTCTATTTTCTCTTAAGCAATTATGGTCTCTGTTCTAAATGAAGTGTTGACATATTTGATTTATGAGAGTAGAGTTAAACGTCATGCAATACTCTATGTCTATTAAATATTTAAGTAATCAAATCAAGCGATCGATATCACAGGTCACTTTTGATGTTTCTGTACCAGTAAATCAGCCATAATGCCATGAAAAATCTTTCCCATCATGCTGATCTACCTCTCTGGCTTGTTCAGCTACGGTCAGAGCGCTCTCCAGATGGTCCAGGTCTCTTCTGAGGCTGCCGCACTCGGCCTCCAGCCTGTCTCTGTGGAAGGCCAGCTGGGCTGAACAGGCCTCCTCCTCCTGCAGACGGTCCGACAGGTTCAGCAGCTGATGCTCCAGCTCACGCCGGGCCTTCTCCAGCTGGACGCAGTGATGCACCGACCCCTGGGAGCCCTCCTGTTCCTGACGGACAGCACACAGGGAAGAAAATATGATGTGAACACATTAATTGTAATTTTCTGAATACATTTATATGTATGTCAGATGGCATGTTAAACTTCTCTCATTGCTTCCCTCTATGCTGAAATTGACTGTTGGAGTTTCAGTTTTACTGCTTGCTGCCTAACCATTACTTAGTCCTTGCACTCCAGGTAACAGCAGGAACATTTTTTTTCTACTACTTGATATCACAGTAGAGTAATTACTCTATTATTTCATGCTGGTAGCCTTTTTAAGTGCTTTGAACAAAATATTCTTATAGCACAGTTATAGATGTTACTTCACCTAATGATATAATATAATATAATATAATATAATATAATATAATATAATATAATATAAACCAGGAGCCAAAGACAAATGAAAAAAAAGTCTCCCTTGTTTCTTCTCTTATAAACATTTTACCAATGCAAAAGAAGTATTCAACTTTCAAATATTCAATCAATGCAACTGTTGCCAAAAGCAAGAGTATAAAAAAGCAGTTATAAAGAAAGTAAAAGAGAGGTGCAGAAGGACGAAGCAACATTGACAGTTTACGAAAAAGATTTAAGCTCAAAGCGATGAGTCAGTTAGCTCATATGAAGATCTCACCGAAGGTTGTGGCAGAAGATGAAACTAATCCTCCCTCAGCTCAGAGAAACTCTTTACATCCGTTCGCTGTTGCCTCAATATAACAGACCCGAAAGGCGACGCGGTGACGTGCAGCACTTATCTGACTTGATAAGAGACTTTTACCAAACCCTGTACAGCCATCCATAGCAGGACTGAAAAGACCAGATTGTGACATCACGCTCTGGTTATTACTTTCTTATGGGCCAGTCATCATGGGCAAGGCATCTGGAAGGAGCTAATAGCATACCCACATATCTGGGCATTTGAAAAGATCAGTGACCACATTTCCATCTGCATTTACTTCCATAAAAGTCCCGAGTTTGAGCTCAAGTCCTGCCTCACACCATCTTCATCCTCATAACTTGCACCTTCAATGAAAGGATGTATGAAAGCACATATATGTGCATGTATATGGTCATACAAACATACAGCATACTGATTTTTTTTTAATTTTATGCAAGACTCTTGCTTACTACATTTGCATAAAGTCAATTATTTGGACTAGAAAAAAGGTAATTACTGAACCTGAATTAAATGTGGAGTTAAATATAGCAGAATCTTAAATTGATCATCCAATGAAACTCATTGATTTGACGAGGAGGAGCTCACCATTGTGCGAAGATTAGAAGTGAATCTTTTCATTTCTGTCTGAAATGAAGTTTCGTCCTCTGAAGTTTGAGAATTCAGTAAGTAGTAGTAAGGAAAGTCTACAAACCAGCAGGAGTTACCCACAGCTACTAATCTGTTTTCCAGTGTGGCGCTGTAGCTATCCCAGTCCAGTTCCTCACATTCCAGCTCTGGTCCAGGATCTGCAAGGTTTCCAATAGCTTCCTTGCAGTCATCGGAGGGGCAGCGATGGTGCCTTAAAGACATCATCCAACCGTCTGACTGTCCGTTTTGACCGTCTACTGACTTCAGAGTATTTTTTTTCTTGAAGGAGTCACTTTGCTGGCTCGATACTCATTTTTTCACGTTGTTCCGAGTGGGCATTTCCAAATCGGCATTTCCGTAGTGAAAACCTCCGCCAGCCTTTCCCTCGGTCATCACAGTTTGTTTGCTCTCTAACCCTCTTCTCGATCACCACTATATTCCTGAGTGCCCAAAATAATCCCTGTATCTAGTGTCGTCACCTTCTGTATTCAGGTTGATGTTTGAATCCGTCTTTTTCTTCCTTTCCTGACTGTTGTCTCCTCCTGTAAAAACAGATAGCTACCTCAGGGGATCCAAAGGTGTCCTGCAAGGCCGGTGGATGGTATAGGATATCTGATCAGGAAAAAGCCTTTTTTGCTCCAGACACAGCCTTCAGCTTTACCATCAAAGCCGCAGAAATGACAAGAAAACAAGGGTGGTATTCCGGACTCAAAGTGCCTTTTCTTCCCGCAGACATTATAATTGACATAAATGCTTTGTGTGCCCACATGGCCAACCCCGCAACGCCTCAGTATTCAGCTAAACCAGAACAACGGGGTAGATTGTGGTTCAGATCATGAATGAAGCCCCAGAGATCCACAAAGACTAGACTAAGCATTAGCTTATCAAGCATCAACATCAATGCAGGGTGAAAGACAAGACTCGCCTTGGAAAATAAAGGCTTTGAAAGAGCAAAGACAGGTCTCTGACAATAAATAATAACCTTCACTCTGAATGCTACATCAGAATAAAGTATTCTGGCTTCATACTAGAACACAAGCACAGTAAATATTCAGCAGAAACTGGAGTTAAACTTCAGTTTCAAATTGAGATATCTTTGAAATGTCAAGTTTTCTTTAATCGTTAACTGTTACTACATCACTAATGCCACGCTGTTCATTTCCAACAGCTTCAACATCTGGCTGAAAGCAGCCAACAACACCTGAGGAAAAGTAAGAGAAAAGCAAATCCTCAGGAGACACCAAGAAGTAGGCTGTGATCTGACAACTTTGAAAATCTGTTCATCGCCTTAGGGCTCCAGGATGGACAAGCATCTAACAAGCCTGCCCTTGGGCCCGCAATCATCATCCTCCACCTTCACTGTCCAATTCTCTCGTTCACTGTCCACAAAAAGAAAGAGCCTCGTTGTGCTACAGTGCCAAAGCCGTGGTTTTCGACATCCTGGTCTGCACACAAACGTGGAAGCTACCATCATGGTTGAAAACATGAAACCCAAAAACCAACAATTTGAGGGAAAAAAAAATCCTTCTTGACATAAAAAACCCACTGCAAACACAGAGGCTTTAACTGAATGTTAGCCATTGCTTGTTTCATATTTCTTATGCAGTCAAGCGGACAGGCTCTACATAAGTTCTTGGACTTTGACAAACTCAACATTTATCTCTGGACCAATTTATTCGTAGATCTCCAAATGCTTCCTTTTCTCTGCCTTTGCGTGTTGAGTCTGCATTGGATCCCTCAGCCTCTCTTTACCCCTGCGTGGTTCTTTGCTGGCCACCTCATCCATCTCCCTTTAAGACCTTTGTTGAACAGTTTCGCCTTGGGCCCCAGAAACTTCAGAACCAGTCCAGATTGAAAGATTTTCCACATGCAGAACTGGGGCATCTGGGCAGCTTTGCAGAAACGCTCCACATTTATTCACCATTAACTGTAATTGAGGGGTAAACAGTGAACTTCTCTCTCTTAAGGACATGGTTTTCACCAGAGTAGAGCGCATTCGATTAGCTGTTCTTTCCTTTTTGTCCATGTAGAAGAGCTAGGGTCAGGATACACATTTATATTGTTTCAAATTTATTATGAAAGATTACAGGAGTGGAGGGTTGTCTTTGCAAATATGGGTGAAAAGTTCAGAAACATTTTGATGGTGACAGTTAAACAATTCAGCACACCAGTAAAGATTGATATAGGCGATGACTTGGGTTAACATTTTAAGTTAACAATTTCTAGTTTATGTCTTAAAATTTTCCCTCAATTGTTCATTTTGGCATTCCATGAAACATTACCACACTAACTTCAGAAGAAGCTTGAGGTCTTCAATGATTTTGACCCCTACCAAACTGGCTAGGGACATCCCAGAGGTGCCCCCCGCATCCGTTGGCTTGACCTAATAATTCAAGCCCTTAAATCATGAATATATGACTCTGGATTCTGGAAAAAGCCCAGCACTTCACCCATGACAGGCCCAGATGGAGGATACTGGTGAACCCAGTTTGGCTTTATGTACCTAGTTCAAAGCAACTAAAGAAAAAGAAAGGGAACTAAAGAAAAGAAAAAAGCATAATAACGGTGCTAAACTGGGATACACTGATCCACAAAGTCATCACAGTCATTTCTGCATGCATTTATATACATAAAACTGTATTTTCAATTAAATAAATTAGTTCTTTAATTCATGTTAATGTTACATCCCTGAATAGACTGAGTTAGAGGTAGAACACATTTAATAAACCTGGGTGCAGAGACAAATACGTTTCTAATTAAAAGGAGTTTCCCTTTTAAATTGCATTCATTCATGCTGAAAGAAGCATTCAAAAGTCGTTGCATATTCAGATCCTGGTTTGAATATCGAACATCCAGTTGCCAGCTGTCAGTTGCATGTTTATACTGAGACTTGACTAGTTCCTCAGAGTGAATCACCTCATCTGACACTAAGCCAAACTGAATTATATATTATTATAAAACACCTTGAGAGCTTCATGTCAGGTGCCAGAACTTAAACACGCGTCAGTGTACTCACATGTTCACAAAGACTCATGATCGAAAGGGGGGGGGTAATTTGTAACATTTATCAAGCTATATCTTGTTTCCTTCAAATCTTTTTCAGCCAATTCTCTCCCCTGATGTCCACGTGGGACAGTAGCTGATCCAAAATCCATCAATCAATGGAAAACTGCATTTATGTTGGGAAATTCCTTATATTGTTTTGAAATGAGACTATGAAATATTGCTGTGAAGCGTGACACAGCCGTGGCCGGGAATTGTGTATTGTGCTAACAGAATGGTCCTCCCTTCTCAAGAACCACAGAGCTACAAACACCAACAAAACAGCAGATGTTTTTACAGCTGGACTGGATCACAATAGATAAATTCATTATTTTGAAGACAATACAAAGAAAAAAAATCAAATCTATCAATGCAGGGTTGACCATAGGGTTGACCAATTTGTTCCTGTTAGGTTAAGTACTAATACTGTTGTAACTCTTTTGAATGGTGTCTGAATTACTCCTCCAGTCTCCTCGGTAAATGGTGGAATACTGAACCCCCCCACCCCACACACACACACACACACACACATACACACACACATATACACTGGAAAAACTCTCAAGCAGTACTAAAAAGCATGGGGTCACGTTTCTGCCTGCTCCAAGCTATGAATTATGCTGGCTGATCTGTCTTCTCCAGAGATTAACTTCATTATTTATGGTTGGCTATACTAAGCAGAGAAGAAAAAAAAACTTTAAGGAAACAACAATTATAACAATTACTAATAACAGTTGTTACTTCTAATAAATAGACTTGTTAAAGCTATAAATCAATTTAACAGACTCAAAACACCAGATCACCTGACATGGACAAGGCGGACATCCGACATGACAAAATTCTCTCAACAAGTTTACAGCTATCAACAACATTGGCTATGTACCACCAGGCTTGTATAAAGAGAGAGGTACTACCCCTTCCTTTCTACGGTAAATCTACATATGGTAGATTCTCATCCAGAAGATGCCCCTTGGGGTCTTTCTACATGGAGTTTGAATATTGTCATATTCAAAAACATGAATATGAGCACAGATGTAACAATTATAAGGAATAACTGACAGTAGTGGTAAAATGTCACATGATGAATAATAAGGAGAATATATAGGAATATTTTTACTTTTTTGCAATGTCCACCTCAATACAAAACAAATGTCTGAAAGATTATTCATAAAAGATTACTATACTACTATTTATTACTGCAGAGATGAGGTGCGCACAGCAATCATAAAGTCAAATGGCTTCTTTGAACAGCCTGACAAGCATGGAATTCCTGGAGCACTTTTCACAGTGACTGGCGAGAGTGATACAATTCACACAATGAATCCCTCTCTCCACTACAACATGTAGTCTTAAATTTCAAAATGAATAACTCACTATCTTAACCTTACTCCCTAAGTCCAACCAGCTTGAATATAATGCAGAAAATTCTCTCTTTAGGCTTTAGACTGCGCAGTTATCATCCCAAAATCTCTTATCTGTTATCAGGGATCAGGTTAGTGTGGCTGCAAGCAAGGTAATTTACTCCTCCTTGTCCTTCCCAGCTCCTCCTGGAGGGTGCAGGGGTGTTTCTAGGCCAGATGGAAGATACACTCACTCCATTAAGGTGTGGGTCTGCAACAGTGTCAATTCCCACATTTGAATTTTCAGAAAACACGCTTGGAGAAGGAAGCATCCCGGTACTGACACCTCAGTGGTGTCTACTCTGGAGCAAATTCCTGAGTCCTTCACCCAATCTCCAGTGACCCCAGTAACCCTTCAGAGAAAGCTCAGCCCCTTGTATTGGTAAAGTATCACCAGATCACGGCTTTGGGTGAAAGAAATTTTTCACAGCTAAATCCACAACTGCTCTTTTTTTGGTTTAAAAAACAAAACAAAAACAAAATATGGATATAGTTCTGAGTTGTGAGGGAAATAAATTGTCATTATATATTGGCCATAGAAAGGGCTTATGCTGCTTTGTGGTTTACATAAACCTCTTTACTTAGAAAAATGTTCCAACAGAAGCAAGAAGCCACAGGAGAAAAGTGCATAGTGAACACCTCAGTGGCTCTCCCTCTGCTACTGTATGATTATCCAATTAATTCCATCCACCCGAGATTGTCGAAAATCCCATAATAAGCAGAAAGTGTTGGCCCAAGAAACAGGCTTGACAAAGTAAATATCAAAATAATGGCTAAAAAAGAGGAATACCTTAAAGTAGCAAAGGGATTGATGCAGAGCAGCAGACTTACAGCAAACCGGAACCTCTTCCTTGTTCGTCTCTCCTCAGCTCATCTCTCTCTTTCATCCCTGCCTGCTGTGACAGAGTGTGATGCTGCATCAACAGAGGACAGAGCAGTACACCAGAACACACGTGTCCACTCACTGTGGTCCATTGCCATCGCCCATCCTTGCAGAACCCTACACTCGTGTGGATTTCTAAAAAGTCTGCAATGGTTTAAGACTGTCCATAAGTCATATCCCCACACATGATAATTATCTTGAGCTTTTGATGGCCACAATCTGTGTTAGTCCACATCTCTTGCTTATGAAATGCTAAAGAAATTAGATACAAACTTCCCCTCAACATTCTCAAAAGTTAGGGTTAGAGTCAATAGTCAGAAGAAATGCACTGTAAGTTTGTAATCTACATACTCCTGCATTACTTACTCACAATGTTGGCCATGTTGATAGCATAAAAAGTGGAACTGATATAACAAAATATATTATATATATATAACATAATATAAAAATATATTATATAATATAAAATCAGTAGACCCTTTAATAAATAGTTGTACAAAATAATGTTAACCTTAGTTTTACGATTTTGTCCCACAAAACCAAGAAGATTTTTAAATTGAAGTCTTTAAAATCCTGCAACTATTGTATTAACCAAAGGATTGTTTATTGTTCTGATACTCAAATATTGGTATATTGGTAAGATGTTTACATTTTTCATTGCTTCTTTGTATGTGCAGAACCCCTGTCTAGAGAGTTAAGAATGGATAAATCGCTGAGGGATGTAAAAAATATGGTTTTGTGTGACCTTCCAGGGTGTGAGTAAGGCAGAAAATGTGACTCGATTTCAAAGAATATTTTCCAAGTATACTCAAACGCTGTCAGGATACGTCCCTTCTGCTGGGGCTCTTTTCTGAAACTGGCCCACTATAATGCAGGACAGGCAGACAATGATCTCTTAAAAAGAGGATCAGATACCAGCTTGCAAGACCCTTGTGCAGTTTGCTCCACCACTGCGGCACATCAAGCCAGTTAAAACAAACACCGCTGTAGCTAACACTGGGAACTGGAAGCACTCAGAGCCATGTGGCGATCAGCTCTGGCTGACATAGGGCAAAGATCAAGGGAGAATTCAGCCAGCAGTGTTTAGCTTATCAGAGGCAGACAGTCCCTTCTATTGGGAGTCACTCAAGGAAACAGACTCATGGACTAAACAGACATCTGTCAAATCCCTGACAGACTGGGGTAAACACTGGAATGATCTGTACACAGTGGGGCACAGATTTATGCTCAACTTCTCCTTATAATGAGAAAAACCCCACACTTCTCTGACTATTCTATTATGCCGACCAGTAAATATGTTTATTTAAAGAAAAACAAGCAGCTATAAAAGTTAAGTGAATACAAAAAGGATATACTATAAATCCATCACTTTTCTGATAACCGCCACTTATTTTAATGACAGGGTACAAAGCAGGAATACACACAAATAATCATATTGTTAGCTTTTGGTAGACATTTACACAATAAGCAGTTATTTATACAACTTCCAACTTACTTATGTTGCTTGTGCATTTTTGGATCATCATTGCACACACGATACACAGTGCTGGAATCGCTGTGTTACTGTTTAAATAAAAGGTGGGCATCTTTCACACCATGAGAGACAGACAGCAGTGAGATGTCCCGGTTAGATATGCAACCAGGCAGTAAGCAGACACAGCACCGGGGAGGCTGAAAGGAAGACTGGACAGAAGGTAGACGAAGACACACAGGCAAAGACGCAGGGCTGCTCAGGTATCAGACATGGGTGTGGTTTTGATCTGTTATCAGCTGTCCGAGCAAAAGCACTTTCCCCCCTTCTCCTCCTCCTTTACCCAGCCGGCCATCGGCAGGAGGGTGCCCCCAAATCAGCCTGCTCCTGCTCAAGGTTTCCTGTCAAAGGGGAGTTTTTCCTTGCCATTGTTGCTTGTTGGGAGGTCTGGCCCTGGGTTTCTGTAATGTGCCTTGAGACAATTTTGATTGTAACAGACACTATAAATAAAGATTAATTCATCTGAATTGACATTTCGTTTTATTTGTCAAAGCCATCAATCAGAAATGTAATTGAAATGGAATTTTGCTGATTTTGAGTTGAGATAATGAATGTATTTGGCTATTCTTTTTTTTTTTATCCTTGAGAAGTTTCCTGCAGGCAATGGCTTTGCTGTCAAAGCCAAACAACAAAATAGTTTCCACCTTTGGAAAAACAGGTGTGCAAGTGATTTTACATGCGACAGACAAACCTGTTGCTGCTTGACAGCCGTGTGCTCAGAAAAGAGCTGTCATTAAATCAGCTCGCGCAGCTCTCGGCTGCAAGCTTCGCTCTTAAACCTGACAAAATGGCACCGTTTGTCAGGTTTAAACCATACGGGTTGTCAGAAGGGGAAACTAGACAGGGAAATTCGCTGACCTCTTCACTCGATGGTAATTGCCACGTTGTCTAAATAAGATTGGAGATGTGTATGTCGTATGCGTCATGAGAATCTGGCTCCTGACACACCTGAACTTCCTTCGCCTGTAGTTACTTCAAACACACAATATATCAGCCTGTCAGTGCAAGATTTACTGTTGCACTAAGCATCATTCTGCACAGGAGCCTGCCAAGGAAAGCAGGGGAGGATTTACAGAACACATCACTGGTTCACCTTTAGCGTGATCTCGAGGCTGAGCTTCCTAAGCCTGGTTCTTTTGTGGAGCGTGGAGAAATTAAACCTTCCCTTTTGTTGCCATTCTTTGCTGCGTGATGAATGGAGGCTGCGAAACGAAATGCGTGTCCGACAAAACCAGCTGAGTGAAACAGACGCAAATAGACGGGACTTCTCACGGTGAAACAGAAAAGTTCCACCCAAGTCACAGTTGTGGAAACTGGTTTGTATTGCAGTGCGTCTTTGATTGCGTGCAAGTTGTTATGACTTGCTACTGATATGAATGGCAGAATGGAGGTAGATGAACATCTCTCTTTTCGACTGTCGTACTCTTATTCAGGTTAATGATCAAATGTGACCCTTACATTTCCAACATCAGGATACGGAAGAGTCCCAAACAGGTGGAACTATACCAGACTAAAATCACCCAAATGACTGACAGATAATGATGATTTGCATGACTAAACTCGCCTGCTGCTTCTCAATTGACAGAATGCAGACATGGTTCTTCCCATACATACTTTCCGTCATTGCCGCTGTTGGAATACATAGTGGGATGCATGCTAGATAAAATGGATGGGGCAGGAACACATCCTGGAAACTGGAGCATAGTTGGTAGTGCAAACTCTAAAGTACTTGCAAACAAGCAGTACTTGGGTGGTAAAAGATGACATTTCACTGGAGAGCAGAAGATCGAACCATATGCATATTGAGAAATGGCTTTTGTTACACTGTGATCCAGATATTTGATACTATCGCACAAATCAAACTGTACCCGGCTGTTTCATACTGACCGGAACTGTACAGGTAATAGAAATGTATATAATCATTCATTTTGGGCACCACTCGGCCCGACCGGTACAAACTCCATGTTCTAACGTCCCAACTGCTCCCTGCTGAGTGGACTCTGGGATGAAGCCTGGCCTCTGGCTGAACTCTGAATCCAGGTCAGGGAGGAGAACACAGTCAGCCTTTGATCACCGAAGCGCCTCACCGTTTACTTGTGCTCATGTGGTCGAGCAGCTGCAGGTCAGGTACAATAACAGCAGCCTATAAATCATATCAATGACATGATTGTTGTCAGGTAATTGCACTGCGGTCATAATAAGGGTAGCTTACAGTGCCAATAAGGCTGATTGAAATTCTTCACATAGACCCACAACACTGGCCGTGCCTGCGCAGCATTCAACCATAGTTATCTGTGAATTCCTTTTAATTTAGCACAATTCACATGCAACACACACAAAAAAAAAAAAAAAAAAAAAAAACTTTTCAAAGCCTTGTACCTGACCCCTGAAACGTGGGTGAGTGCGATAATGGCCCACATACTCCACAGCATCAAAGCAGAGACGTACATGGCTTTTGATGTTTTTGTTGCCTGGGACAGCTGTGCGTCCGTGTACACCGCATATGCGTGCGGGTGTCAACGTACAGGCGGAGACGAGATAACAGGCCATTGCATGGCAACTGACAGAGAGCCATCGGGGGCCTGCAGCAAAGAGACAGCAGTCCAAGCATTGGCGCGTCACAGCCGGATAAGTTACAGCAGGGACACATACATCAGTTTGTCATTAGACATTGGACTTAGATGAAATGCAGCATAAAAGAATAGCATAGCTTTCCAACATTTTTATGTTGTTGCAGCAAATAATTTCCTGTTACACGGCACGTGTTGATAAGATGTTGCAATTTAAAACAGGATTAAAAGGACATATGACCCCAAAACGCACACAAGATGTTGTCCCAGGAACAGAGGTTAGCACTTTAGTGAGTGTTGTATAGTCCTAAGTGGGTGTGCAAGTACCCATCAAAAATAAGAACTGGTGGTGATGTTTTGCTGCCACTCCAGTTTTATATCTCCACCTTTGATTCACTGCTAACTTGACTGAAATTCCTTTTGGAGCTCAGATGAAACCCATGGATTCTTTTTGATCACCAGGTTTTGATTTGGGCAAACCTTGCTATAAAGGTTTGATGATCTACTGTAAAAGAACCCTGAATTGTTGTAGTATAGTTTTTGTTATAAAAATCATTGCTTTTAAATGCTTTCCCACAAAGATCAATGTACTGGGTCATAGATATGATGTCTGATTACAATAGATTATGGTTTTTGGTGTCTTTTGAAGCAGGTAAAGGCCCAAATTCAGTTATTATTTGGAAAATCTAGTTCAATCTATTACAGATTTATCATAATTTTGGAGACTGATCAAGATTTTGGTCCTCACTTTTGTGTAAAATTCTGTGTGTATGTTCTGTTCTGTTCTGAGGTGTCAGGTGGTCAGAAAATAGAGCAAGTTTGTTCCCTGAACTTTTCACTATATTTTTTGCAATAAAAAAGACTAACAAAACAACTACTTAATTACAACCATATTTCCAAAATTAAATGTAATGGTCTGCAAAGTCCTGCAATGAGACATTGCAGATAGAGACTATTTCTATCATCTTTTCATAAAAGACATAAATTCAACACTCTTATCTACAGTATAGGTGACCACTCCAGCCACCTCATGCGGAACTCACAGACACACTGACGCCCCCTACTGGGAACAAAGGAAACTCTTCGTGCTGAGAGAAGAAGGCCTTCACTCAGGAGGTGAGGAGAGACAGGTAAAGAATACAATCAGCAGTTGAGGAAAGCAGGAACACCCAGACAAGACAGAAGAAGTGTGAGCAATAGTGAGCATTCTTACAAGTACCAGGTGTCTGCTGTGTAGAGCGATGGTGGGTCTGTACTGGTGGAAGTCAGTCTGGATCACACACACTCTCTTCTCCATCCTCAGAGCTCACAGTTACCCATGCTGTCTTCACCCAAGGATACTCTGGAGACGAAATGAAACAAGCTTGTAGAGCAGTGTATGTGTGTGTGTGTGTGCTGTATGTGTATATGGGAGAGAGAAGGGGGGGGTGCGTGTGTATGCGCACAAGTGTGTGTGTGAGTTCTGCCTGTTACCTGACCCTAGAAGGAGGGAGGGGAGTTGACAAGCAAAAAGAAAACATGAACAAGCTTGAGCAGACCCCACCTTATCTCTCCCTCCCTCCCTCCCTCCCTCCCTCCCTCTCTCTCTCTCTCCCTGTCTCACACACACACACACACACACACACACACACACACACACACACACACACACACACACACAAAGCATGTAACTTGGTCCGACCCCCAGGGCACAGTTTGGTACATGCCCATACGATTATTAAAAGATAAAAAGACCAACATTTGTGACTTTATAGGTAAAATGTTAATATGTAGAGACAACGATCAAACCAAAAAAATGAGAGTTTGTCATAACTGCTGAGCAGATTTCTAGGCCACATGTTAAATGTAATGAAACATTTCTTTGTATGTACTCTAAACCAATGATTTAATGCTCAATATGTCTGAATATATAATTTGATGCTATCCATCCATCTATCCATCATCTTCCGCTTATCTGACATCAGGGCACAGGGTCAGAAGCTCAAACAGAGAATCCCAGACTTCCCTTCCCTCAGCCACATGGGCTCCTCCTGACTGGGGGAGTCCCAGGAGCTCCCAGGCCAGGATGCAGATGTAATCCTTTCCCTAGATGTCCTATTTGGACGGGGCAAGAACACCTTCTTAGGAAGGTGTCCCGTTGCCATCCTGACCAGGTACTCAGACCACCTTAATAGGCTCCTTTGCTGTGTAGCAGTGGTTCGACTCTGAGTCTCTCCCACATGACTCAGCTTCTCATCCTAACTTTAACGGAGAGAGCCCAGCCACCCTGAGGAAAAAAGTCATTTCAGCCAATTGTGTCTATGACCTTGCTCTTTGACCATAGGTGAGGGTATAAAAGAAGATTGATCGGTAGGTTTGGTGGCTCCACTTGGGAAAGGACACTTTGCCCACCTGGAGTAAGCGATGCATCTGTTTCCCACTGAGAACCATGGCCTCAGATTTAGAAGTGCTGATCCTCATCCCTGCTCTCCCAACTGGTAACCCCTCCTCACTATGACTGTGCCTTGTCATCCCGTCTATGAATGCCACAAACGGTATTGGAAACAAGACACAACCTTGGTGGAGGCCATCACCCTTCGGAAACAAATCCAAATTACCATGAAGTATACAAACACAGCTCTCACTTTGAGAACATAGATGGCCCTGAAAAGAGCCCCCTCACTTCATTCTCTCACTGTAGCTCCCACAGAACATCCCTAGGGACCCCATCGTATCCCTTCTCCAGATCCACAAAGCATGTGTGGGCTCAGAGATTGTACTCTCAGGCTGCCTCCAGGATTCTCTGGTCTGGTGTTCCTGGACCACATTGTTCCTCTTCAATCTATCGACATTCAGCCAGATCCTCTTCTCCAGCCCCATGAAGTACTTTCTTTGGTAGGATGAGTAGCATGATGCCTCTATACTTGACCCAAACCTTCTTAAAAAGAGGGACCACCACCCGGTCTGCCACTCCTTTGCTACCATCTCCAAATTTCTCTCAATGTGGAAAAGGCAACCGTGACAGCCGAGATGTTTTTTCCAGAAGCACTGTGGCACATGCATGGAACTACACATAATAACACATAAATACCATTATACTATATATATTTCTAAAAATCCAAGAACTTGTTGTAAGTGAAAGGTAGAAATACAGCCTAGACAGGTCAACAGCAACTACTATCATTAATATAGCACCAGTTCACTTGCCTCATGGCTCTGAACACATTTCGTCGAGTTGCTATACACCAAACAATTATTAAAAGCTTAATTTCCCCAAGGCAGTTCCTCAACTGATGATTATTGTATCTGTAAATAAGATCAGTACTTAATACAACTTAGAATTTGGATCTTCATCCACTGAACATCAAGCAATGAGCTTTAGCCACAATGGAAGAGTCTTCACAGCTTTACATATGTGACAAGCCAGCTACGAATTTTTTTATGTTTGTGTATTTATAAGGTAATTGATGCAAAATTTATCAATAATATTAGCATGACAAGCGGAAAAAGACTAAAGAAAAGGTAACAAAAAACAAAAACAAAAATACATCTAATCCTTATCTTTAACCCTAACCTGTTAACAGGAAGGAACCTTGACGAGGACCAGGTTCTAATGGGAGAGACCCTACCCTCTTCAGTAGACATGAGGAGAAGAGACCCCTACATCATACTCATAAATGTGTGTCCAGTAGAGAGAAAGAAAAAAAAAATGCAAATATTGGTAAAATCACATGAAAGAACACAGACGACAAACAACAAACATGAAATCAAACCTTGATTGTCACTCGCATGCTCAACAAGTCAGAACTAAGTTCACTGTCTGTTAGGGTGATTCATTGTTCTACTCTTCTGGACAGTGAACCGGCGCCCAGAGGGAAGCATCTGGAAGTGGCTCTGTAAAGGATGAGTGGGTGTGCAACTGTGTGTCACCATTTCTTATTGAGCAGCCTAGCCCTAGCACCAGTCTGGTGCACAGAGACTCCCCCGTTCATTTAATGGGCTATTTGGTTTAAGGAATTCCTCTTTTATGGCTACATTTCCAAACAATGTCACCAAAGAAAGGGATAAAAAAAAAAAGGAAAATGGATAAAAGCACAATAAATGAGTGACATCATGGTTTTGCCATGTGGAGAAAAAAAAGTGTTTGGTTAAAAAGTACAGATGCTGGTGGCCCTTTTTGCACGCAGCTTTAGTGTTTTTCTTGTTTTGTTTTTTTTTTTTAAATCAAACTTTTAAGTAGAGTCATCACTAATCCCAGGTATTTGTGTGACTTCACTTGTTTGACAGTCTCTCCTTTAACGATTCCACAGTCAACACCTTTCTATGTGTCCAAAGACCTGCACATAAAGATGATTAGAGGCTCCTAATGTATCCAAACCTGTGTGCTCCAGGTGTCAGGATTTATATGTAACAAGCTAAAAGAGCAGCATGCACACACAGAGTAAATCTGCGGTGGCAGTGTTTTGGGAAAGAATGTGAAATCAAACTAATCACGTGGAATAAGCAGCTCTCAGACTCTATTCATTAAAACCTACTCTGGGTTCTTAACCTGAAGACTTTTCGGCTCCCCTGACGATCAGCCCGCAAGTGTCGGTTTGAGCATCTCTTCGGGAAAGATCTGTGGCATGGGCCGACCGCATGGCAGAGCAAATCATGCACGAAATGAACTGTTTACCTAGCAACAAAGGAAAAGCAGACAGCTGAGGGCAGGTATGGAGGGAATCGGTCAATTAACTTCCAATCAGGAATCTCGGGATGTTTGCAGGCTTATGTCTGAGGGGATCGGGCGACAGCTCTGTTTGGAAAATGTCGAGCGGATGTCAGCATGTGTGCGGCGCTCAAGAATTTGACCCTGCGCTGCACGTCAAAGTGTGTTTATGCATCACCCGTGCATTCGCTCTCAACGCTCGACGGTTGTTTGGATTTCCATTTGGAATAAAGGCAAGAATGTTCTCCTGTGACATCATGATTCCGATATGGCCAGATTTACTACCTGTGGCATAAAGGCTGTGCTTGAGCAAAATAATTGAAGCAAAAAAAAAAAAAAAAAAAAAAAAAAAAATTCCAAGAATGCGCTTGGAAATATATTTTTCTGTGACCTTTCTGATTGTTGTCGGAGGGGATTTATCTTGACAACCATCTGACATTGATGAAATTGTGCACCAATTTACTGTGTCATAAACGAGCAATAGATTTTGAAGGAAAATATCCAGGTCCCCTGCCATTAATACTTCCAACAAGCACAGAGCTGCTCCTGTCAGAACACAAAAGGAACCCTGACACCGGATCATAAGGGGGAAATATACTTTTCCACGAAGCGGCGGGATAATCACAGGCTTTTACTTTTAATTGCAGTAATCCAGCTGTCTTCCATGAGGATGGTAATTACAGAGCTCGATTCATTGCGCATCAACCCAGCGCGCAGTCTTCTGGGCCAGATTTCATAAACGATGAAGTCAAGGTGAGGATTTAAGACTGATTTTGATCTTATATCAAAGTTACGACAAAGAATCCCTCCTGCTCCGGCTTGTCTTTGACAGAGTTTCTGCCTGTGCATGACAAGTTTATGGAATTTTATTAATTAAAGGTTTAACGGGGGCAGATGGGTCTTGACATAAAGATGACGATTTTGGCATCAGCAGGGCCCCGCTTTTATTAGGCATTTATGGATATCCAGTCATATGTTTCTGTCTAAGTTTCTGTCTAAGTTTTGAAAGACATTTAAAGGGTTGTTCCACATTAACAAGCAGGTGATGTAGCTCTGTGACAGTGCAGCGGGAATAAATAACATATTGGGAAATAGGATCTTTACTTTGATGAGTTTGATGAATTGACTATTTCAATTCATTGGGTTTCACTTGGCTCGGTACGGCTTTTCATCTGGGTCTTAAAAGAGATATGAGAAGGATTAGACAGTTTGAGTAAATGTTACAGTACTCACGATAGAGATCAAAAGACAAGCTTACAAAATTATACAAAGAAAAGAGAGCTTGCTTTACTTTTACTGTTATTCAACACACTGCTGTCACAGTATTCTCAGTGAAAGTTTCAGGATTATGTGAATAATCTTATAACATAAATCAATAAATACATTTACTCCCTAAACCACAGCTGTCAGAGAGCCTTTGCGCAAGAGTATGACTTCCAAACAGCCCAAGCCAAGTTTCACTACTGATGATAAAACATGTCAGCAGGATGAGACTGAGGAAAATAGAATATGATAATTATCTGCCAACCTATCTGATCCAGTCTATTCGTAGGAATAGTGAGGTCAAATACAAGACCTATAAATGGCTGAAAATGGGCCAAAACTGGACATTTATATTCAAATATCTCCCTGCCTGTTGGATTTTAGGACCCAAGACACTTTTTGTAGGGTTTTCTGAGACGTGTGCCATCTTTGTTTGTTGCATATGTCACACAAAGGTAGTGCAGGGACTGCTTTGACGAATGTATGTAGCCGACGCTATAAAAGACCCCAAATATTGGTGAATGCGTTCGGGTCACAATCCTGATCGAGCAGGGAACAGGGGCCGAATGGTGCTCGGGGCCCAATAAGCACAACAGGGGGTTGTCAATGCAGTCAATTCTCTCATCCCACATATCCTAGACAACTCTGCACCGCCCCCTACTGGCGAGTGTTCCTAACAGAAACTCAGCTCGACAACAAAGTTTTTAGTATCTCTCACTGTGGCTTTTTTTTTTGTTTGTTTGTTTTTGGGTCAGAATAATTAATATGCTTGCATGTAGATGTTTGAGTCTATTGTGTCCACTTTCTGTTCTTACCACTCTTCTCCTCCTCTTTCACCCAGCCGAACATCAGCCCGAGCACCCCACCCACCCCGGGGGATTCTGTAAAGCACCTACAGACATGTTTGATTCTAACAGACGCTTTATAAATAAAAAAATAAATTGAATGTGGTAGACATGCATGGCACCAGCGCAGAAAATTTGAAGGACAGAGGGAGCCCATGTTTTACTGTCAACATCGGGTGCTTTTATTGATCATGCATTTTATCGATGCAACTAAGCAAAACATAATGCGGAGAATAAGCAAGGAAAAAAAACACAACCGATGTCACAACAGATGCTTTTATTGAAGAGAGGCAAGTTTTCACAGCACAGGTAAAATCGCACGGAACCTGAATTACAGCTCTCTACCGCTAGATGTCACTACAGTCCCTCCTGAGGTGTAAACTCGAGCTCACACTTGTTGCATACAAATCTTTGAGCCAGCCTGTCATTCCATACATCTTTGATCCTGTTTATGAGACTCCTTTGACTCATAAACATAACCAAATGTTGAGAGGTAAAAGAAAATCGTGTCCTTTTCTACAGTTAAATTTAAATTAAAAGACTGTTACTGTCTTGAATATAATTTGGTCTCAATGACAAATGGTCAAACTAAACGCATCTGCACAACCACACAGTTTCTCATACACGCAAGAAGCAATCATAGTGTTTCTGAAAGCTGCTGTTCCATAACATTTATATCTGCTACATAATCTTTGGTCCATAAATTAGATCATCGACCTGCAAATTTTCATCAATAATCCTTGAGAAAGCTGTAGGTCATCAGTAAACATTAACGGCACTTGTACAAGGTCAGACTACTCTCCTCGGTAAGTAACAATGTTCTTATCGGTCTCGTGAATCTTAATCTCGTAGAGTAGGTTGGGCGGGAGCACCTTCACCATGTTGTCCCAGATATACACAGCCAGGTTCTCCGTAGTGCTAACAGATGAGAAATGAAGTCGTCAGTGTGGAGAAGCCAGCCAATACAACTCGTGAAGTTACACGGGTTACATTTTAAATACTCAGATTAAAGAACACAAGTTTTTTTTCTACTACAAAAGACCAAGCAAAATTGTGGGTGGAAACATTTTGGTTGTTTCTTTTAGGTTAGTGACCTGGGGCCCAATTCAGAAAGCAGGTTTAACAAACCGAGTCCAAACCTGCGCTGTCCAATTGTGATTCACCATGGCAGCAGGTGAGAAAAAGCCTCGATTCTCCTTCTCCTCCTCTCTGGAGGTGGAAATATTAATAACTGTATATGTAGAAATTGAGCATATTTAAAAAAAATAAATAAAAGAGCCCATGGGGCAGAAAACGTCTGACTGAGTCAATGTGCGAATAATAATTGGAGTAAACAAAGAAACGTTATGCTCGCTCGCTTTCTAACCGCTTGTTCCTACACTGAGGGTCGCGGGGGGACTGGAGCCACTGGAGATAGAAAGGCAATAAAATTTCCCCATTAGTGATGGAGGAATGTGACTGATGGCTGTTTGTCACATGTTTAATCACATGTGGTTCACTGCTCCCCAAACATAACCTGTGATTGTCTGTAGGCTACTATAAAAGTTCAACTTCACTGAAAACGAAAACCAGAACTGCTTTATTTAGTAAATAATTATTTAATGAAATAATATTATTTTAAGCAATATTATATATTTAGGGAATAATAAAACATCTAGTCATGGTAAACAGACACGCACCAAAAACAGCAGGTTAGATATTATGTTGCCTGGGTAACTGGCTGAGCTACGGTGAACTGGCTTTGTGAAACTGAAAATCCAAAGTTCATCTCAAGGTTAACCAACTGAACCCGCATTCTGAAATGGGCCCCAGGAGGATGCATCCCCAGTGTGCTTCCATACTCACCTAACAACGTTGGCAAAATATGGGACATCTTTATCCAGGTTTTTGTGGTCCAGTGGATCCATAATGACTTCCTGTAAGAGGAAATTGACCGTTAAGTGGATCAGTCCATTTAAAAAGTCAAGAACTCCTGACACTGCTGACAAAATGACCTCCAACAAGAGTCCCAGCATCATTCATTATTAACAGTAGCTACAGTCAGGATCTGAAGCATTTTATGATCTCCATATCATTATCACCAGGAAGTTCAGGGGCTGAAATAGGGGCCACCAGAAGTTGAATTTGTCAGTCAATCGTTTATATTTGAATTGCTAAACCTGAATAACAACATTTAAAACATTTTTTTGAATCACATAATTTAAAGTTGAATGTGAAGTGATTTGAATAGTAGAATTTGAAATTGAATGTATTAGTTAGGGAAAATTATATTATATCAACTGTACATTTTCACATTCAATTCTCAAAATTCACTTTCAATTGACTGTGACAGACATCCAGGTAGATAAGGAAGATTAATTGTGTTTCTAAACACAATGAACTGGTACATTGCAGCTCTACTAAGCACAAGCTCAGCTTGCCTGCCCCCGTTTTGGGCCGCAGGGCCGACCAGCTTCCCCCTCCGTCGCTCAAGCCCAGTTTTTGGTCGTAATAAAGCTGCTACAGTTCAACAGGAATGTAAACCAGCAGAAATCTGAAATGATCAGGTTAATGCGGCCACTGTAAGGACTTCTGATGTTCAGGTGATCTCACCTCGATGCACCTTTTCAAGTCTGTCAGGTTCATGACCATACCAGTGCCATGATCAATCTGCAGGAGGTACATACAGGATTAGATGTGTACGGGGAGGTCCAACAGGCCTATATTTACTAAACACACTAAACACTACCACAAAAGCCAGAATATATTTTGAGTCAGACGTTAACGCTTTGTCTAAAGAGTGCCATAACTCACTTTTCCTCGCACCGTTATCTCCGCTGTAGAGAGAAAGGACAACAAGGAATGAGCGACGACACAGATTTCACAAGTAACGTGTTGCAGAGTTGTGAATGGACACCTTTGACTCACCTTTGTAGTTGTGTCCATGTCCATTGGGATTATTGCATTTTCCATAAACCTCCTTGTTCTCTTCATCACTCAAGTGAATGCTGGGAAAGGAGTTCGAAAAGAAATGCGAGATGTTGCAGTCATCCATTTTTATCCAAAAATGTATTTTTTAAATGTGTTTACTAATGGATTTAATGGCACCTGCTGCTTTCAGGTACAACCTTTAGCAACAGTGTTCCTGCTACCAGTTGTGCATCTGTACCCAGAAAAGATTATATCACTCGGCAATCCTTTAAGGCGTCTAAATCACATTATGAAAGCTGGAAACGTTTGAATTAGGCCTGGGTAATATCTCAATGTTGTTGAGGCATATTGCATTATTTACTTAGTCGGACCGACTGAACTACAAATCCCAAAAGAACGTGCGTGACTTTGACCCTGTCAGGGGTGAGCAGGGGGAGGGGCCTACCTGTGTAGTCGGTGGCACGCGCTGAAGCTCTGGATGCGGGTGAGGTACCCGACGCGCGCGGGGCTGGCGGAGACAGCCATGGTCTGAAGGGAGCTCGAGCGCGTCACGTGCTCATGTACCAGCCAGACACCGGAAGAGGCGGCCCCGAGCCCCGCCCCCTCCGTGGTTCTGTACTGAGCCGCCATTGGCTCAAGTCAGCCACGTGTTCCGGAAGAAGGTTGCCATGAGAGACAGCCGTTGGGAAATAAACTCATCTTTTTAAACATATTTAAAATATAAATCCGATTTAGTAGATGCGACTAAGCTGTCGTGGTAATTTTGATGGAGACTAAATTATTAATATATCATGTGTTCTAATTTAGCCTGTCTTTTTCTATAAAAGTAAATCTAGGCTGACCCAAATAAAGAGTCCATCTAATATTTTTCATATTGTTGGGAAATGTGCCAATCAGGGCTCTATATCATCTTTCCTTTGTTTAAAAGTTTTAAGAATTTTACCACAGCACAGTTAATTAGCAAGCAAAGGAGGACCACTGCAATACATTTAATTGCTCTCTCTCCGTGTGTGTGTCCATTAAATACTTTTTGACACTTTTTTTTGCTGTGCATTACAGGAGTTGGGGCTTTGTAGACCTTATATTGCATGGAGTATTAATAGGTCTTCTAATTTGCCTTAAAATACAAGACGAATGACTTAGGTCACAAGATTCAATGTAGCTCCATCAGCTTTAGAGTCAAGGCAATAAAAAGGAAGCCATATTCATTTTAAATGTTTATTTTGTGCATACATTTTTTTTTTTGTTTTTCTCATATACAAATCATGGTGCTCTTTATATGAACAACAAACGCCTTCAGTATACTTGAATTTTCATGGTAATAGAAAACATGAAAAGCCTCCTGCAAATATAGACTTTCTGCATTATGCACATTTAGACCACAAATACATTGTATTTATAAGCACATTTCAATCCAGATGACATGTCATGTGGATATTAAAAGTAAGACATTTTACATGGTAAATGAAATTTAAAAATGCCCAACACTGCTGCTGCATCGTTATATATGGTACTCAGTGTGTGATCTATTGCATGTATAAATAAAAGTGACAGTACAGTATATGTCTGTTATTGAATAAAGTCTAGATATTTGCAGTAACACACTGGTGTTCTTTTATTTATTTACTTCAACAGCATATGATATAAATGTCTTCCTTTATTTTCATGGTCAATTTCTTTTCTGCACAATTAAACAAATGTCAGTTTGTGCTTATAATTGTATACTTGTAATACTTTTGGATACTGTGATGCAAATCAATCTTTTAGGGAGCACTGGGCAATCACAACCTCCAATAAAACCATGCATACTGGAGCAAAGTATCATTGGCACTGATCAGATTTTAGTGCCATTAACATCTGACCAAAACCACCAATTTTTACACTGTTATGATAACATATGGAAAAGTCAAATTACATTTAAAAAGGAAAAAGAAGAATATTTCCCATTAATGTAAGACAAAATGACTTTGAACACTGACCAAAAGAGGAGAACTGTTTTTCAGTGTTTGCACATATGACATATTTAGAAAATAAAATATGCTATGTGGCATGAAAAATGGGTAAATTTGGTCAAAAGGAAAAGCATTGTCTGGCAACCTGAACATAAAAGTGGTTGAGAATAGGGAGAAGGGGTTAAAAGGAAGACAAACAAAAGCACAATGAGTATTTACGCATATGTACACAGGATGTCCTGGCCTAGTTACACCAGTATTTCAAGTCTAACTGGAACCACAGTTCAACTTTAAACAGATTAATATATCACCCTGACCTGAAGCTGGAGCTTAACATCCTTTATCAGTCTTTAAACTACCCTTCTACTTTGAAGGAGAGAAAGTGCAAATTAATTTCCCATCCATGTGTGAAGGCACCCCTGGATAGAGAAGCAATGCTGGATTTTTCTTTAGATGTTGTAATGAAACATTTTCAGTCATTATCAGTATTTACTATAGAATTAAGACATTTAAAGTCTCTTATTACTCAGCATCAAAATGTGTTGGAAAACATGCTCACAAAGAAAGAAACTTTCTAAATGATTAGCCCTATATCACAGCTGTCTTTGGAGCATTGTAAATTGGTAGTACAGCACAGTCAGAATAGTAGGATATGGTTTAGAACTGTACCCTTGTCCTTTACCCATGCTGCACCACTGTTGTGGTTCACAAAGAGGAGTGTACCAAAAAGTGAAATGGTATGCTTGTGTGAAAATATTTAAAAAAAAAAAAGTTCAACAAACTGACACAAAACATACCACTGGTGCAAACATAGCTATGTCAGATTGGCATGTCTCTCTATTAGTGTAAGTGAAAGTGGCAAAAATACCATCCATCCATCCATCCATCCGTCCATCATCTTCTACCACTTAGTCCTCCACAGAGGGTTGGAGCCTATCCCAGTTGACATTGGGCGAAGGCGGGGTACACCCTGAACTGGATGCCAGTCAGGGCTGACACAAAGAGACAGACAACCACTCACGCTGACATTCATACCTAAGGACAATTTAGAGTCTTCAATTAACCTAATACCCAGTTGTGCATGTCTTTGGACTGTGGGAGGAAGCCGGAGTACCCAGAGAGAACCCATGCAGACACAGGGAGAACATGGAGACTCCACACAGAAAGACCCAAGCCTCTGTCCCATACAAGGCCTTGTTGCTGTGAGGTGACAGCGCTAAACACTACACCACCGTGCCTCTCCGGCAAAAATGCCAACAATCTTAAAACAATTAGAACTCGCTCTCCTCCAGAATCTCACCCACTGTCTCCCCAAGCGTCAGCTCTCCATCGCTACTGGACAGGCTCTTCCTGGTGAGGAGGTCAAGTCCCTTTGGGTCGCACCCGCCCGGACCCTGGCCTTTTACTTCTCCTCGTACACCAACCCCCCGGCCTCCTCCATGCACAGCCACCTGGAGCATCTGCGGGTCTGTTGCTGAGGCTTCACCCTCGTCCCCAGAGTCGCACTGCCGTGAGCACTGTGGGTAGTGACCTTGAGTACATTTCCATAGTTGTTTGAGAGGCTTGCCCTGAAAACAGGCCCCAACTTGGAAGTGGTTAGTGAACAGGAAAAGCTGCCAGCTCTTCTTTAGTTCAGCCTGGACCTATATTAAATTGTAAAGAAATGTGTCATTAGACATACATATGTATATTTATATGTGTGTATATATATATATATATATATATATATATATATATGTATTTGTATATACACGTGTAGTCTGTGGCACCAATCTGTCAATATGGTTGCCTAATGTTTTAACTTTACAGAGAGCAAGTTTTGAATTGGAGCTCAAAAAAACAAACATTCTAATGAGTGAAATGACAGAAGAAGTGTACCTCGCCATTAGCGAAACAATACAAGACAGCGACCAGGAATCCCTGAAAAGTTGCACATGACACACTGTGATTAATATGGATAAAGCTCAAGACAGAGCAGAAAAAAATGTACACCTTCATTTGGGGGACCTGAAATGAGTTGATAGTGAGATTGACGAAGTTCCTCGCGTAGCGACTCCTGCCCTCCATGCAGTCGTCCGTCAGCACCAGGAACACCACTTCATGGATTCCCAGCAGAGGAATCAGGACCAGTGTCGCTCTGACCAAACTGGAAGACACAAGCAGAGATCTACACAGTGTTGCACAATGACCGCAGGTCGGTGCACAATTCACAGAGCAATGAATGGGGTGAAAGAAAACCTTTGTGAAGTGTTATCTATGAGCTTCCTTTCTGCGATGACATTTACAACAAAATGGCCCAAAGCTGACAGGCGTGACATCGAAGTTTGTGGTCAGCGAGTGAGCGATTAACAGATAAAAGTTAAAAACATCTACAGGGAAGTAACCCTCAAGGTCCAACTGGCGGGTCCTTAGAGGTAGATGTGACAATACCTGTATCTGTAGTCTGTAAACTTCAACTGATCTGCTTTGAGCTTGGACAGCAGCAGCATCAGGATCTTGATGAAAATACAGAAACTGACCTGTGACACACACAGAAGAATTAGCTTGGGGTGAGAAATGAAACAAAAAAACAACTGAGATCTCTCATTGACTGATTGTCGCAAATTTGGCATCAGTCACACTGGCTACACTCCGCAGTCACTCCAGTATCACATGCCCTCACGAGACACATGGTGTTAAATCAGGCATTAACACACACACGCTCTTAGTGAAAGCATGTGTTATTTGTATGTTCATGAATAATAATAATGAGTGTGTATTAAACAGAGTGTGAAAAGAGCAATTTCCCCCTTGGCATTCATAAAGTATGCTGCTTCTTCTTCTATAATTCAGTTATGAAACAATAATTAGTAGCAGGAGAATATGAGACATATTAAGCAGGAGGGTGCATAAATCTACAAGTCTACTCAGTGGAGTCAGGCCTGCACTGGTCATACTTTAGCTCAAACTCTACTCACTAGAAATGATAAGGTGATTGGGCCTCTTATGATCCACCAGAACCATTTGTTGATGATTGACCAGCATCTATGTAGAGGTGAAACAGAAGTTTCCACATTGATCCCTGGAGGACAAGCAGCAGTTTGCAATGGATGCGATAAACACTTACACTGTGTCCTCGCGCAAGATCTTGACCACCGTCCACGGGGTTACAAAAAGGACAGGGGTTCCTGGGGAGATATGATGTTACCATCAATATCGTGTCCAACATGTCCAACATGTGCATCACGTTACCGACTGTAATATCTTTACCCCATCCCAGGAGCATGTATCTCTTCAACAGCCGTCTCTTGGTCAGCACAGCCGTGAAGAGCAGCGTGTGGAGGAAAAGTGCCTCCACCAGCAGCCAGAAGTAGTTGCAGCCCACAAAGTACTCCATGAACACTTTGGAGATCTTGCACATCAACATCATCTGTGGGAAAAGGTCAAAATTTAGTCTCCAAAATGCTACAAAGGATTAACACTGATGAGTAACAATAAACCTTTGAGGAACTGACAAATTCCAATTTCTTTACCCAAGAGTTGGAGTAGGATGTCCATCCGGGGTCATCCTTGGGCAGGTTGGAATGCATAATATATATTATAATTTCCTTCGAAATGACAGCCATGGCTCTCAGGATGAATGACACAAACAGATTCATGTGGATGTAGTTCCTGGTACAGTGCAGCTTTCTGGTAAGCAGATACATAAAGAATGTAACAAGGTATTGATCCCTGAGCAGCCTTAGAAGCATTACTGTGACATTTTAGAGGAAATGAGAATGCATGGAGGTACTTGATGCTTTTTATAATGTCATTTGTAATGACTCAGCATCCATGTACAGTAGCTCAGCTAAGCCAAGCTATCCGAGTCCTTCCTCATCAGAATGCTGCCTCTCAGCATTCAAACCCCGAGTTAAGGTGATTGTGCCAACCAATGAACCCCCCCCGCATCGCCGTAGACAGTAATAATACTGACCTCAACATGCCCATCACCAGGGTGGCCACCGTGAGTGAGGACAGTGACAGGGAATAGCCGATAATGGAGGTGAGCCTGAGGGCTGTCTGAAGATGCATTTCATCTTCCTGCGCATACGCGGAAACACAAGGAGCAAAGATTTAAACTCCATGACCGTGCCAATGGGGGTTAAAACAGACTGTCTTGGTCCAATTTGGGGCCAAAAAAACCCCAAAATAACCACATGTCGTAGAGATCAGACGGTATTGTTTTCCAGTGACAGACATTGGGAACTGGACTGATGTAGGCAGGATTGTAATTACATTTCAATTAAAAAAGGCAAAATTCACAATTCAGCCGGCAGTACACGCAGATCACGTTTTTCATCCTGTCAGTGACAATGCATTACCTTGTCTTTGAAATAATGGTCCTCCTGGCATTCCGAATCATCCCTCCAGGTTTCGGAGGAGTTCTCCCTTTTGCGCCACTTTCCATTTTCTAAACATTCCCTGTGGGCCCTCCTGGAGTCATCTGCAGCTAAATAAACCAGACATTGATATGCATGTGTCCTTCTGCCAGTCAATTATATACGGTCAGGCTTAGCACAACCGTAAAGGAAATTTTCTGTATGTTTTTCAAGAGTTGTTTAAAAAGGAAATAGCTCAATAAAACGGTCACCTTCACTAATCCATGGAAGGTAAGATGGACACGGCACAGACACGTTCCCAGGAGATGAGTGAGGCCAGCACACAAATATGTCAAATGTTCCCTTACAGTAAGTCTCTGTAAGTTAAAGACATATCAAAAGTGGAAAAGCACTGATGGTGGACGTTTAAACAGGTGATGGGAGGCTCACCAGTCTGGGGGACTGTCCTGAGACTTTTGTTACAGCTCTCCAGATATTCAGCCCGTTTCACTATCAGACTTTCAAGCACTGAGGCTTTAACCTGAGGGCAAAGAAATATAGGTTGGAAACAACATTTGCATGATGTGTAAACTTCTGCTTAATGCAAAATGAGCACTCTCCCCCTTCTCCTTCTCCTCATAGTCCACAAGAGGGTCTCCACATGTGGCCCCACAGATTAAAAAAATACTATTCCTGGGATGCTTGGAACCAAATGCGATCAATAAGCTATCTAGAAGTATGTGTGTGTGTGTGTGAGTGTGTGTGTGTGTGTGTGTGTGTGTGTGTGTGTGTGTGTGTGTGTGCATGTGTGTGTGTGTCTGTGTGTGTCAATCTTTAGGGTTATGGACAAGTGGTAATAAAACAATATCAATATCAAACACATAATATTACCACACTGCAGAAAGTCTGTGAAATCTTAATTCTCTAAATGATTCAGTGTCATCTGTAAATCAGTCCAAGGAGGTAAATGACTGCATAAGCTCATCCTCCAGTAGTTCAAGTCCTGAAGTTCTGGCTCACATCCCACTGAGGCCAATGTTATTATGCCCTATATATTATACATGCCGGTAGATATATCATACATTGCTGAAAACAGATTACTAAAACTCTTTAGCTTTGATCTTTAGAATCCATGGTTATGTTTATCTTATATTCCTGTTTCATAGTTGAGAGGGGTGTCCAAAAGCCGATCCTGACTTATTAGAAGGATCCCACAAAAGTAGATTCAATTGAGGATATGTTAAACATCATTTTCTTTTGGGTGTATTTTAGTATACAGTTTGGATCATTTTTAGAAAACTGGCTTAATACAAATATTTTGCAATAAGTGACTCAGCTTTTGAAGGCATCCATAAGGTGGACCATGATGCAGTGTTTCTAGTTATCCACTTGGTGGGAGTATGTAATCAGGACCAGTCTGTCTTACTGGGGTCATTTTCACCTGCATGTAATCTATAATTGTGAGTGGGAACTGATCAGCCTGCCTCTCCTCATGACATTCATGGTTGTGCTGCAGCACAAACACACATCTTTATTCTGGTTGATGTATAGGATGCCTTCCTTGGGGAAAGGGTCCCCGACTAAAAGTGATGGTGTTGACAGCTATAAAAACTCAGGAATCAGAACTCTTCTTTTTTTGTGTTTGTGTGTGACCATCTCCACCAAAAAATGCTGCCCTCATTCTTAAAAGACAAAATTCGAGTGAGGGCAGGTTTTCTTCTTTTTTTTTTAATGACAGCTCTTTATTACATTTAACATAAGGACTGTCGTAACTGCAGTTTTAAAAACTTCTTATGTATCTTCAAAAAAACATATTGGTTATTTTAACAAAGAAACACCAACAACAAAACCTTAGAACTTACTAATTTTTTACAAATTTGGAGTCAGATTTTTAGGGGAGGGGGTGAGAACTCATCCAATCACGTTCTAAAAAATATTATTGATGATCGTCACGTGTTCTGTAACTATATACTGAACTCTACTGGACTGAACTTTAATCTCAAAGTTCTTCATTATGCTACAATATTTAAGTGTGGTTCTAGGCCGTGATTTCAGGGATGACAACAGTTCTCCAAGTTGGAAAAGTTGGGGCTGCATCTACAAGACTTTCCAGGCATACCTGCTGGCTGAGAACGAAGCAAGGTATGAGCAGAAGCATCCAGGTCTTCTCGTGCCAGGTCGGCGGCACAGTTATCATGGTGCTGTTGCGGCTTCACATTGAAAGCAGCGGGTTTTGCTCGGCGGGTGTCCGTTCACGACGACTCCCCGCAGTGGCGCATCCTCTGCGGGTCTCCCCTCGCAGGTGGTCTAAATCCAGAGATTGGCCAAATTAAATCTCAAAATTCTTATCTGAGTTTGAAAATTCCCAATAACTACCCCCACACCAAAAAAAAAAAAAAAAAAAATCCAAAAAAATTCCAAAAGGTTTTGAACCAAAGTAGTTCCAGAACTGGTGCTCCTGTCCAGTAAGATCTGTCAGGCTGTAAAGAATCTGTCTGTACTCCCAGCAGAAGCAGCGCAACTGAAAGCGCCTGTGGATCCTCACCGGCAGAGCGCCTCTCCCACCCAGTCCTCCCATAACCAATCAACAGAGAGTCCAGGGGAGCCGCAAACATAGCCAGGATATCTACATAACTGTTGTGACAGTGCAGCAAAGTGACACAAACACCTGTCACATGCACATACACACACTGAATTAGATGTATCCTGACTTCCAAACGCGTCGGCTACCTTCTGCTCGGCCCCTCGCAGTAACTGGGCACCAGCCAGGAGTTGTGACACTAATGGTGATCTAATGTAAACCAACCGCAGCCAAACCAAACATGTTAGTGCAAATGTGAGAGTGGGTGCAAGGATCCCCACATATTTACTGCACAACAGGTTTTAGATATACAAGGTTTGATCATCTCAAATCCCCATTTGACCAAAATAATAATTGTAGTGACCGGGTTTTCAGTTTTCATACCATCAACCTGGTCAGTGGTCAAATGAGCCACATTATATTGATTCAGGAGGTACGTATTGTTAACATGTTAAAGGAATTTTCCATTAGTTATTTACACACGTTGGAGCATGTTTCATACTTCATGCACAGGTCCTTGGCATAGATTTGCATTTATTTCCCTCCATTATCTTTGTTTTACTGTTTCATAAAGGCCCTGGAGCTAATGACTGATGAAACTATTACCAAGCTATTCAATTATATTATTTTGCCAAGTGAAGAAGGAGCGACCATGGCAATGCCTCTATAGTTATAATGGAGTTATTATATACAAAGTGAAACCGAAGCAGACATTATTGCCTTTGTTTTACTTTTGAAAATAGCACGACTACCTTTGAAATGAGCTATTTTGCCGGACAGAGGTTCGTGCAGTGCTGTGCATCCAATTATAACATGCCACCAACTAGATTTGCTGCCATTTAAGGTGTGAAAGGTGTGAAATTGCCGAAATAATCACAAATTGTTTGGTCTGTTTGGCTGTTAGCGTGCATTTCAACGAAACCCGAAGAAGAGATGACACATTTTCAAAGGGCTTTTGTGGAATTTAATGGATTATTTCCAACCCCCGTGAATCAAACGCAAGATTTTAAATGTCACAAATCTTGTGACACCTGCCGAGGTGAGGAGGTTTATGAGAAGCGCCCACGTCGTCCATCAGCAACTGAACGTGCGCGGCATGATCATCGGCGGAAAAACAATGGGCACTAGGATGAATCATGTACTGAGGGAGAGTCTTTTCATTAAGCTCTCCACATCTGTAACAAATACTGAAAATTCGCACACTGACTTATGAGCGGTTGGCACTGATCCTGGGTCAGATGCAGGAATTTCCATATAAAGAAGCCAATCTCCTATGGTTGAGGTTCGTGCTCCATGACGTTTCCCGTTGTCAGTAAAATGACATTAGGTCTCTGAACTGAAGAGCAGACCACAGACATGCATCATGTCGAACAGTAATTGCTTTTATATTATATGGTGATGCAGCTCTCACATAGCATATATACAGGAAATATATAGCATTCAATGAAATATATCAGAGCACCATCCAGCCACGCTATTATCTGTGTTCTATGATTTTAGAGTAAAAGTTTAGTGCATCACAAAGGCTTCATTGCACTGCTGAGATGAAAGATTTAAAGGAAGAATGTTAAAGGTGGTTTAAGGCAGACGTGGCCTCAGGGCGCCGCAGCGATTAAAACGGAGCACCTTAGGAGGAAAAGAGGCTGAAGAGGCTTCTGAAGAGGTAATGTGAGAGGTTTAAGTGTCCTCATTTGAAACCCACGTAATGGTTATTGTGTCCGGGTTCCCTGTCCCAGTGTCCCCACTCTGTTTAGAAAAGGTTCAATTCATCAGAGCTTAATGTGATTTGGGAAGTGCGGGGAGCAGGGAGTGAGCATCCAGCCTCCCGAGCATCGCATCAGGCGAGCGTGCTGGTTTTATTGCTGATGTTTTAGGGTTCTGGATTGAGCTCACAGCCCTCACAGATAAGGATGTATTAACCCCGACAAATAAAGCCTTGATCCATGTCAATTGTGCCACTTTTTCAGCATGAGGAAGCAGCCCCCAGCTCAATCTCCAACAGCCTGTCTGGCTTGCTATTATTTTCAATTAACAAATTACGAATTAGGACAAATTACTGCCTGTTCCAATGAGCCAATGCTTTAAAATTCTGCAGAGTTGCCATCTTTTAGCGAAAGCTCAGAGAGCGTTGTAAAAGTATGAGAAAGAATGCTTCCCTGTGTTGTCATTACAAAGGAATGAGGAAGAAGCATAACTGTGTAACTATGTACCAGCTACAGAAATGCAATTTGGAAGTATGGACGTATTACATTAAAAAAAGCAGGTTTATGACTTCTCACACAAATCTCTTACGTAAATCCACAAAGACTGTAAAACTTGCATTTACCATGTATGGAGTACTGCTCATATGCACTTTAATACTTGATATGCGATCTGTCCAGAGTACGCAAGTGGGGAGATTAATTCGGCTTATATTTCAATAACAATCTTCATTCAGTTCTCAAGTGTTTGGCCATGATAGGAGCTATGATGGACACTGGTATGTAATTTTCATGATGGATAACCGCATGTGCCAACCAGTAAAGGAAATAAAAAAGCTCTACTTGTAAAACTCGTAAACAAGAATTTTGAAATGACTTCAGATGCTCCACAAAGTGACATACTTACATGCATGATATGTAAGCAGCCCGTAGCATAGCTTACTTAACTAGTTGTCAAAGATACACATGAAATCACGACAATTTATATTAGGTAATGTCTTTTACAAATAGCATCAAGCGCTGGAAGATGGATGGAAGTCAACATCTCGTTTCCTCAGTATGGTTTCTGTCAACCAAGACTGATTGGGCTCCCTTTCCCATGATGTCATTTCCAAAATGTGTTTCCAACTGCGTTTTTCTGCCACTTGATGCATTCTCCTCAAGAGCCTTGCACTTGTATCAGGCAATGTGTTATTGTAAAACATTTTTAAGATTGTTCTCTGTCTTTGCACTGCTGCAACTGCAAGCATGAGAAACAAAGTTTTCGAAAATTGTGGTCTCCATCTGTCCTGTGATGTAATAGGTGGAAAACAGCCTGATTTGTCTCAAAACCCAACAATATAGATCTTACAACACTAACATTTGGTTCATTGTAGATTGTTAACAGTTCTGACTAATTGTGAACAGTATGTTGGCCACAAAGGTTTAGGATAAAATAAAGAGAATCACTGAAACTCTATGAACACCGCTATAAATCTTTTACCCTTCAACCACAACTGTATGGGGCCCAAATGAAGAGGTGCAGTATTAAACTTTGGTTTGTTGTGGAACTATTTTCATATCAAAATTCATATCACCACTAGCAGGCATATGTGTAAATCGTTCTAATAATAAACGTGTATAAACGTATAAACGTGTCAGAGGAAATTTCACTGTGGTTATTTCACCTAGTTATACATCTTTGGGTTATGTTATTCATAGCATTCCACGGGTCACTTTTAGTCGATGAAAAAATGAGCTTGACAGCCAGTCTGAATTATGTTAAGATGTCCAATATTAAAGGAGAAATATTGGCTATTTAGCCAATTTGTCAGCATGAAATAACAACAGCAGACACATCTGTCTCCCCTCGTTGCTGCATGTGTACAGGAGGCCATCTTTGGCTTTTCCCATTATCCCTCAGGCATCACTATGCCCTTCATCTAGACCAGAGGTGTCAAACTCAATTGTACAGGGGGCCAAAACTCAAAGCACACTTTAGGTCGTGGGCCAAACAGGAAAAATATTTATTGAGCTTTTATTGAATTAATGTTTTTTTAAGATAAATATGAATAAAAACAGAAAGATGTTCAAAGTGCTGTCTTAGATTAAATTAATTAATTACAGCTACACTGGCTTGAATAAGACACACTTGTTTACCATCGATGTCAATAAATATATACTCAGCCTCCCATCAGTAATGAAAGGCTCTGTTTTAAGAAGCAACTTTTCTTTTCACCATTGTCAGGGGCTAGCTTTGACTTTATGATAGGGTTGTGTACTGCAACAGACACTTGAGTTGATTGACAAGAGGAACATTCCCGGGTGACTTATTTGTCAGCAACGCAGCTCACGTTGCATTATGGGATTTGTCGTTTGTGTATTGTCAGTGCTTCATATCGCTGGGCCATTCATAAAAATAATAATAGATCTATATAAAATGATCTCACCAGACAGACACAATTGTATGGTGGGCTGGATGTGGCCCGCGGATCTTGAGTTTGTGATGTAGACCAACTCACTACATCCAGCGAATACCTTCATGCAGTTAGATTATGCAATAGCTATTTAACTGGTGATTTTCCATGAATAGTTCATGTTCACCTCAGTTTTGAACAAACAGTCATAATTTCAATCAGATTCAACGGAAGGTTGAGGGAGGTCAGGTACATTAACCTGCGCATGTTTATCTGTATTCCGAGCACCAATATTTCGGTGGGACTCCTCTCCGTTTGAGGTAAACACAGCAACACAGCCCAGCACAGCAAGTGTTTACAGCTGCCTGTGATACATAGTGTTACGTGCACAGAACAGGCGCTATGTGGAAGGTTAAAGAGGTTGTGCTGCATAAACTGTTTAGGTATGTGAGGGTCCGTGGCTAGTGTGCTGTATTTGGGAGTTTTTAGGTGAAGACTACAAACGTTTGCTGATGAAGAGGCAGCTGGTCTGAAGATATTGTAAAAACCAAAAAAAATGCACGTTGGGTTTAAGCCATGCAAAAAGTAACAATGGGTCATGAACTTTTCAGTGATGGCAGGAATTCAATGACATCATCAATATGAAGTGATGTAGACTTGATTCCACAACTCTTTGATCCTAAAACCCTTGTGATGTATTGATGGGTTAGCTGAGGCTAAAATATCTTATAGTAATGATATTGGGGTTAAAACACATTCTCCTAAAAGAACACCACCTGGTAGTTATTAATTCCTCCAAAAATGTCAAAATCATCAGCTCTGGGACACAGTAATACTGTTGTCCCCAAAGATGTAAGATTTTCAAACATACTTTCAGAGACCCAGAATCTTAACATGGTCACATCCATTCCAACCTACTCAGAGCACTTTTATAAATAACAAAAGCAACAACAGGAAGTGAGCAGGATTGTATTGACTGACGGTGTATTTTTAATTTTCGTACCTTTGAAGTAATGCATAACACAGGTAAACACTGGAGCAAAGTGTGAAAGAGTCTGTCAGATGTAGCCCAGTCTTTACTCTGAAATGTTGAAGGAGCTGGTCTTGAAATGTCAAAACAGAACGTTCAAACAGTCCGAGACATTTCCCTGAACAAAGTTATATAAAGACATGGTGGGTGAAGGATTCTCCTCTGTGAGTTAAATATTTATTGAGCACTTCTTCCAACTTTGTCATGAATTACAGAAATCTGCACCAAAAGATCAATTAAGCCAACATGTTGCATGGTGGTAAAAACCAAAACTAAGAGAGCTGAGCTAAATTTACCCACCAATATATGTTCCAACCATCACTTATGTTGGCGGGCTTAGAGAGACCGCAAATTGAATTGCACTTCCTCTGCAGGGAACGTGGGCTTGGCCTCAGAGATCAGGTAAGCGGCTGGATGAGCTGTTTCATGCATGTACAGGCTGGAGGGATTACATTTCCTATTCCTTGAGCTGGAGGTGATGGCTGGGTAGGAGGGAGCTGGTCCAGGTTTGCTGCCCCTGTGATACAAACCTGGGTAGACAGAGAAAAGTAGATGAGAGGGGATATTGGAACATGTACACATGTCTGGGCTATATATTTATTTTATTGCTAGAACTCTTGTTGACTTCAATGAAATGTTCTAATGAAGTTAAACACAGCAATAAAGGTCTTTAATCATTTAATTTATGAGCAACTAAAGCATTTTATTGATATAGTTCAGCTGAAAGCATAATCAAGATATGCCAAGGATGTCTGGAAACCCCTGGCTCCAAGTCATCTGAGATGTGTGTGTGTGTGTGTGTGAGAGAGAGAGAGAGAGAGAGAGAGAGCGAGAGAGGAGGGGGGGGCATTAAGATGTTTGGAGGCATGAGATCTGGGTTACCATTTGAGGCTAAGATCATTAACCAGTTCATAACAGCCTTAAGAGAGAGTAAGTTAGAGTAAGTTATGGAGCTCCATCAATACCTCCTGGTATCTCACGCCCTCTTTTATCTCTAGATAGTAGTGTTAAAAGACAGCTGCAGAAGGGCCCCATTACCCTTCACCTCCCCTGTTTGAGCTTGATGGATAATCCTCCCCTTGTCGCTGATGCTCGTGTAACCAGTCAGGTGGTACCAAAACTTACACCAACCTTGCATACCAATAGATATTTATTTTAATGGCTATAGCTGCAGTTTTGTGTCTCCAGTCAGAAAAAAAATATATAATCGTCTCTTTTTTGGGTTTGCCATCAGCGTGTATAATGTGCTGTCCTGCCATACTATAATGTGTACATTCTGCATTTAAAAACTTGTGTCTTTAATGTGTTTACATTCTTGGTGAGGCAGAGAGCGATGATGGGGGGGCAATGGGCATGCGTACTTGTGTGGTGGAGTACGTGTGGACTGTGGAGTCTCTCAGCCAGAAAAACAAACAGGCCGAGGGCCGCGAAAGAAAGCCCGGAGCCCGGGGATGTTCTGGAACATCCTGTCCACCATCCTGACTGGGTCAACACCGTCTGTGGCTTCAGGTGGAGCATCGCTCTGTAGCCATGTAACACCATCTGGACCACACCAAGGGGCTGAATGCCCCCCAGCGGAGAGGCCTGCGACAGGCGTCTTCTTCTTACTTCAAGGCAATGCTTAAGGAGGCACATTAAGACATCATCCTGCAAACATTTTGTGTGGTGTAAATTCCAGTAAATATTTAGGTTGACTTAAAGAACTGAAACTATTTGAATGTGATATAGCCAGTATTTTGAGTGTATAATAACAAGAGTAAATGTATCACTATGCTTTTATTCATAGTGAAATTTGATTATTTCAAAAATTAAACTATGGAGTGATATTTGGTAATGATTAATTGCAGTTTTTTCAATCATTGTGTAATCAGTGTGAAAAAACTGAAAAAAGTGTCTTTGCTGATTTGGATTTAGACTAGAACAAATGATGTGTGAAATTACTTGGTCTGGTAGACTCTTCAACCAAAGATGGGAAAATAAAATCTAGAGTCAAATTTGGATAAAGTTGACAGCTAAGAGGATGAAAAAATATAATAAAAAGTGATGCACAAAATAAATACAAGTCTGCTATCTGATGCAAATTCTGAAATGCTTACATGTTGACATGGTATCCCAAACCACAAGAATGCACTTGCTCTCACTCGTTTTTTTTCTTGTCATCCGCCTTGACTTGCTCATGTGTGGGTCTTTATATAGAAGCCTGCTCAGCCCAAAGTGTAAGTTACACAGCTGATGGCCGAGTAAACAGAGAAATCATTGACTCCAGTCGTCATGACACCACATTTCCTGGTCTGAGTCATTAATGATACACATTAAGTAAATATCAAACACAATGAGAACGCTATTAGAAGAGCCAGATGTAAGGATACATATTAATGCACAGGCATCATGTATCAGTGGCGTGATGGAGTATTTTAGACTTTTTTTTTTTTTTTTTAAATGATATATGATTGGACAGCTTCCTTAAAACATATAGCTGAAGGCAGTTTTTTTTTCAATTCAAGCCAGGCTCCTGCAGGAAGATAGAACATTGGCCAGTGAAGAGGTTAACAGGGCTGTGACACGGGACTGAACCCCATAATTCCCCCTCAACGGCTTTATTTGTCCTTGGGCTGGAACGGACCAAGAGGCTCCTGATGCTACACATCCATCTTCCTCCGCTGCTGGGCATTCAAGTAGATTATCTCTTCCTCTATCTTTTCCCTGTACTCTGACTTTTTTTTTTTTATCATGTGCCATGGAACACACATGACTGTTTTATAAACAGACCCAAGAAGATGCAGATAGAGATTAGCTGTGTTATAAAAACCAGAGCGGGGAGGGGGAGCTGTCAGTGGAGCACCCTTAAATTTATCATCCATTTACGTTCTCCCAAACAGACACTCAGGGCCACAGTCTAAACACAGGGCAAAGCCTCCTAAATAACCTCACATGGTCACATTTATACTAGAACTTTTCCACTATAAATATTGTACGTACACATGTAGAGACAATGTTTAATGGGTTTTATGAGCCACTGGCGTCCCCCAATTACAAACAATTAAACGTTAATTTAATAACCTTGATTTGAGGTCACCCGTGTTTATCCGTTTGGGCAGTTTATCAGGCTGACGACGGGGCCATGACAATTTGTTGACGTGCTCGTGTAGACAAACACGGCCAGGACAAACAGGAGAAAACTTTGGACAGGGAAGAGGATGCGGAGCGCACTAAAAAGCCCGTCAATGAATCGGCCCAACATGTTAAACCGCGATTGAGATTGAGTATGGCCGCCGCCGCTGTTCTGCGTGCTTCTGCTTGAGCCCCAAGTATTCCTCGGTGAAGTATGGCTGTTTGCACTCCGGCACAGATAGCTATCAAACCATTAATATTTCAAACGTTTATCTCCCCGGCGTGGCAGCTCTGTATACACATACTTGAACATGGAATCAGACATCATATCTTTTTTTTGTTCTTTGGCTAATGTTACAGAAACATTTGCCAGTCTTGTTTGTGGTTTATGTATGACACAGAGAAGAGCTTGGGTGGATTTTATGACATTTCAATTAAGAAAAAAAACATTCTTAAACTAATAATTTAGAGAATTCCACCATATTGTATTGGACAGCTTGAGTGGATGTGTTAAAGTTAACCTGATTACATTCTAATAACGGAAAAAACATAATATAAATTTTTTTAAAGGGGACGTTGGTCACAGTCTCCTCCTCCAGCTTCCGACATGAAATTAGTAATCTACTGCCTCTAACACATGTTTTCCTCATTACATTATTAATAATACATTCATTATTTAATTATTAGGATATTATCTCTAACCACATTTAATAATGAGAGACAAGAGAAACAGATCGATTCTAAGCAGATCGATTCTAAGCAGTGAAAATAAGAGAAAGGACTGGAAGGACCTTAAAATGCAAAACTCTATTAGCTGGAATATATTTATATATATATTTAGAGAGAGAGAGAGAGAGAGAGAGAGGGAGAGATATAGATCTATACATATATATCACTCCATGAGTGATATATACACACATACTGTACACACTGCAAATATTTCTGCCTTAAAAAACAGTCATAAATCAATGAAAATCCTAAAACACAAATAAAGGTGTATCCCAGCAACAAGATCTAGGTAGCCTCAGATGATACAAAAAAGAAAATCAGAAAAAACTTTCATTTAATTGTTGCTGAAGTCGCAAAATAGATTAGTTTCATTTGATTTACAGTAAATTCACAACAGTAGTAATGTACACCTGGATATGATTTGAAATGAATGGGCTGTTTTGGATAACAGTGCTGATGATTTAAAATGAAATTTAAAATAGAAACTAAATCAGCTGCAATATTCCAGGTATACACTGAGGTTATTTTTAATGACGAGAAGCTGCTCAGACTGCTTACTTGAACCAAGTGACGTGGTGTTTTTGTAAATAGTGCATGCTCCTCTTTCCCTGGCCTTCCAACGGTGTCAGCGCTGATGAATTCCACAGCCTGCCAGAAAAACTCCAGGAAAATTGTTGATACAAATCAACACACATCCTGCATCCCCACAGAAACCCACAACATAAACACTATTAATTTTGCAGCCGCGTTTTCGGGCCCGGCTCCAAAAGCTCGTCCACGGCTCTGTTTGTGTCTTTTCTCCCATCATTCCCACATTTGGTCATAAGTATCACCAATCAGGAAACAGGAAGAAGCCTCTTTCTCCATGTACTAACCCCCATTTTCCCCAGAACATGACCCCCAGTGCTACATGACTAAGGAATCATCCACTTGAAGAAATCCCTCCCTTTAGAATGGAAGGTGGGGCTGAGCTCCAGCTGACTCCACATTCTTTTTGCAAGTTTCCAGGGAAAGACCCTTTCCCATTACATAATGCAGCATTTTCTTCCCTAAAGAGGAAGATAAGATCCCAGAGCAGGCATACTCATGCAGACAATGTGCAGACCTGCTGTGGTGTCAAAATAGCAATCTTGGACTCTCCCAAACTGGCCCTTGCTGCATCAGCCATGTCTAAGTAGACCTCCATGTTGGTTCCTCTTGTTTTTCACATGTTGGGAAAAATCTCCAACTGCAAACAAAACCATTAAGGAAAACTGTGAAGACGTCCAGGTAATGATTGGATTCTCCCATGGCCCACTTAAAGCCAAGCCAGGCTGCGGATGATGTGTGTCTCCGTTACATCAGCGACCACAGCGCCACCTACTGTTCTGATAGCCACACTCATGATAAGTATAATGGAGAGAACAGTACGGTTATTCTTAAGAGAAAACATTTTGTCAGATTATAGATATTTACTGCATAAAAAGTCATACTTTACCACCCCACTGCAGCTCCTGATGTAGAAAAATTATGAGGAACCACAATCAGCTGTTGGAGGCTGTTATTTTGTAAAACTTGGACCTGCTGTGGTACAGTGGAAAGGTAAAAGTGATTGATGATATCTGTTATATAAATGACTTTCCCACAAATATTTCATGACAATATGTGAGATTGTTTAACATTTTCAGGGTGTACAAAAGCTTTCTTTCCACCACTGTAATACAAGTTTATACTAAACCGCACTGCCACAATGAGTAGTATCTCATTTTAAAGGGGTATAATTGATGTCTGTATAAGATCCCCTAAACATACTGATTGTTGAATGTTTAGGTACCCTTGATGGCATCCCCTCCATGATTACTGGTTATTCTTACATCTTTAACCTTACAATCCATGCAAATTGACTACAATTTTAATTAGTCAGTTCCATAGTACACTTAATTGTAAAATATTATGTGTATTGAAAAATAAGCCCATTTGCTTTTGAATGATGATGAATGTTTTTAGTATCCGCATTCATGGATTTGTTATTCCAAACAAGCGCTGAAGTTTATTCAGTGTTCACATATGATCTGAAGGGGGCAGTGTCTCCCCTGTTCTCCTCAGCCTAAACGCTAGGAGTGGAGTGTGTGCGCCAACACACACACACACACACACACGCACGCACGCACGCACGCGCGCGCGAGGTTTGGGTTTGACAGTCACCACACGGAGCTCCTCAAACTGTCACTTCCAAACAAATCTGAAACGATTATTCCTTCTCCTGCCCACGTTTAAATTACCAGTGCTTGATTAGCTCCAAATTAATTTAATGAGTAATTAAACGCTCATTCAGAATGGTTGCAATGGCAAAATGGCAAGTGACACTAATTTCACCCCTTAATAAGGATGTAACTGTAATAATTACAATTAGCACATCAATCAAATCACAAAATTCACAATGATGGGGTTTAAGGATAAAATGTAAACCGCCCAAAAAAACGACAACATTTAAAATTATGGAAACATTCATGCCTTTATATATACCATATATATGAAGGTTATTGTTATGGAGGGCGGGGAGGGGGGGGTGGTCACAGAGGTGTTAGTATGCCGCTGCGGAGGTGTAATTGCTTGATCTCTGTGGATGCCGGGATAATGAAAGAAGATGGTGCCACAGATGAGAGAACGTGGGGGGAGTGCATGTGAAGAGCATGTACAGAAACTGTAACAAATGCATTTTTCTAATGTAGCAGCATGAAAGAGCGATGGGGTACTTGTTTCTGATTTACGGGCCCAAAGTTGAAGTATATCTGCCGGTTACATGCCACCTCAGAATCAGGCAGTGCATTCTGACCTGCTTGTTGGTGTTGCCCCCCCCCCCACTTTGCAAAAACAGCTCTGACCCATTGAGGCATTGACTTACTACACCTCTGACAACCATGCTGTGGTATCTGACAGCGAGACGTTAGCAGCGCATCCTTTATGTCCTGAAAGTTGCGAGGGTGTCCACAGATCAAATGCTGTGGCAGGGTAAATTACCCCTGCTGAAAGAGGTAACAGCCGACTGAGACTGTTGTCTCCGTATGAAAGGGAGTGCATGCACCGCGATGGTGGCACGTGTCAAATTCTGTAGAGATGGCTCGAGTTTTCGCAGCAGAACGTGGCCCGAAGCTTCATGCTCCCTCCACTGGCTTGCACTGGTGTCATATACTCATACACCATGGGCATATACAACAAAATATGATCTCCTGTGTTTTCTGACACCTTCCTAGAAGAATCAGCATTAACGTCATCAGCGGTCAGAGCTGTGGAACCTCAGGTTGAATTGGACCTCCTGGGCCAGCCTTCACTCCCTGTGCACATCGGCGAGCCTTCGTTCACCACCCCTTCTTCATTGGACTACTTCTGATAGAGAATATCATGCTTCTAGCACACTAAAATTGAGGACAAAATGTTCATTTGAAGCCCAATGTGTATATTCCAAGTCCCATGACAAGGAGATGAGAAGAGACTTTACTAGCCAGGGATCATGATCGGTGACTTTCCCATTCACACACAAAGAGTCATCTTTGGGACTACGGTGAATAATTTCCCTAGTGACACTTATACCGTATATCAGCATCAATGTGTCACTGAGTAATTACAGCACATCGATTTTCACTTCTGCTAGTTCTAATACTATTTCAATAAAGTAACTAATATAGCAATGATACTTTGAAAGTAGCTGATTTTGTACAAAATTGTTAAAAATCATTTAATTTTATTGCAGTTACTCACTAGCTCACTAGCTTGTGCTGTTGGGATCTGAGTATCTTAAGCACAGTACTTGTGGCTAATATCTACCTGTGAAAACGTCTGCAGTCGAATCAGGACACCCCCCCCCCAGTGAGCAGCTTCAGTCTGAGCAACCACTCAACCATCAACCCCACCTGACCTGACGCAATTATGGTGAAGTGAATGTAGGTAGAGTGGAAAAGAATGGTGCGTATTCATCCTCTTTGCAATTATTCCTAAATATTCTACATTTCCTCTTGTGGCGCTTAGATGCCTAAAAATGCAGTTTGAACCTGAAGGATCTGTCTGCAAAAAAACAAAAATGAGTTAAAACCTTATCTTAAATAAGTCCAGTATATATTACTGGTAGTTGCATGAATGTGCTCGTGTAGCCGTGCATCCTGTTGCACTGCAACAAATGCAAAATTAATTTTGTGCAAATGATCACGCTGGGGAGAATATTGAAGCATGCACAAGTGACCTCACAGAGCTGTGATACATTTGCAAATGTTATATATGTGCTCTGAAATGCATACCAGCTCAAAAAAGCATGAGATCCTTAGATGGGGCTTGACCTTTGTCATGAAATTTAGATGCACCGAGGGCTGGTCTCCAGTATTGTTTTGACACTTCAGTCCAAATGGATGGATTTAAAATCTTTGTTCCATCCTAACCTGGAAGAGGTCAACACTGATGACTGGATGCTTTTCTTCTTTCCATTCTTCTGATTTCGTTCATTGTGATTCTTCATTCTGCAAATACAATGCCTTCTATGCTCGAGTCCTAAATAGATAATCTAAAACACCTCTATGAGTGAGTATTTATTAGAAACGTCCAAATATGCTAAGCAAATTTTTCATGTAAGATTTATTTAACAATTATATCAATGGGCAACTACAAGTGGAATTAGTACAAGGAGAAAAGTGTCAAGTTCCTGCTGAGGTTTATGGAATGTTTCCAATGTGGTTTCTCGAGGTTGTCAATACAATTTGTCTTCACACCTAGGAAATCGTAATGGTAAGAGAGTGTAGTGTGTGTAGATCCAGGAGGATGGATGGAAACAGTGGAGAATGCAGATCGGTAACCACTGGGTTGAGTCTGACTCCGACATTAAATGCATGATCTGAGGTGAGGGCTCTGCAGCGATCAAAACACAGGGGAGGGATAAATCCTGTCCTAAATTCACTTTGTTTCCCAGCATTCATTTTCTGATTACAGCCCACTGCCTCTCGGTCGCCTTTTCAATTACCATGCCGGGGTACGGGAGGGGGAGCTCTGGGGAAAATCAGGAACATTCATTCATTCTTGTAGCACAGGGCAAGTCTTGATTCAAATACTGCTTAATGAATTTGAGGAGTCGGCAAAGTTTTTGACCCGACAAAATGATCAATGTTATCACGAGTCCTTGAATAAGAGTTGCTGAAATTACTTCTTCTGAAACTCGTCTAAGTATTGCATCATGAATGGATCCATTTGCTTCCAAAGCTCAAAGCACCACGAGCACAGGCAGATTATAGATCTAATTTTATCCAGTTTTTATGCCTGCCTCTGTGTTTTATATGAAGTATAGGTCAATATTAAAGGCCCAGTTGTGCTGCATGTGGGTGTGTAATCATGCTGGTAATGAAATCGCTTCTATTTCTTTTCATAAAAGAGATCTCTATATAGGTTGATCAAATATTCATTTATATCCCCTGCATTTTAATTTTGCCACATATAATAATAACTACAAACATCTATAACTTTGGATAATGTGCAATTAAAATATGGATGTTGCAAAGAGCCCTCCCTGGGTAAAGCACTTGTAGACCATGAAGCAAGAGGAAGTAGAGGAGCTGGGCTTCTTTTAGATGAAGGAAGGTATAGAGAAAGAGTAATGGTTTTTAACTTCACCTTGGAGGTTGCCCAGAGAGACACCTCAGACCTTCAGACATTGTGTGCTCAATCCATTTTTTTTCTTCTCTTTTTTGATCAAAGCATGTTACTAACATTTCATTTAGACATCAAGGAACTGTGCTAACTTGCAGAAAAGAAGCATAATATGACACCTTTATGATTGTTGTCAGAAAATGACATAGAAAAAATAATGGACCAAGAAATACAGTGATCTTATCCAGCTGCTCATTTTTTGTGTTTTCCCCTCTGTTGTTCTGTATTCATCGAATAGTCAGACTTTAACTTTGCTGTGTCTGCTTCATTTTTGCTGCTGTGGATATTGTCGAGACAAATGCCAACTGTTGCCAGAGAAGCATTCTGGGAGATTTCCTGGTAGCCAAGCTTCTATTCTGTGACTTAATGTGAATGTAATTTTTATAATATAATGGAAGTTCTATTTTCTTTGTGATTTATGAAGTGTTTGATCGTGTTTGAATTAGAAAAACTATGTTCTGAAAAAGATTTAATTCTGGGCTAATTTTTTTTGCAAATCTTGGCTCCCATGATGCCTTGCCTCTTTGAAACTGTCATGGTCGAAGTCTTAAATCAAAATCAATATCTGTTAAATGGGAGTAATCCAATCCAATCAATCAGATTTGACTCATTTACATACTTTTTAAAAATGCAATAATCAAAAAGGCAAGCTTTTTTGTGTTCAGTCTATTTATCAAATTACTTTTGGACTACATAGTTAGCATTCTTATTTTCACAATAGTTGGTCTTGTCATGTTGAACATGGCGTTGCTGATCTGCTAACGGTGTGCACTGAGGACTTGTCCATTTAACACCTTGGCCTTAATGAATATGCAATATGGGGTGTTTCTGAGTGAGGAAATTACAGGGAGGAGAAAATGCACCTAAGTAATATCAGCACAAGCATTGTATTTATCAAACCTGTAAGTGTGCTGATGATGATTATGTGTAAATATAATAGTTTTGAAGGGCAAGTGCAAATCCCAGTTTTACACAAAGTGGCTGCTGTCAACTTTGCCACAGGAGCAACGATGGAAGACAAAGAGAGAACAGATTTTTCTCATTCGCATCAGTGTATTTGGAACGTATATGGAATTTTGGGTCATTAGTATTTTCAATAATAACAGTAGCAGCACAACCATTAATATCAATGAAGATCACTCTGTCATGTGACTGCATTTGTGCATACTAATGCTAACTGGAGTGTATCAGTCCAAGGCTTCAATTACTGCAGAAACACTCACTCCCCTCATACAACTCCAAAAACAGCTGCTTTATAGAGATGTTAATTAATAATAGAGCTGCAGTTATGGCAATTTGGCTTTTACTACTTTAAAATATTTCCCAGGCAGACAACATGCAAGCCAAATCTGAATCTATTGAGTGGTTTGATTAATTTAATATTTATATTACATATATAATCTAGATATATATATATATATAAAAAATAGGTCAACCTGGTCTTACATGCATTCATGAGCCTTGGCCACCGTGTCTCCTGTTCACTGCACTTCCTTCCTTTGTTTATTATTTTAAATTTCAATCTTACATCTGACTCTATAAATCTTAGCTCATTACACTCAGATGTTTTAAAACTGACTCATTACATTCAATTTCAGTTCAAACCTTAGGGTTTATTGGGACTATTGTGTCATTATTACCAGACATAGTTATTTGTTGTAATTATTTGTTGTTTATCTTATATTTTATACTATAAATAGGAATACTTCTGTTTTCAGATTGAGTTTAGTGCCTTTGCAGCCTCTGCTGCATCGTAATCTATCTATATCTATCTATCGATCCATGTATCGATCTATCTATCAATCTATCTCTTGATCTATCTTTCTAAAATATACTGCTTATACAATATAAATAGTGTCTCTGGGATATTTTTCCATCAATTCCATCACCCTAAATTGTCAGTACAAGCATCCCTATATTCCCAACATGAACCTACACCTATATGTTTCTTTATATCGCCTGCCGCTGTGGTATCATTTTTACACACTAATTTACTGCTTGCTGATGGTCACCTGCAGCCAACTTGCTTGTCCTGAATGGCTGCATCCTTATGCCAAGCCTCCAGGTTGCATCTTGAAAGATTAGCACAAAAACACAAAAAAATTGCGATGTTTCAGGCAGAGAGCAAATGACTTACACACCTACACAGTGCATAATAGGGTGATCTCAAACTCACCAGCTGCTAGGAGCCACTGGACGCTGAAGGTGCAACACAGCCCGACAGCAATTTAACCTCATTGCTGCTCGCCAAATAGTTTCTTCTCATTCTGCTGGTGACCTTGCACACTGTATGAATTTTATTTTCCTCATTACCTGCCAGCTCTTTTTATTGGTGTTATGAAGATGCTGGGTTTTTTTTCCCCAAATGCCTGACCTCATAGAGGGTGTTTCAGAAATGCCTTCCTTTTTCTAATTAGTGTGAATACATTTTTATTGTGCAGATCATTCAATTTGGTGGAGTAATGATTACTCAAAAAGATCATTGTCCTTTTGAAATGGTGTATTCAGATGGCTGAGGGTGATGAGAAGCACTGATCTCTGCCTCAGTCCCAAACATCAACAGAGCAGCACCTGTGACAGCACTTGTTGACATTGATACATATTGAGATTTTTTTCTGCCTCAGCGCTACCATGTGCCAAATTCTCCTGTGGAGAGCTTGAGAAAGCCATTCATATATTTATTGGTTCCTGGCCTGATTACTATCACACTCCACAGTTTGGTATAAAATGGGACCACACTCCTCATAATTATTACATGAAAATTGGGTCATGCAACCACCATTCTCTAATTCAGTATGGTCTAGAATAGATTTGTTTTTTAGATCTATTTTTAAAGCCATCAGTGACCCGGCTTCTGATTATTTCTTATTGATAAAAATAAAAAGTTGATAGGCAGTCAGCATGTAGAAGTTTCCTGCTTGGTTTTACTTTGGCAGTGTCCCTCCCATCAGCTTAGCTGTGTGTAAAAAGAGATGGTGTGCAACCATTGTGGCAGAAATATTTGAAAAAAAAACACGTGTTTTGCAGTTTGCAAATTTTGCAACTTTGCAATCATGTAGTCAGATGTGCCCTATTGTAAACAAACTTGAAAAAAAAATAAATCTGTTGAATCTAACCATGGGCACAAGGCCATAATGGTTTGCTGTAAAAGCTAAAAATTGGAGACAAATCGTCAGCCTTTTTAAACAAGCTGTTAGCCCCATGCCCATTGTGGAAGATTCAAAAGTACAGAGAGCAAATTCAGAAAAAGGATTTCTGATGCCACCATAGCTAAAATTCTGAAAAATACCCTCTTTTATGCATCATCTCATGATATTGAGTTGTTTGACCGTACACATCTGAAGCCTACTTAGCATATCCGCATGGTTTGTATTCTCTAAGAGTTCGATGTACATATAGATCCTACTTATTAGTCTCACTTGAGTAAACCATCCCAGGTATGAGCAGCCTCGAATGTGGACCTCGAATTTGATTTTTAATGTCTTTTCTTATTCAAATAAAAATTTTGTTGACATCTTTGGATTTCTGCCAGAAGGGGTGGATGAAGGCAGTTTAAGCAATAGCACAATGGAATTTCAGCCTTTTATGATCAAATGTGCAAATTGGTTGGAGAATCATTTGTAGTTCACCTACCATATTAAAACTACTACTAAATGCAAAATGTGGATATAAGGCCAGATGACCATCTTTGTTATTGTTGTAGATCGCTCATGTCAAGGATGAGGCAGTCGGTTGTGTCTATTCATGACCAGGAGAGGGAAAAGGAGATAAGAAATGTGACGTCCCAGTGAGACAGAAGAGGTGAAGAATAGGAATGTATCAGAGGGACAGATGAAGCATGGTGAACAGTTTGTCACAGTCCACATTGTGCATTTTCTATATGGTAACAGCAGGAACTGTGAAAATATTAAAACATTAACCTGTGAAGGTGAGATTGATGATGAAAATATCTAGTTTATCTAATAGTCAGGAAACTTAAAAGGTAACAGCGGGTTCCCCAAAGAATTAAAAGTTACCAACAAAAAACAAAAAAACAATCTCTCAGATACTGGAACTCATTATTTAAAAGAAAGGTGTTGCGCAACATCTGTGGGGGAAAAAACAATAATAACAGCATGAACAGAATGCTGCCATAGACTAGTAAGCTAGTTTCCAGGGCAACTGCATACATTAATATCATCAGATTTTTGAGAAGTGACAGACTTGGCATTAGGAGCAGTGGATGAAATCAGATGAGATACATAGAATTTACAAATGTTTTATTTATTAGAACTTCATGAATTATCACAATTTATTGTTATGAATTTAACTGTAGCATCATTGCTACTGTAATGCATGTCTTGCTGCTGATGGAAGAGATTCTGTGTCCAGCCCAGTTCACCATTATGGTAGCAAATTCACTATTCACTATCCACAAAAGCCCTATTCGCATTCAGTAGCATTCATGCGAATAGGGCTTGTTTTGGGCACAATTTGGACTATGACATAATATTGTGATGTTCTCACTTTTCTTTTGCTTGGGTTTATATGCATCAACATGAGCTAATCCTGCACAATTGCAATATGTTTGATTTATCAATACAGACACACTCATGGTTAATTAATTCCAGCTCTTTTAAACTGCGTGCATGGTGCCAGATCTGAACAACCCGTTTTGTGTTTATGGTAACCTTTCACACCTCATTTGCTTAGATCACGATTAACCAATAAGGTTGCCCAACATCCCCTGACTGAAGAAGGTGGTGCCAACAAATATTCTGCGTGATGCTTCAGAAGCTGACCCAGCTTTCCTGGTCAGTGAGAGTGCGGGAAAATAAAGTTGAAAGAGAATGTTGAAATCAAAGACTGAGGCAGCTTGCAGTTCTGTAGAGATGCGGTGTTCGTTATGGTTGGAGCAGAAGGGCACAACTTCTGTTCAGCTGCTTTTTTCTGAGGTTGGTAGGCTTATTGTTTGAACCCTGTTATCTTTTAACAATGTCTACAAGTGGAAATCTAATAACATCAAACGTTTTTTTCCCCCTCTATTTTCACTATATATATAATAAAAAACCCAGCTATTAAGGGACTTGGTGTGGCAGATAAAAATAATCCCATCATCAAATAATCACTGCAGAACAAGAGGATCTGTGAATCCTATACCCTGATTTCCTGGCAGGCAATTTTGTTTGGAATCTATTCCTATTCTGCCCTATTATTTCCTCCCAAAACCTGCTCAAATGGTGCAACGGCAATCCTTATTTTATAGTGTTGCTTCAGTGTCCTAGAAACTCAAAGGCCTTTGTGTACTGCATGTGTCTGCCTTAAAAGGTAGAGACTAGATTTCTTTGCTAAAAACCAAAATCTTGACTTAAATAAATCAAATCTGTCTTACTCATCACTTCTGGGCTTCTAGTGTGGAGGCGACTGTGACTGCAGAGCCCCATCCACTCATCTATATTTTTGTCTTTTTATTTGTTTTGGTGTGCACTAGGACATTTTTGGGGGCTCTCTAGTCAATGACAGACATCTGGGCAAAATGGGAGGCACTGCAAAATAAAAAAAAATAAAAAACAATAGAACATTACAGTAGATGAAACGTGCATCAGATAAACATTGCTAGAAAAGTAGTGTGCAAGGACTCGTGAGCCCTGAAGGAGAGGCTGTCAAGGATGTGGAAGCCACACCAAATTCTGTCTGGGCATATTATGGTCACATGACAATTACCTGTTTCCTCTCTAATGGTTTTATATAACTCAGTAGAACTAGGCATTGTAATTATACAATCAACACACAAATACTGTCTATTGAGTGTGACCAAACTAGACTGAGCACGACTATCTAAACTACAGTACTTAGTTAATCACAGTCAACAGTTTCCATTTTAGCTGAACTTGTTATTCAAATGCACAACAATATCATGTGGACACAATAAGACATTTGAATGTTGGGTGTCTGTATGTTGATGTACAGATGTTTGAGAGTTTGGTCTTTACTTGCTCTATTTTATAAAGCATCTTGATATAACTACTGTTGTGATTTAGGGCTATACAAATAAAATTGAATTGAATGAACTGAATTGAATTTGCCCTAGCAGGCATGGGGCGGAGAGCCCGAGAGGAGGGGCTCAGTTTTGAACATTATGTTAACAAACAGCAGAGGAAAAAACTCTAAAAGTTAATGTCACTACCAAAGATGTTTTTTGCATGTTGCAAGAAAATATAAAAGAAATGGTTGTGCTGTGCTAGCAGGATGAAAAGGCTTTTCGTACCAAACATGCAAGGGGCTCCAGCTCGGGCCCAGTGTTTAAAAGATCACAAACATGTAGTTTGATTGTGCTGCTATGCTGAACAATCTGAACTTGTTCTATAATTCAAACAAACATGAAAGCTAAACTCTTGCAGTGTACTGTTCTACTTTTTTTTCCTTTGTTTTGAAACAGCATTGAGAAATGAGAGGAATGATCCACAGTCTGCTCAATTAATCAGCAACAGTTTAGGTTATGTAATGATCTGTCAGATGTCTTGGGAGAGTCGGGTTTGATATATTTGCTCTGTTGAGTCATTAAGAACATGTGGTAAACGCCAAAGAAACGAAGAGAATGAAACCGACACTAACATTAGCAGCAACCATTCACAGATGTATAGACTTTAACTTTGGCACAAAATGATATGAAAGATGACAGGCGAAACGTGTTGGCAGCCTCAGAGCCACCTGACTGATAAATTGATGACAAAAAAAGATAATAAATCAGGAAAAAATTGGAAGGATGTGAGACACTTTAGTCCAGTGTCTATCTACTAGCATATATACATTTATCCTCATTTCTAAAAACATAAAGCAATTTCACAGTTGATGTACCTCTGGGTGTTGCAGTGGTATAAGGTACTTTGACATCATAGAAAATCTGAACAGAATGATGAGCACATGGATCCGCGTGCGTGCCTTTCATTCACACATTTGTTTATCAGAGTGGATTATTTGTCCTCGCTGGAGAAAAAAATACAACTAACAATCAAAAAACCAATATGCCTTTCTTTAGCGCACCATTGCAGAGCTGTGCTTCACAGACCAGTGGAAACTCTAAAACATCTTTGGGATGTGTGACACTTTGGGATTTGGGGTTTCCACTCAAAATAGTTTCTAGATGCACTTCCTCCTTTCTGCAGAAACAGGTAGAGGTCTTGTGGGTTGTGCCTCTAAAAAGTTATATCGACTACATACTCCCAATGTTTCCTTGTAAATGAACTATGGTATATGTATACTGTCTTGCTGTGTAACTCCCTCAAGGCAAAGAAATACTTTTGTGTTTTGGGGTGGATTGTTGTAGTGGAAATGGGACCTTATACTTAGCCCCTTTACCCTGGCAGGAACTTTTTCACCTACTTAGGAATTTGAAAAATCTTGATGTGTATCCTGACAAGGAAGAAATCCAGGGTCATTTTTAGTTGACTCGAACAAAATGAAGGGAGAAACTCTGATGCTTAGTGCTCGAGATAGTGACGCTGATGCTAGTGATTTTAATACATTTTTCAGAAACTTAGAGGTGCATTTTTTAACCAGCACAAATAAATATCTAGCAGATAGATAAAAGGTACTGTAAAAGTTAGTGGAAAATGGGTTCTTGTCAGTACCTAGTATGCTTTACAGCAGGGGTCGCCAACCTTTTTGAACCTGAGAGCTACTTCAAGGGCACTGAGTAATGCAAAGGGCTACCACTTTAACAACACACTTCTGAAAGAACAACGTTGCACAGTTCACCTTTAATTTTATATTAATGACATTCTACGTGAAGACACTGATTGTTAATGATTAATAATTCATCAATAATTATTCAGAATGATTCAACAAGGTAGGAAACAGAAACTTCAACATGCCATATTTTATTTCTTATTTACCTTTCCAATTGTTTCATTTTCAAATGATAACTTCCACAACATTTTGCAGGAAGTCACGTCCAATTTTTCAAGATGCTATCAGTTTTTATCAAATCATGAACTCTGCACCATGTTTGTACAAATGATCAATTATGTAGGATTTAACAAAAATCGATTCATTTTAAAATAAACCTTTTCTGTCCGTAGTGCGGAGGCTGGGGACTTTCTGTGTGGAGTTTGCATGTTCTCCCTGTGCCTGCGTGGGTTCTGTGGGTCACATCTGACTGATGTGGTCACTGCGGGTGACGCGGTGCCCGCGGGCACCGGGTTGGCGACCCCTGCTTTACAGTGCTCGAGCACTAACTCACATAACACGATTGCAGGCTTTCCAGAGATAATGACTATTGCGACTAATGACCTCATCCATCAAGCCTCAATCAACCTTCCTGCAGAAGTCCATTCCTCTGGTAACTTCACTCTGGTAAGCTGACTTTTCAATAACAAGATAAACAAAAGGGCTAATTCAAGAAAAGATGTCACAATACAATTACAGCCCATACAGGCATGTGCCGGGAGCAAAAAATTGATCTCACCATCTAACATAATGTTCTGCAGTTCATTAAATTCAAGTCATACCTATGATCTGTCATTAAATCCTCTGCTCTATATCTGCCAATATATGATCCAGGGGTGCCACTGGAAGCTGCCTGTCCCTCATTAAGCCTGTTAGTATGTGATGAGGCTACTGCTGCTGGGAGAGGCTTTGACGTATCGCTGCAGACAAGAAACATGACCTCTCCATCTTCAGGCCTGTTAATGATGAAGCCTTGAACTCTTGGAAGACTAACTGAGGATAATCAATTTTACACCCGGTCCCAGAAAAGGAGTTCAACTATTAAACTAAACTACTGTACTTTATTATATGTGTTCCAGAATAGACATGCGGTTATAAGCAAGAAAGTTTAAGCTGTTAAGATATTTTTTGTCAGAATCTCGCATAGATTGTTGTGGTTCTGACTGATGCTGATGTTGGTGATTAAGATTAAAAAGATATAAGCAGGAGGGGGGCATTCAATCGTCAAGTGAAATAAATTGGATTACTTGCCTGCATTTGATAAGCTCAGTGGATTATGCTGCTAAGCGGATAACAGAGTACACTCTGACAGTAATTTCTCCCAAACGTTAGCCAGGAGAGGCGCACACCATGTCGGCGCCAATGTCATCAGGCGAATCTGCCACCTACTCCCCTTAATGGAATCATATATATTCACCCAGCAATTGTTGGAAGTTTTAGAACAAAGTACTTTTGCTACACTGGAAGATTTGTTTTTTTTCCTTGCAATCAACAGAGAAATAAATGTGAGATGTATAGTACAAGACTAAGGAATGATTACAATAAATACTTAATAAATAATTTCCCTGAACCCAGTAGGAGGGTTTCCAGGAACTCTTGCTCTCGTGGCTAAATAATTCTGATTGGTAGACAACACTTGCAGCCTTTATTTTATTTCAGGTGTAGGTTCCTTTGAACATTTATGCTGAGGAAGAACTTCTGGAAATCCATGAAATGCTGCTGGAAAAGGGGCTAATACTTTATCCATTTACAAACCACCCAGGAAATGTCACCCAGAATCATATTATTCTCTAAATAATAATTAAAAGAAATAATAAATAATGTAAAGAAATCATGTTGAACACATGTTCCAAGAACCCAGCAGATTTTCCACACCAGGTGAGTAACAGCAGTTCATCTGTAGGTGACAGCCTCTGCCCATCAGTAAGTGCCTGGATTTCTCTGCAATCAATCAATCACATTTTTCCCTTTTAGACTCCACGCAGGAAAGGGCAAATCAAAACTTATTGTTTAATCTCCTCATTTATCAGAGACCAGGAAGCAGAATGCAAAATTTCACAGGTGTCATTTTGAAACATTAAAAGGTGTCACCCCTTTCAAATGGTTGTATACAAGTTCCAGGACATTTTCACAAATCATGAAACATATTGCTGCCAGGATCACTTGGCAGGGCCGCAGATTTTATTCTAGTTTGATTGTTTGAGGGATTAGCATTAGATCTATGCTACTGTACTTCAGAGCCCCTGTGTCTCTAAATTAGCCTTGAAATTCGTTATCAGGATAGTGCCGGAAAAGGGAAATCAAGAGCTATACTTCCTCTCAGATCTAAGCCTTGCCGTCCCTTCTGCTGATGGAGGAAGGTGATTATCGCAGTATGCCTTCCATTTCAAGGAGTTATTGTTCCATTAAAGGAGCACTAAAAATGAGTGTTTAAAAAGTAATTTCCTTTCACCAACCTCTACAAACAGTGTTGACTTCAGTAACACTGCTCTTGAGACAAAAAGCTCATATGTCACAATCACATTTGCTTTATAACAGCTTTAATTCAGTGTTCCTTTGTTTTCGATCAAAACTCCATCAGAGGGCACACACACACACACACACACACACACACACACACACACACACACACACACACCTTTCATTCACTTCAGTAAGTTTGCAAACAACATATGGAGAAATTAAACCTGAAACCACCGTGCTATTGCCATGTGGATGGACCCTTCTGATCTTCAGTATGCTTACTGAGCTGTGCGTTTATACTAAATACTTGCATTCAATGCAGAAATCCACCTTTGATCTCATTATGGAAGGATATTACATTTTCACAGATAATTGATATTTTTCATCTTCCCATTGACTGTTTCCCAACAACGGTAGAAAACAAAACATGACAGGCACCGATAAGCAATACTTCACAAAATGAGACCATATATTTACCAGACAAAATAGCAGTTTTTGTTGTGTTTACACAATTATATTGCTTGTCATAGAGTACTCACCCATGTCAAACATGCATTGTATTAATTCAGCTTTTAACACCCATCAGAATTTTTATTCATATGGAGTCTTTATAGTCTGGACTGGAGCAAAGACTTCTGAAAGAACAAAATGCATTGATTGAGATTGTGTATTGTTGGAGAATGACCAAACTAAAATGTCACATAATATTAGCCTTCTTTGTGTCATTTATTTGAAAATATCTGACACTCAGGGTTTCCAATAACTAAGGAAATGAATGTGCCCGCCAACGCAAATGCAGTCAAGTCTAGCTAGAGAGCTCCTTCAATTTGATTGTCAAAGAATTTAATTTAAAAAAGATCATAATGCTGATACTTAATTGCCATCTTGAAAAGTGGAAGCAGTAGAACTTCTCGTCTTTTAAGTTGCTAAAACTGCAACTTGAGGAAGAGAATTTGGGAATAAAACAAGTGAAACACAGGAAAGAGAGAAAGCCCACTCTCTTTGTCTGCAGGGTGCTGATCAAGAGAAAAGAATGACATTAGCATTCCGCCCCGACAGTGAGGCATTACTGAACGGCTAAGACCGAACCAATTGATTTTTACTGCTGTTCTCTTATTTCATCTTGGGGTGAAATATGCAGCCATATGTTTGTTTCATCTATCCAGTATAAGCTCTTGATGATCCCAGTCAGGCTAAAAGAAAAGGGCTCTAATGGATGACTGCAACTGGACGTTCTCACTGAGTAACAAAACCGTGACGATTTTTCATTTACAGCCAAAATACTATCACTTTTTCCAATTACCCTTCGCATACTGTTCTAATTTTTTAATGTGGCTGGGCAGAGGAGTAGTGGAACCCCGTCTCTCTGTGTAGCGAGCCAAGAGAAGCCGAGTAAATAGGAGCATCAAAGCAATCTGCTCCTGGCGGCTGAGAGAACAGGCCCATTATATGGAGCCTTGGCTGAGGAGGAAAAACATGCCATGTTAGGCTCCCACTGTGACAGACATTGCACTTTGGCTATTAATCAACAGGCTGAGAAATTGAAGGGACAGTGAGTCGCTAATAGAACAATGTATCTTACAGTAAGGGATTAAACTTGCTGCCCCGAGGCTGCCCGGCAACAGCTCATCTAATGCTAAGTCAATGTTTTTCTTCATGATAAAGTAACGCAGGCTCATATGATGCAGAATATTCTTTTCACATCCATCTTGCATTTTGTTTGTGCAGGAAAAGGTCACAAAATTTTTCGTTTATTTATTTATTTAAATACTGCAATGGGGACACGTAGTCACTGCAGTGAAACTCTTCTAGACGCATTAATGCGATATCAACCTGTCTAGTCGTAAAGAAATAATGACTGTGAATCATTTTCACCAGATGTTGTGCAAATTGGGCAGACAACAGGTGGAAAGGAGAGGCAATTATCAATCGAGCCCCTAATAAGGAATGCTACTGCAGGTGGTGGCCACAGGCCATTTACCTCCCCTCTTCCTTTCTGGCTGATTGTTGTTTCAGAGAATTTACCACAGTGGCAGCACGAGGCAGCATCTTCAGGACATATAAGTAGCTCTGCTCCTCCAGGGTGACACGTGTATTTAGCATGCTATGAATTGCTGTGTCTCCCAGTATAAAGGAGATATGAGGAGAAAGACCAGAACAGGTTCAGCCAGTGGTGGTGTAGAAGAGCTACAACCTGGCAGGTGGACCACTATCTGCTCTTGTACTTCCAGAATCCTGCAAAATGACCTGCAGCAGGCACATGTCTCTGCCAAAACACAGGGTAAGGTGAGGCTCTGACATCCACAAGGAGGAATTATCAGAACAACACTGTTAACTAATTTCATAGTTGCAGTATCCAGACTGTTTCACACATTGCCCAGGTTACTTGACGTGCAAATGAAATTATAGTAACATGCTTTGGACCTCTGTAATTTGGACCATAGTAATGTGCTTTGGACCACAGATGCTCTTTGCTCTACCACTCTCTTTTCCTGGGGGGGAGAATAAGAATGGGTAACTGTGATTGTATGTGAAAAGATACCCAGTATGAGGACGGGATTATTCACCCCAACAATCATATAACAGTACATATGTATGTAATAAACCATTTTTCAGGCACATTTATGGACTACAGCAGTTTACTTAACATTTAATTAGTTGTTGAACCTGATATTTACGGGGTAGGGAGGCACTCTGGACATACAAATATATGAAAAAGTGAGTTAATAATACATTCCCTTTAAAATGTCAACCATGTAGAGCATTGTTTAAATTACTCCGTTAATTAATGTTCATGTAATAGACTACTTCAGTGCCCAAGGGTTGGAATCTAATGAGAAAATGGGTCCCACATGAAGTGGTTCAGTTACAGTTGCACTGAATGTCATCATTTAACTCCATGCAAAAATTTCTGCCACAAGTTTATATGAACGCCATTTTCCACTTTAATGTTTAGAGATTAAACATCAAGTTAGTTCATTGGTAGTACACTCAAAATTACAAGATAATTAAAAATCCAACATGTAATCATTCATTGACAAATAATCAATAATCATCTGGGAGAGGTTTGTGAGCGCCACGCTTCTCCTCCATTTAAAAGATTTGTATGCATCAATACATATGTTGGATCCTTGGTGTATACATGGTATCTTGGACAAAAGGAAGAGGACTGTCAATTCATCTGTACCACTGTTGTCTGTCAAAAGACCTTGGAGTGGAGTTTTCAGAAAAGCAAAGCATTTCCAGAAAGTCTTGGCAGCAATGGGAGAACTGATTCAATGCAGAAGGTCATTTGGACCTGTGGAAAACCTTTAATGAAAAATAGAGCATTCTTTATTTCATTTTAATGACTGATATCGCTAATATTTTCTTTCTTGTTTATATTTGAAAATGTGGCCATAAGTGCCGCTGCCTAACATGGTGTGAGTATGCACCATAATGTGCTGGATAAATTCACTACAAGTGGTTTGCAACCACGTGCATAGTTATTTTTATTAATTTAAATAAATGTTTGACTACTATGATGTTTCAGGTCTCAGCAATGGCCTTTACCTCAAGCACATAATGTCTTCACTGTCTCCCTCCAGGTAAACATGCCAGCATGATAAATATCCACCAGACACTGCCATTCAGTTGAAATGGGAAATTGCTTTTTGATTGCTTCTTTGCATGTTCTTGTGAGTTAATTAAGAGAGTGAAGTGTAAGTCTATTAGAGCAGCTGCCTGATACAGATGTTTTTACAGTAAATAACAGGGGGGGTGGTTGTGGTCTAGACATGCCCCCTCGGTACCTGAGCATGACTAGAACAGTTTACTTTAGACTGTCAAAGTAGACCCACGCTCAGGCTGTTTGACCCTGTGAAGCTCATCCCTTCCTCCTGTCAGGCACATAACCAACATCAGACATCAGGCCTTTAGACAGAGTGACAGCCTGAGTCTTTCCGTGAGGATCATCAACACACACTACCGAACAGTCCGGTCCACATGACAATCATCGGGGAGTTAAGGAGACAGGTGGGAGATTAAGATGGCTCCCAGTGTAACGTTTCAATAAGATGGATGAGGGGAGACTAAATAAGCTGTGAAAATAGATCGACCTGACTGGAATAAAACGTTTTGTAAGTACAACTGAGGACTTACATCATCTCAATGAGATTTTTTTGGTTAAATAACACACCAAACGGTTGTGTGAGTACTGGAATATAACAGTGAAAGACAGTTTAGCTGACATTGTAAGTGTGACCTTCTCTTAAATTCCATTTATAGAAGTCTTTGAAATTTCAGAAGAACCATGCTGCAATGCTTATAGAGCTGCTCCAGACTTCAGGTCAGCTTTTATGCTCAAGACTGAAATCAACAAATGCTTTACATTTTAACATTATGCTAATGAGAGAAAGTTGTAACAGCTGTTTAACTAATGGTGTTAAGTGTCTGTTTTCACATTGTGTCAATTGATGTCTTCATTCATAAATATGGTGCCATAAGCTTGTTCTCACTGCAGGTCATCCAGAGATGATGTGTTCATGATCCTTAATGGCTGCTAATCAACGATGATGGCATGAGCTTTGATTCCCTAAAGCTAAATATTATATGTGTTGGGGACTTTTAATGTTATTGAAAAGTCATACTACATGGTCCCCAAAAAATGCAAATGAAGTGCCTGGACAGAATGTGATGTCTTCTTTTTTTTACTTTGGGGAAGATTGCTGGCTTGGTTCTGGTTATGATTTCTTAAAAAACATGACATCATACTGTTCTCCATACCACCAACTTAACATGCAGTGTGTGAATCTTGACTAGAAAAATAGGATTCAACTCTGTCTGATTGACAGCAGCCACTAATGCCACACTGGGATCTCTTGCAGCTATCTCACCAGCTCAGTGTTAGCCAGAGGGGTTCAAGGGTTAAGCGACCTTTTCTACCCCTCTTAGGTAAAATCATGACATTAAGTTCTCAGCATGTTTCAGAATGGAGCAGAGCTGATGGGCTCGAGGCTACCACATATCCTCCATGACAACCAGTGATCGATGACAAATGATGGCAAGCTCTAATGAAACCAGGCAAAGGGATTAAAACAGCCCTCCACCCCATAAGTCAAGGGATCGTTCTGTTTTTCCCCAGTGCGCAAACAATTTCAGATGTTTTATCTACTGTGGGTATAATGTCTGGTGTGTTCTTTTCTAATATTTCAAGGTATATCACTTGAGATTTCTCCAAAAGGAAGATGATAAAAGACACTGTGTCACTCTTGACTGTTTACTGAGAAATGCCTGAAATCTATTGACTAATAATAAATAGCTGGAACAATAAACATTGTTGCACCAAAACTATGCATACAGTTTTCTACAACAATGCATACTAAACTATCTATGCACATATGTAACATTTTATTTTTTATTTCTGCACTCAGCAGATGATGAAGATCCACCCATGGAGGCAGAAACACCTTTACAATACATGAATTCATTGCTTCCAATGTCAATCACAGATTTTATGACTGAATTGCTTTGGGATGTGGAGGTCAGGGATGACGCAACTAGAGTCATTCCACTTGGGTAAATATTATATCAATGAGACAACTGTGCTGTTCACTTCCTGCACACACAGAGTTCACTAGTCAATCATGATAGCGTACACTTTTTTTTAATGGCATCTAATACCTTTAACATAATGCACAAAAAAACCTAGATCAGTGAAGTGAGACTTAAGTCAAAAATCAAACTTTTCAAACTTAGCTATAAAGGGATCCATAAAAGGATTAAAAAAAAAAAAAACACAAAGAAAAGTTCTTTTGATAGGTGCGTGGGTGAAGAATAGGGTGAAGAATAGATGGGGGTGAGATGAATGAGGAACATGGGCACAGATGCTCAGATAAATTATTCACTTCATTCTTCAGTGCCGTCCTGCCAGCTGCCTTTCACTGAGCCTGTCACTGAACCACAAAGGCTGGCACAGGACGAGAAGTGTCGTGCCAGGGAAGGACAGGGGTGGGAGTGATGGGGACATTCAAAACAAAAGTTTTGTTAGCTAAAGGACTGGGCCAAAGTGGCTATTTGCAAACCTATGAACAATTTTGATTTCAATTTATGATTGAATAGCTTCTTTACAAATCATCAAATTACTAATTCAAATAGTCATCAGCTTTGCAACAGCATTAGAGGACAAGGAAACCTGTACACAAGCTTGTTTTGGTGTTCTTCGAAGCAGGTCCACACAGTCAGTCATTACAGACAAGAGGTAAAGATCATCAACAGTGAAGGATCTTCATTGCCCTCTGAATGGATCATAAAGTCACATCAATATCATAGCCAATGTGGCCAAAAAATTCATAGAAGTGCAACTTTCACTAGCTTTCAAAGAGAGAGACAGAGAAGCAGGAGAGTGCTTTCTGAGTCTGCCCTGGGGTCTCCTCCTGGCTGGACACGGCTGGGATGGCGTCCTAGACAGCTGGCTCATGTTGACGTGGATGAGCTGCTCTACTTAGAGCTCCTTAACCTATCTTTGAGGCTCTGCCCAGTCATCCCACAGGCTTTTACTCCCTCACAAGGAAAGAAAATTATAAATTCCGGATGTCTACTGGCTTTTTTTTTTTTTTTTTTTTTTTTGTGGCAAATGCCCCTCCATCGTGTCAGTGGTTGAACCATCACTGACCACAACACAACACTTCAAACCACTGAGGTCGACTGCAGACTTTAAAGTGCCCTGAGATGTGAGTGTGAGAGAATGTTCCATGTCCTCTGGTGAACTGCTGACCTGTCTGGGGTGTATTGCCACCCATCACCTAATGACTGATAGATTCCAGTGCCCACTATGAGCCTAATAACAAATATGCAGTGGTCAAGAGAGGATGGATGGATAAATACGCAAAATGAAAATTCCACAAACGTCCAGTTCAGCTAAAATATTATAAGTTTGACATTTATCTTTATTGCAATGGATTAAGTCTGGCTGTAACAGGGATTTAGATGAATTGCTCAAGATTTCCCATAAACCCTCTCTGAAATCAGAGAGGCAACAAGAACATGCATCTCTGAATCAGATTTGCGTTTAAGCCTCGCAAATCTGAGTGGTTTTAAAGCCTCACCATGACATCCCGCTGACATATTCCAGTAGGCTAAAGCTCACCTGATTGCTTTGTCGCCACACACTCAAAATGTAAAACGTGGCCGTGTCATTCAGCGCGGCGCATCTGGACCGCGGAGACGATATGTGACTGCTCCATCATTTGTGTCGGCCCGGGTGGGATCCATGCTGGTTCTGTTCATGGTAATAAAGCTTGAACTGAATCACACCTCCAGGACGTTAACGCAGCTTGGCAAGTTTGTTTTCAAGCTGATGGCTGCTAATTGCTGCAGAGTCACGGATGCGCTCTCAGTGGCCAGAATGGTTGTCTGGACTAAATCGGCTGCCAGGAGGGGGCACATTAATACCCAGAGAGACTGGATCATGGTCTTGAACAGCTGGTTCAGCCATTTAGTGTGATAGTGTCTGAAAACAGCAAATCTATGTTGGCTGTGAGCTGCTCTGAATTGATTTAATGTAGCATCTCACACAGATAATAATTGTTTAAATAACAAAAGATAATTTATTGGACAAGGGTGGTGCGGTGGTGGGGTGGTTAGCACTGTGGCCTCACAGCAAAAAGGCCTTGGGTTTAATCCCCGTGTGAGACAGAGGCTGGGGTCTTTCTGTGTGGAGTTTGCATGTTCTCCATGTGTCTGTGTGGGTTCTTTCTGGGTACTCCGGCTTCCTCCTACGGTCCAAAGACATGTACAACTGGGGATCAGGTTAATCGGAGACTCTAAATTGTCCATAGGAGTGAGTGTGAGCGTGAGTGGTTGTACAGATGTGTCAGCCCTGTGATTGACTGACGTCCAGTCCACGGTGCACCAAACCTTCGCTGGGATAGGCTCCATTCCCCCCACGACCCTCTGTGGAGGACTAAGCAGTAGAAAATGATGGATGGATGGAGGGATGGTGTTATTTGTGTTTTCCCACTTTTAAATCTTGTATAACCCTAAAACTCTAGTAGAGGAACACCATCACTGAGCTGAACTTAATGTAAAGTTTCAAGGAAACACCTAAATGGAGACTTTTTACTTATTTTTTTGTCAACAAAATGGTGCGGAGGAGGACTGAATAAAAGGTTTCATCTGCTGTGTGACAATAGTGAATTTTTAAGCTTTTATGTCATTTATTTTACATTGAAAGGGAGAGACATGTAAGTTGCTTTTATTATGGAGAATGATTATGCCAATATTGTGAAATTACTCTCAAAAAGCTGAAAGAGCAAGCAGTGTGCAGAAAATGAGTTCTGCTCTTACAAATGCTGTTGTAGGGGAAATGATTTCTAAGATTTAATATTGTAATATTACAAAAGGTCAGGGTGCACAAGAAAGATGAGAAAAAAACATTGCATCTGCTAAAATTGGGACAGTTGACACACAATGCCGGTGGGTCACGAGCAGACAGGCACAGGAAAACCAATCTGATAAGGAGAAAGGAATTGAGAAAAGAAAAGTAGAACCGGTGACTGACTGGATGCATAACAGAGGGCAAGAGGTGTGATGACTCTCCAAAGGCATCAAGAAAGGATGTCAGCCAGAGATCAAAGTCACAAAAGTAATTTGGAAAGACGCAGACTTTTCTTCCACCAGTAGGAATCCAATGCTTCTCCTGACAAAGAGCTCTTGCTGTTTTAGCGACTCACGTCGTTGGCTTTGATTCAACTGTCGCCTTAAATTAAGGGCTAAAAAATGAATATTTAAAGGGAAATTCCCATTGTAAAACTTTAAGTGGGGGACAATTTTGAAGGTGGAAAATGAAAGATTAAGCAGCATCAGCGATTTCTGTGTTCACCATATTTCCTTCAAGATTCATTACAGGACACTGAAGAAGCTTTTTCATTTTATGAATGGGGTTTTAACTTAATGTGAATGCTGCTTATCTGTCTTTATCATCTCTTGAAAAATGAAAAAAAAACAATATTCATCATAATCATGTCTCTGTTACAGTGCCTCATATCTAGTGTGGGGGTCATTATTCCAGGCAACCTGTGTATTGCATTTATAATAGAAGAGGACTAACCGTGTTGTCCCCAGAGGTCTTGAAACTCTGCTAGCGCCTTTTTGGTATTGAGTTGACAGTCAAATAGCCAATAAACATTCAGGGAGCTATAAAGTTCTACAGCGATGCAGTCTGGGAATATTAAAGTTTTTAGTGAGGGGATGCGATTCATTCTCGGCTCATCATTATGCACCACGCGTCAGGGCTTCTGGCTGGAATACGGCCTACTTTTTAAAAACTTCACAGCCTGGACTGTATTTCCATTAAATATGTGAGAAACACAAGTCTCGGTGAAACGTGCTATTCTGGTGTTTTATGCTCCTGCAGCAGGAGAGCGTTCTCTCCGCCGCATCCATGAATGCAAAATGACAGGAACAAAGCCTCAGCCCGTTCCACTATGGCCTGCACAAAGCAACACATTTTCGTGCAAACTGGTCGCTCAAATTTACACAATGAATCGCGCAAGAAAGCCAAACCTCAGACAGCTTCCGCCCCTCAAGAGGGTTCTGTTTTTGTCTAAAAACAGAACAGGGAAAGATCAAAACGACACACGCGGGTCAAAGAGCAGCGTAAATAGACCACATTTTGGATAGTTTCGGGGTGAGGACAGCGGCTGTCATCGTCAGATTGATGATCTGGGTGATGGCCAAGGGGCTGACATTGAAGACACTCTCGGGGGATGACCTTTGTCTCAGGATGACAATGCCACTATTAATGTCATCACACTGGTGTCAGAGTTGCAGCAGGTGTCGGTAACTCTTGACAAAGTTGAAGGCAGAGACTTTTAGACTGAAGCTAATGATCACTGGAGAATATGCACTGAACCAAATCATTAAATGACAGTTAAGTGGCACATTTGCAAGCTACTATAAAGGTGAGGGATGGGAGAGGTTCAAACCTAAATACTAAAGCTCTCTGAATGGTGTCAGTTTCCAATGATGCGATTCTTTCTGATGTATCATAAGATTTGCTATAACACCTCCTTGTTTCACATCCATCAGGAAACTGTCAGATAAACTGCAGCTAAAACCTTTTCTGAAGGGCATTAATGCTGTATTTCTTGGTGTGTGATGTGTTTATAATGTGGTTTACTGCTGTTGATATGAATCTGATGATCTGTGCTGTGATTTGGTGCGAGGCGGGTATGCGCTGTACAAGTTGCCAGCTCACCAAAGGACTAAATATACAGAGATGAACCACTGTTCACACTCACATTCGCACCTAAGGTCAATTTAGAGTACCTTTCCCAAAATGCATGCCTTTGTACTGTGGGTGGAAGCTGGAGCGCCCAAAGAGAACCCACACAGACCCTGAGGGAACTTACATTAAAATGGAATTTCACAATATAAATCTTTAAAGGTCATTCTCTGAAAATATGGTTTCCCTCAAAAGCTGGGACGAAAAAAAAAAAAATCCATTTCGGTAGTAGTTACAAACACATACTTTAAAAACATACTTTCATACTGAACTGTATTCTTATTATGTCATTTTAAATCATTCTGATTCACACATTTTAATGCTAAAACATGGTAAGATGGGTTTATTATGGCTGCTGACAGCCATTTGCCTATATAATATATTTGCAGATTTAATACAAACATTTAAAATGGTGTCTAAAGATCCAGAATAAACTGAAAAGTTTCCTGTTGCTCTCTGTTAGTTGTTGTTGCATTTCTTCCCATTTACCTGGAGTGTCTTACCTCAAACTGTGGTATTTTTCAGCAGAATTCAAATGTTACAGATCTGGATATGCTCATTATAAATTCTTGCATCTATATTTGCTGGAATGGTGCCATTCTCAAGAGAATTCACAAGACAAATGGCCATTGTATTTTTAGAATTACATGTCAGTTTTGATCTATTAACTTTTGCAGTATAGGAACGTTTTTTTTTATTATCTAATATATCGAGTACCTGTAAAACTAGATTATTAAGGAGTCTTAACCTCCTAAGACCTGGCATCCACATATGTAGACATTAGATTTTGCTAATTCTGCTTAGTATGGGGCCAAATGCACACATAGACATTAAACATTATATTATTACAAATTTAGATTGATTGTCCCTGTATGCAGACATAATTTTCTCCAAAAACCACTAATTTCAAAATATTGTTAAAATATGATTCTCCGTCTTTATACTTCATCAGGGCCCAATGGTCCTAAATAGCAAAGATGAATTAAGAATGTACATCAAAAAAGAGCTCAGGTCTCAGGAGGTTTAGGAGTTCTGTATTTGAGCCTTACACAGTTGCATTCTCAAAAGAAATTTAAAGAAGTGGTCCTTCTTAAAGATATTCAGCTTCACCAAGACCTGCTGAATAAACCAGACAACTTTGTTCATCTCAAATAAATTAACTTTTTGTAAGCCCTTTATGTGAGTTTACCCATGCTTTCCGACCTACATGTCCTACTCTCTCCTGGTAATAACAATAGGGCATTATCTCAGTTGTACACACACACACATGGCCCTCAAAACAAAAGCGTACAACAAAGAGACTAATCAAAGCATGCACGTCTCCAAACTGAACACCTCAATCGCATTTTTATCCGCAAAGAAAGATGGCAAACATCAGAGGTTTGTGTTTTCATGAAGTAGCGCTGTGAGAGGAAATCATTGAAGTTGTTTACTGTGTTCTCATTTTTAATTAAGCCGGCCAGGAGCAGTCTAGGGTGGAAAATGTGCTCTATTCAGTGGAACGGATACCTCCGCCATGATGAATGAGCTGTCATCTCCAATTGTTGCTGAACCTCTGTCTCCTTGACACCAGGTGATTCCGGATGCAGCTCATCTGTGGTGCAGCTCCACATAGTCTAGAGGTCAAGGGTCACCCCCAGTGCTAATGTAGGCTCGAGGCATGAAGCCAGACAACCTTCTATAATATGAAATGTTGTCACAGAAAACAACTCATTCAGTTATCAGGGCTGTCCTGCGCTAGCTAGATAATAGTAAGAGTCACATTGGACAGCGCTGCCGCTTTGACAACAACAATGTCAGGGATGTGTGCCACACAGGTCTCTTTGGTACTATTTCCTGGACTCGATTTATGAAACTTAAAAAGGAAAAAATACACTGAGGGACCACACAGGTGACAGATGACATTACTGTCACTATCTCTGCAGGGGAAAGTCCTACTTTTGTCACAAAGATCAAATATTTTATCCTTTCAATCTGACCACTACTCTACCGCAGAGAAGGGAATGATCTGAAAACCTTTGAAAACTGCTCGTACTTCAAGTAATTACATGAAAATTATAAAGCTGTCTATATCTGTTTTAGTAATATATATAAGTTACTATTTAATAGATTTTTTTAATGGCAGTCTGCCAGCATGTTGAAGACAAGAAACGTGACATGGATGGTGTTGCAGAGAAAAGGAAATCTACAGTGGAACAGAAACTCCATTCTGCAGACGGTGAATGATTATGTCCGTAGGCCGGTCCCTCTTGGGTTTTTCCCACTAAAACTTCATCCACAGGGCAGCTACAGTGCTTACCGACAGTGGTCCACCTTCATTAAGATGGTTGTGGATTATTGTTGGATCTCAAGTTATTGTGCTCTGGACATGTGTTAATTGTGTTTACAATTTTAATCAGATTAATCAGATTAAAAAAAGCCTTAGTCTACTTTAAAGTGATAATGTTCATGCCCTGTCTACAATCAAGCCTCATTCTTGGAGGTAGCTTCCGTATAGACAATGAGAGCAAATGTCAAACATGTGCATTGGGGGCAGTAGTAGCTCAGCCTCTCAGGTACTTCACTGAGGGACAAAGGGTTCTGGTTCAAACCCTGATTGCAGATCAAAAATTGGTTGTGCTTGTGCCAAGACACATTCAGAGAGCAATGCTAAGGTATCCTTGAGCGAGGTGCTGAACCCCCACATGCACCAGGTGCCTGTCTGGAGCAGCTGACTCAGTCTCTGCCACCTCTCCCTCTCCTGCCTGCATATGTGTTCATTTGTTTTTTTCAAAAATGCTTCATGTATTTGTAATAATAAAGAAAGTGGGTAACTGAATTTCCCCTTGTGGGATTGATAAAGCACTTCTTCTTTTTTATTATATATAATTACTTTAAAGTGCCTTTATCTCTGTGGTCTGCAAAGTTTTTAAACTTGGTTAAGATTTGAAATCTTGGCGTACCAGCCTTGTAGTCTCAAGCCATGATTAAATGAAAAGTTTGGAGAGTTGAAATGAAGAGAAAGAAGAAACATGTGAGCTGACTCGGCAGATAATAGTTGTTACGTATGGGAATAAACCATGGGGCAAAACCCAACTACAAAACAGTGGTGCAGTGAAACAGAGAAGCTTTCTGTTAATCTACATATCTATATTTGCACTTTCATTGCAAAGCCGATGAGAACACAAAAAAACAGACATACATTTTGTCATCTGGACTGACCTTGAAGAATGGTCTTACTGTGTTTGTCCTGCTTGCCCAGATGAAATGTCCTTTTCTTGCCAAAGCGCATGCCATCAAAATATATTGGGGCGGTCTGGTGTGCCAACTTGTGCAGAGACACTAAGGGAGCTGGAGAGCCGCCAAAACCTAAAATAACACAGTTACCGTCAGGACACCTCAGTTTAGACTAACACAGACTTTCTTCTGGCTAACGAACATAGTAGGGCAGGGCCAGATTGAAGCACCTGCTTGGAGAGGAAGACCTTGAAGCCTGCAAGAAACATGCGATTAAATCATTCGTAATTCATGTGTTGCCTTTGTGTCTTCGCCTGAGCAAGTGCACTTTCCTTACTGTTCTCCAGATCTATATACGAAGTGAAATAAGAAAAAAACAGAACCCCAATCCATCATTATTAATGTCTTTCTATAAAGTCAGTGTGTAGGTGTATGAGTCATGGCAGTTTCCCCCCCATCGTCGCTAAAACTTTTTACAGCATGAGAACTGCCAAAGCGTGAGCAGTGGGGGACTGGGAACTGATACTTAGGAAGACGACTTGTATATATGATAAAAATACATTATATAGTGCAGCGGCAGTGAAGAATCCAACTTCTCCCCTGTTGTCACTAACATTTAAATTTTCTCTAAAATGTGAATCAAGTCTCTTTTTTTAAATCCTGGTGGTTTCCTGTGCTACCTCTGGTGCCATCTCACAGGCAAACCAAATGGCCCTCTCTGTTATATCCATCCGGGTTAAACAGAGGTGGACCGGGGAGTCTGCAGAGAGGATTATTCATTGTAGCTCAATCTCTGCGTAAAAAGGGTGCATGACCTGATAGTAGGCACTGGAGCCATGAGGAGCTGTAAAAATATCATAAAAACATCATCATACTCTTTATAACTCAGGCAAGACATGTAAAATGATGCCACAGTTTTGCCTCTTTGAGCAACATTAGGCCAGGTCGAGGGGATTTAATGACTTCAGCAACTTGTTACAAAGTTAAGCATAAAGCACAACAGCTAAAATAAATAAACTAGCTTGTGCTTATCACTAAATGAGCCCAGGGGGTCTGAATCCACAGCCTGCCCCACCATTCCTTAATAATTCATAGCACCAGAGAAATGTCTGCTTCTTTCCTCCCCTTATCTTCAAAGTCTCACAGGAAATAAATGTTTCTCCGTTAATGTTATGAGGTGCTAGCTGTAAACTGTATAATCCCCGAGCTCACTGTTGTCAGTGGAGGAAAATGTGCTGACTAGACCCTGACACCATTTCACTGATTACATCATGCAGTCGTCATGGAGCCATTACATCTGGTAGGAGAAAGGAAGCAAAGGGAAGATCTAATTGAGGTCAAGGTTCATTACCCAATCAGAATATATTCTCTTTGTGGAAGTATCAGCCATTATGATACAGAAATGCTTATAGAAGATATGTGAAATGAGAATCATCTCTCTGTTAAAGGAGTGGTAGAAGGATCATCAGACTGGGTGGTTTTGCTTGGAAGCTCTCTCTGAGGGACAATGGGGTATACTGGCATAGACTGGGGAACCACTAGCCCAGGTAATAGACCGGTGAATCTAGAAGCAAATTTGATATGGAGTTGTAGGTCTCTAGTCCAGAACCACTCTGTTACAATCAAAGATCATGTCTCTTCTTCCTGTTAGCCAACTTTTTGCTTGGAGGCATTTGAGAATGATAATTTATCTAAACATCCGTTTGACTCTTTAAGGCAGCAATTGCAGAATTTCTGCAGCACCCTTTGTATGTAAAGACAATGTTTGCTCTATTACCTTGAAATTAGGGGAGTTTTTTTGGGCATATCATGTGGGAGTGTACCCTTGGGGTGACCAAGGACATGCAGGAGAGATTATATCTGTGTGCTTGCCTGAGAATGTGTTGGGATACCCCTGAAGGTGCTGGCAGGAGTGGTTCTGGCCCTGGCTCTCTCCACTGGCTGGGGAGACGAGTGTCTAGGCTGCCTTGTCGAAGCTGCAACCCCAGTGACCCGGATGGTTCTGACATTCAGAACTTGAAGTGTGATTGCGCTGAAAGATTGACGATAGTTGGGGGACTCTTCAGGACTGGCGAGACAAATGTGAGTTGAGCTTGAGTGCCTCAAGGATGATGAGTAAGGGGCAGCCTCTTCTTTGGAACATTAGTGGGCTTTGTGAACCGCCACTAAGCTCCTTTCAAATGTCTTCTTGACAATGTTGAAGAAGTGACAGTTGAGCCTCATCCTGATCGATGCTATGTCCTTGCACTTAAAGAGCTGAATAAGGAGCCCATTTGAGCCAGATTGTAATAATAACATGGAGACTAACCAGATCCAAAACAGGTCCAGTCCTACATCATTTCCAGACAATTCTTTTACTCAAACTAAGATGATGTTAGAAACAGAAATTCAACAAAACATACACTCAGGAAGGCTATGTTACAAAGTTTTACAAGGCAACATGACCTGGCACAGGCGTGGAAGGGGAAGTTGGTTTAAAAACCTGAGGAAGGGCAGGATACAGTTAAAAAATGCAAATATAGAAATATAGTTTTGCTTATGATAACTAACATTTTTCAATGGTTACTTATTATTAAATTGAAACATACTTTTTAATAGAAGATATTATGGAATTATTTGTAATCATTATTTTCCTCTGGCCAAAAATGTCTGAAGTTTCTAAATTATCAGCAATAACAAAACTTTGGAAATATTGCATGCACTTGTGGAAAAATCAATTTTGCTTCCTGGCAGTCTCTCTAATATTTAAGGTCAGGAATTCAAGTATTGAATTCTAAATGCTGGATTTTTTTTCCCAATAATACTCTAAATGACACTGTAAGTATCAGCTAATGTTAAAAGTAATATGGCTTGGTCGTCTTTTCCTTTTTATTTTCTTGGTAGTATTTTTATTTCCTGAACAAGACAATCCTGCCATGCACTTTGTATAATATTTTCTTTTAAAGCTACTTGATATCCTTATAATTTACAGATATTGCATTGACCTTCCTTCTTGTCTGTTTTTTTAATCCTTTCAGCTCACAGAGGTCATGTGGACCTAAAAGTGTCCTTCACCAGAGCAGCTCAGTTTACAGGAACATCCATTTAACCTGAGACAGCTAACAATTCATCGTACAGAGAAGAATGTGCTGAGAACACAAAATGTTAGTCCACGTTATCAGCACTGGCACCTGTTTAAACATAGAAATTAGAAAATATTGATGTTCCTCTGCTATGTTATTTTCCAACTCAGATTAACGAGAATAAAGTAGTGCAAATACAAAAAGATGATGTTGAGTTGCATCACTCTGGTTTTTCACTATCAGTTGGTTGTCTTTGCTGCGATGTCATTCTGTCTGTCTGAAGGACTGTTTGTCCTCTCACCTAATCCCTCTGGAACATGGTGCTGCCATTTTTGATAAAGGTGCTGTGTGCCATCCAGACACACCTCTGTCTTTGTGCCAATATAATATATAGAGTAAGGTGAAAATTCTGAGGATATTAAGGCATTTATGACAGAATCGTTCATAAATGTCTCCATTTAACCTCAGCTGAGCTCTCCTTGTATATTTGACAAATATTGTGAGCTACTGAATGTGTAAATACATTTTACTAGATCAAAAGTGTGAATAATCCATCATTTTCTGCCATCCTCCACAGAGCGTCGCAGGAGTACTAGAGCCTATCCCAGCTGACATCAGGTGAAAGTGGGGTATGGTACACCCTGAACTGGACACCAGTCACAGGGCTGACACAAAGTAACAAACAACCATTCACTCTCCCAGTTATACCTCATACAGGACAATTTAGAGTCTCCAATTAACCTAATCCCCAGTTGTGCATGTCTTTGAACTGTGGGAGGAAGTTAGAGTACCCAGACAAAGCCCACAAAGTCACAGGGAGAACATGCAAACTCCACAAAGAAAGATCCCAGCCTCTGTCCCAACCGGTATTCAAACTTGAGGCCTTCTTGCTTGAGGCAACAGTGCTAACCACCACACCATGCTGCCAAAAGTGTGAATAATTTACTTTTTATATACTAAATAACCTGAAAGTAAGAGATACAATCTTACAAGCCTTAAGTTATGTCAGCGTAACATAGCCTTTATCTGGCAATTGATCTTATTTTTTAATTTCCAAAATGAGGCTCCCCAAGCCAATGACAAAGTTTTCAGGCGTTTACATCGCAAAATTTTATATAACAAGTTATGGCCAATCAGCAGTCAGTCTTTTAAAAATGGAAAAAAAAGTAAGCCAAGTAAGTCTCTCAATATCTTTCTGGGATGATCTAAGGTCAACCTTCTGAATTTTAATGAGTTCCAAAAAAATTGAAACCTCTTTGACATTCCAGAATCAACTGCTCCTCAACATGGATGGATTTTAGTTCTAAGATCTGCCAAAGTGGTTGTTTGCTTGAGAGAGTTAGCCGTTCTCAACAATCCAAAACCAAAATCCAGTCATTTAAAAATCAATGTATTTATTTAATCTTATTCATTAAGAATGAATAATTAAACAAACTTCATATATGAGCAGGACTGTAAAATAAAATTGTTCATTTAAACTTTTTTCTGTTTTTTAGTACACTACAAAAGCCATAAACAATATTTTGCTCCTGTAAGCTATAATTGTTGATCAGGTGAATAAGCAGGTTGAAAATCAGTTAGGGTCAAAGCTAAATGAAAGGTCTCAAAACTTCAACTTACAAAAACGGTGATAAATAGTTTCACTTTGTCAGATAAAATTCTGACCTGAACTCAAATGAATGCTCAAATGAAGATTGATTTTAAAAAGAAACACAAAGAGCCAAGTGTGTCCGTACATACATGTAGTGTCCACTCTCCAGAATGATAATGAGGTTACAGCAAAGAAGCACAGCTGGAAGTGACAAAGAGTGAGGGTAAATGAGAAGAAGAGATCAAACACACTATCAATCTCCAAGGGTTCTTACCACATACCAGTATACAGTAATGTAATTAAGATGCTGGCTAAAGGTTAGATTACCCTGTTTCAACTACCGTAGGTAAGTATAGAACTACTGACTGGTGTACTGGTGTAAATCTATAATTGGTGTACTGGTGTAAATGTATAATCTATGGATAAATGGATGGATTAAAACAATTATGCACAATAATATAAGTTAGACATTAAACAATAAAGTATTGATGCTCAAGGAATCTTGTGCACCCCTAATGTACAGACACCACTGCCTGTCAGTGACAAAGTAAATTTTGACTTCCTGTTCTTTCCCTGCATTTTTAAAAATCCTCACTTCAAAAGAACTTTTTCTTCTGGAAGGAGAAAACTTCAGAGTCCTCAGACCCACACAAGGGATTCTTCTGGGACTCTGATTTCATAAATGGATGTCATAACCAGAAAGTCACATGGTTCTTCGGTGACGTGTACTGGAATGATAACCCTGGCTGTCTTCTCAGAGCTTCTAATCTTTCCATCTTCCCCTTAATTTTCCCATCCATAGCAGTTCCCTATTCTGATTCATTTCACCAGCCAGCAGAGAAAAAAGCATGTCTAATTAAGGCATTGTGCCTGTGAAATCTTCTTTTCAGTAATTGTCCCAATGTTCCTGAGCTTATATAGTGCTGTATCTAGGTCAGTGCTGCATGGTTTCGGGGAGTATGATAAAGGCTGCCATTCCCCAGATCGGTTCCCGCCTCTCGGTCTCCTCTCCTCCACGCCACAGTCAATATAGGAATATGATTAAACTGCTGTGCTCTAATATTGTGGTCCTCAGGGAATAGCGAACACCATGTTTGTTCATATTTTAAGCTGTGAATATACATAATCCACCACTACACTGCAGTACTTCACATGGGTATCTTTCCTTTCCCACTGTCCTCTAATTCTGCACAAGAGCAGGTGTGAAGAGTGCTACATTAAAAGGTCTGGGGCAACCGTGCACTCACATGAGTCAGCTGGGGAACCTAAAAAAGCTAATGCTCAGCCAAACCCCAAGACCGCGGCCGCACATCTGCACTCTCCAGCACACATGGCTGTTGTACAATTCTGCTTGATCACATCTGGGAGATGAACAGCGAGGCCAGGTGCCAGGATTTTGAGGTTGTAATATAACAAAAAAAAAGAAGAAAGACGACATTACTGTAGCAGTGTCATTATATTGCTGTTGGCACAGCCCCTCTTCTGTGTTTACCACAGCCTGAAAATATGCCCGCTATGTTGACTGTATTGGTCCTTGGTGGCTGTGTTTAAGTGTTTAACATTCCTGCCTGTCACCCTGTGACTGCAGAAATAGACCTCCCCACCCTACACACACACACACCTACACACCTACACACACACACACACAAACCACCCCCCAAAACTAATCCCGGAAAAGAAGGGGCGGTTAACAGAAAACAAATGGATGAATTACTCTGCCAACTGGAAAAAGTGAACCATTTAAAGGCTCGCACCATCATCCGTCCAAATGCTACAGATATTGTCCTGTGATTTCACTGTCTTGTGTAGAGATGCTTGATTAAGCTGTTTCTGTTGTCTAGACCAGATAATTTGAAACGAGCCATCTTTCATCACTCCCACCCATCTGACGGAAAACCAGGTGTTTCATTTTCATTTTTGATTTGTGAGTTCTTTTGTGATGAAAATTGTTGCTGTCTGTCTGTCTGTGTAGTCCGCCCATCTGTCTGTCTAGCTGTCTTTTTGTTTTTCAGGTTTGTTTTAACAGAAATGATGCCATTCTCATAAATAAGAACATTGAGGAATTCTGTTGCAGTCGTGTTAGTCATCACATGATGAACAGAGTGAGAGATGAAGGTGAATCAATAAAAAAAAAAAATCCATATAACTATAATCTTTGTGGCTATAATGTTGAATGTATTGGCTTTATTTTTCACCTAGTGCAAATACTGATAACAGTAACCTCCACATTCACAAATTAACCATTAAAAAATAAATAAATAAATAAAAACTACATAAATACAAACATTGCTGAATAGAAAATCACATGCTACGGAACTGACAGTATTGAATGACTAATAACTATGGGCATTGCAATTTAAATGCTGACAGTATCACCATCCCGCACTGATGTTGCACCAAGGGAGCTCAATTTGTGAAATCGTCTGAACAGGATGAAAGATTTTTTTATTTTTGCCCTCTGTCAGAAACTGATGTTATTTGCTCAGGTTGGATGGCCCTGGTGCTGCGACACAGCCCTAAGATATATGCTCGCTATGCATATTACTTCAGTCTTTGACATGAAAAGCACGACTTGGCTTTTCGTGTCAGATCTAATCCAAATCATTGGACCCATTTACATGACCATAAAAATCCAATCATGATCAGATTTCCAGAGTTATTACATTATTGAAGTGGCCATGTAAATGCATAATATGCGTTATCAGACAACAGCAGTCATCTGATTGTGAGAAATCAGATTAACCTTTAAAGCACCACAGTTTTTTCGAGAAAATATTCACTTTTAATGTCAAGGCTTCAAAAGGCTGTAGCATGAAAGTAGTTAGAGATAATGGCATACTGTAAATGATAAAAACTTTTAGTATGAAGTTTGTGATGGGAGTAAATTCACTCATCTAATATGCATATTCTGACATCTCCCACCACTTCTGCCATGTCTGCAACTGATTCTGCATGTTTTTTTAATTCCCGCTGCCTCTGTCACTATTCGGAAATTCAAGAACTACAACCACTACTACCACTTCCTCGTCAACTCCACCGGTCTTACACACTCCATAGCTCCAAAACAAAAAAAAACAAATGGTGCTTAGATTAAAGTTATCCCTGCCAGCCATCTCATGGTGCAGCTGTAGACTGTTTAATTCAGCAATGTTGCTGGTTGCTGAATTTTAGTACTTAAAGAGTTAATACACCAGCCACTTTATTAGGTACATTCCTCAAAGATATTGGTCCATATTAACATGATAACATCAGGCACTCAGTGCAGCTCTTTGTGGGAATCTCTTGTTCCTCCACATCCCAAAGGTGTTTTGTTGGACTGGAGCTGGTGACTGTGGAGGCTACGGTGACCTCAATGTCATGTTCAAGAAACCAGTTTGAGATGAAATGAGCTTTGTGACATGGTGCAGTATTTGCATTATCCTCCTGGAAGCATCCATCAGTAGATGGGGACACCATAGACATTAACGGGATGGACATGGTCAGCAACAATCCTCTAGTAGGCTGAGGTGTTTAAACAATGCTCAGTTGGTACTAAGCTGCCCAAAGTGTGCCAAGAAAATACCCCCCATCCCATTCCACCAGCAGCAGCAGCCTGAACTGCTGATACCAGGCAGGATGGATTCATGCTTATGGATCCATGGATATTTTCTCTTTTTCAAACCATTCTCTGTAAGGAGATGGTTGTGGATGAAAATCCCAGTAGGTCAACAGTTTCTGAAAACTAAGTCAAGCCCATCTGGTACCATCTGGTACAATTGCATGTCCAAAGTAAATAAATTATCTTTCTTCCACATTCTGATGCTTGGTTTGTACAATAAGACTTAGTAGACTTAACCACATCCACAGGCCTAAATGCTTCCAGCCATGTGATTGGCTGACTATTTGTACTAACAAGCAATTGAACAAGTGTATCTAATAAAGTGGCGTGTGTGTGTGTGTGTGTGTGTGTATGTGTTTGTCTGTGTGTGTGTGTGTCTGGAAAGATTTGGCTGATAGGCTGATGATGACTGATGATGCAATAGAGCCAGGAGCCCCAGGCAAGATCCAAGGTGCAGGATGTGCAAGGAAGCCCCCTGACACAATCCAAGATATAACTGATTGCAAGATGCTAAAAGCTAAAGCATACATGAAACGTCAGAATCAAGTAACTGGTATAGTGTTTGGGAACATCTCTACCAAGTTTCGACTGAAAACTAAGGTGAAAGTGGGATACGCCTCCAAAGGCGGAGAAGAATGACCGAGCTAAGGTCCTCTGGGACTTTGAGATACAGACTGACAAGTAGTTGATGGCGAACCAACCAGACACTGTGGTGGTGGACAATATGGACAAAAAACACGTAGTGATAGGTCCCTAAGAACATCAACATGAGAAACTGGAGAGATTTCAGAGTCTGAGAGAGAGCAGATGGAGAGGATGTGGGAAGTGAAGACACCAGTGGTCCCCATGGTCATCAGAGTACATGGGGCTGTGACCCCCAAAGATGGAGGAGTGGCTCCAGAAGCTCCAAGGAATAACATCTGAGATCTCTGTCAAAGCCCTCGACCAGATCTATGAAGGCAGCTATGTAGACCTGTTTATAGTCCATGGAGGTGGGGACGTCATCAAGGGCCTTAAGGGTAGCGGGGATGCATCGCCGGTCACTTCACAGTACTGACTGCAGATCTGACAGGATACGTTTTGAATAAACGGAGTAAGTTAGCCGTTTGTGAACTAATCTGTCTAAGACTTTGGCCAGGATTTAAGCCTAGAGGCAGTTGGGGTCAGAGCCAGAACCGCCTGGAAAAGATGGAGGATCATCACAGATTTCCAGTAAGAGGGGAAAACAGAGAAATGGACAAGTTAAAAAAGTCAGTAATGGGGCCAGAAATAAGTTAGGAAGCAGATACTTTTAAAAATGCAGGATCATCATAGCAAAATGAAGGGAGAAGCCAATATCACAGGGGGCATGATGATGGAACAGTTTTTGGGAACCAGGGCAGTAAAGGCATGTGATGAGTGAAGAAAAGTTGAAGAATGAGACCATGTGTGATTTATCAGTGACAATTGTATTGCCAAATTTCATGGAGGTGTTCTGCATATTAACAGGTCTAGAGAGGAGCCTTTCACGATTCACAATTCCCCCGTTTTTGATGCTGATTTAGAGTAAATAGAAAAAGAAAGATGTTGCAACTTTGATCTCACCCTTAATAAGCATGATGAAATTCCGGAAATGTTTTCTTCAAGCCTTCAGTAATTGACTGCATCTCTAATGGTGTAAAATTGTAATAATAGCTATAATTGATTTAACAATTATAGCCAGCAGTCTAGTGGCAAATGGTACAACAAATGATGTACAAATGCTACATTACACTCACTATTGTTACTGATTGTTCAAAATTACTCAAGGGACCAGTGATGCAGATTTGAAAAATCAGCAAACCCTTGCAGTGGAATTGTTTTAGCAAGTAAAGACTCTTCAAAACAAGGGATGACAATATTTTAAGCATGGAAGAAAACCATGACAGTACTTGGTTGATTTGAATTTTCTTTGATTTTCTATCAGATGCTATACTTAAAAAAATCCATATATCCATCTATTAACATAAGACTCTGTGGTGTCCAACTACATGCAACTGCTCCCACCCATCAGAGGAGGTCATCTGTCAGAGACCAGCGCCTTGTTATGTAACTTCTGTCAATCACATCTGTGTGTCCCAGATTGACACAATAACTCTTTAATCCCTCTCACTCAATCTGCCTTCTTCTTTCACTCTTATCAGGAACCTGTCCTGCCAGGACAGATCCCAGGCCATTTCTGCACCACGACACATGGCTGATATGCAGCGGCGCCTCATTAACCCCAGAGATTTAGGGCCCGATACTAACTTTTCCATCTCATGAAGGATGAGCCACAGGACCATCATTGGACACTGTCAGCCAAGATATTTAGTGTTGAAATTAAGATCGACTGATGTGGGTTTTTGAGGTCAGATAAGAGCCTTCATGTCTCATCACGTTCAGGCGACCAGCTGAGAAGTTTTCGTTATTTTTCTCCTGTCGTTATTGCCCTGGTTAGGGCGGGAAAAATAGCTTCACAAATGAGATGGCTTTCTCAATCACAACTGCAAAAACATTTCACTCTGAATTACTGAATTCATAAATGCATCGTGACGGTGCGGAGCCAAACAGACGCCCTGTCAGTGCATCATTGGTTAAGTCAGTATTTAGATTAAATTTCATATAAAGCCTTATTTTCCATCTTTAAGTCCAAATACAGTTATAGATTGAAACATTTTTTTTAAATATTGATTTCAATAATGTACCAATTAATTTGTTTTCACAGTGCACATAATTGAAAATACAGCTTATAGTCAATAAAGATTGTGTTATATTTATGTTTTCCCACTTAATACACCACAATCATGCTTGGAGTTTGGACCAAATGCTGCAAGTTAAACCAATTTACATTGATCCAGACATGGACCACTGTGCACAGAACGTAAAGGAAACACTACCATATTGATCCCAACAGGGCTTCCAGAGAGCACCAGGCTTCCACTCAGTTTATGAGGCAACAGTTCAGCCTGCAGCTTGAAACTTTCATCAGAACTGAGGTTTATTTACAGAGATCTTTATTTACATCATGGTTTCACAGGCTGTGTCATTAATGAGGAGTAATATATGGGAGGTACATTTGATTTTTTTTTTTTTTTCAAATTTCACATTCAGCTTCTTCGAGTTACCTTAACTCTCTGACAGCAGATGCATCTTGGCCTGTCACTGCCAAGACACCATTCACTTCCTGTTATTCATGAGGCCTACTTTGAATCTCAGATCATCCGTGCATCTGAAAACGGGTTTCGGGGTTGCATCCCATTCACGTCATGCTGTAGCCTGAGACAAATCAGAGCCGTGTCATTAGGATGATAGTTTCAGAGCTTAAGGTGTGCTTGGCCACTGATGAGTCACCCTTTTCAATTCACTGTGGTGTCTGTCTTTAATCCACACAGCAAACTTGAATTTTACTTTCAACCCACCACCGCATATTCCTGCAGCTTTTCCAATCGTTTTCTGTCTCTTTTTTTTCCTGCATTATTAAACACTCATCATCTGCCACACACCACCCGTGTAATTCTGGGTGGCTCACAACTCAGCACATTATGTTGTGAAAGATGTCTGCAGCCATTTTTTTATTTCCATGTCAGATACTCTGCAAGGAATATGACAGAGGAACAAGAGACTTTTTCCACTGCCTTTTGTATAATAGCAAGTGTACAGCATGTGGTAATTAAGCACATAGGGATGATAATGGTTCCCGCCCCCAAGACAAATGTGTCTTATGGTTGTTTACGATATATCGACTTCGAAATGATCATAAAATGAAAATTGCAAGAGTTTTTTTTCTGTGTTCAGCCTACTTGGAGCTTCACTGGCAGGCCATTAGAGCAAATTAACAAAGAAGGGGCATTATTTTGCGATCACAATAATGTTCACGTACACAGACAGATAAGGTGGTTTTGAGACAGGAGTCAGGGAGGCCACCCACATCATGCCGGATCAATCAATCCTCAATACAATATCTTTTCAGCTGTTGTCAGCTCTCACATATGAATTATTTGTCATTAATGACTGACACGATGGCCCAGTGAAATACTTGCTCACAAATGCATCACACTTGGCTTAGGTGCCGTTTCAAGACTTTGAAAGAGATGAAGTTCCAGGTTGTCAATCCCATTCAGGATTAAATAGCACCTGAAGCACCTGAAATAACTGATGTAGACACTGAACATCCCCTGGATGACAGAAACCATGTTTTGTTTGGAGGGGGGCTGGTGTTGCATGTGAAAATAATTTTGGTCAGTGCTAAAAATATAATGAATACTTTTGACATAAATCTTTCATAAATTAGTATCTAACACAAATCTCACAGTTTGGTATTACAGTAATTTAGTAGAGATCACAGACTGCCTGTTTCTCTCTCCCACCTGCAGACCTCCATTAGCCTTCTGTTCCTGAGCACCATCCTCACTCAGACAGAACTCCAGGCTTGCAGCTGCTTGCGTTTCGCAGTCCTGCTTGAAGTGACGCAGCTCATGACCGTCACTGTCATCTTCCACCTTGTTAACAGCCTCAGGGGGGATTCCAGATGTGACGAGCTCTCCACATCTAAAGAGTGGTGCGTGCAATACACTTGCCATCCCCAGATTTTGTCAGACTGCTCAGTTCTTCTCAAAAAGAATCTGTTATTTACTGGAAAGCTCGTCCAGTAATTTAAAAATGTTCACTGATATCGCTCCCTTGTTCCAACCGTGCGTGTCTAGCATTTACTGTATAGAGATTGGCTCTCAGCTTTGACATTAGTCACACTTTAATATGCAGTGCTGTCAAGGATCTGCACATTGTTTCCCTGGAGTTTATTTTGTTTGCAGAGAGACAGTGATAATAATCTATGGTGACAGGCTCAATAATTTAAATTCATTCTATGTAACTTTAGGACCTGTTTGTCAGACAGTTTCTCCCATTTGTTGTCCCTAGTGTCACACTTTTGTATGAATAATGAAGCCACGCTGCGCAACTGTGTCGTTGACTGAAAGGCTGGCCTTATCAGCATCTATGGTGATCTGATGCTATAGGAGCTTTAAAGCAACAGTATTCAAACACGAGCGCCTCATTCTTTTTGGTCTGTCTGACCTAATGTGCTGAATTTGCTGTTTTGCTGCAGGGAGAGATGCAAAAATGTTGACTGTCATGGAGACAGTGATAAAGCTTTCCCTTGAATGGGTAACAATGAACCCTGAAAGCTCATATACGCTCGCTCCTTTGGGAAATAACACAATTTAAAGATAAAATGCATTAGAAGACAGCAGAAAAGTGATGACCCGCATGTGGGAAGTAACTTTAACCATTTCAGTATTGTGACAGTTCCAATGCACATGCCAGAGGTGGAAAAAGTATTGATTGCCACCTTACAACCTTTTGCTGTGACCTTTATTCGTGTGTCATTATTTCTGTTGTCGTGTTTTGGGTCTAAATGAGCCTGACTTGTTGCTCTTAGACCTGTGAGGATTGTTGAATCCTGTCTAAATACAATATGCTGTGTTTTCCAGGTGAACAGAGTTCTCTCAGGGCTATAGCCTGCATCCTTAAAGGTCATTCATATCCGAACCAAGGCCTTTTTTCAGCTTTCATGCATCACTGAGTAGTGAAATTAGTATTCATCCTAAATAACCATGCCTCAACTATTGTCAGTTGATTGCCAAATGGCATGAAAATAGATATTCATCAGCCCCCCTCTCTAATGTCCTCTGGGGCTGATTGAATCTTGTTAAATTTCCACCCAAAACAAGCTACACAATAAAGCCAAGTGCTCCGCTTTGATACAAAAATGCCACCATTTGCAATTCAAATCGAGTAAAGCTTTCATTATTTTCATCAACTTCTTTCTCCCCAGAGGGGAAATGCAGTCGCCGTTGGTTTAATTCAATTAGCCGAGTGCATGCAGCAGTAGGATTCATGGATGATATTCCCATGATGCCACAGTCTGAGTGAACCATAAGGAACTCTACCTATAGTTGTCAGATGAACTGAAATTTAATCTGCATAAAGAGTGACAGTGAAGTACTGAGCAGGATGTATGCATGTATATAATAAGAACCTAACACTCAAAGAGTCTAACAATTCAACTTACCCTCTCTTATCTCTCACAAAGAAGTTACATCATAAAACTTCAACCCAAAATGAAAAGGAAGTCAATATTTATTCACCTCCATAACAATGGGCAAGCAGATTAAGTTGATTAAAGCTAGCAACTTCACAACAAAACAGTGTTGCAGAATTACCTGAAGTGCAGAAGAATGGGACATGGGGTTTAATGCACAAATGAACAATTGAAAAGCAGTTAAATTCTATAATGGCTCCATATAGCTTATTGTTTCAGAAGTTTTAGAACACCCTGAGATCCTAAATTAATTAGGAAATGCATTATTTACACCTTTTAATAGCTGAAATCCCTACACCCTTTAAGCTGCCACATTTCTCTAGTGAATTTTTTTAGTTTATTCGAGAATGTAAGTGATGTCTTCAGCTCAAAGTGTAATGTCAAACCGACTGTGTCCTCAGAAATCTCATGGAGTTGGATAGATATTTCATCACAAAAGATACTATTTGGATGATCGTTGAAAGCCCGTGCACAACTGTCATCTACCTCGAAAAGTCGCTCTCCACTCTGCAGTGAATCTCAGGTCTTTTTTTTAACATTAATGTTTTGCTTCCATGGTCCAGAACAATCCTCTTCTGGGCTTCAGTAACACCAAAAAATCACAGATAAATTACCCATACGATTTATTAGGATGAAAGCAACACAAACCCTGCTGAATACTAATATCTGTGAAGGGTGGGAAAACTGACTGATGTTACTTATTAACCCCCTCCATATTCAATATGCATACAGTTTACCATATTCTATGTGAACCAACACCTTATTGCAGTGGACTGTGAGTGCCTAATGAACCCAGGAGCTCTGTCGCAGCCCCTGACATGCCCCCCCTCCCTAAATTATCCACATGCAAAGAGCCATTGGATGATTCGAAGAAGATGAATGGAGTCAATGATCAGTGCAGACTGTGTTGGTGCCAGGCATGGTGGCGACACATCCAGGGCCTTATAGATGAAAGAGCAAGATGGGTCTCAAGGAAGTACACCCACATATGTATGTGCTACTAAAAGTTTAACAGTAAACAGCCACTCCCAACTAAATAACTTAGCCAAATAAAGAAAAAAACAGGTTTGCTTCCTCTCTATAGGCATGTCCCTTGACAGCCAATGCTCCGTGCCTAGAATATATGTTTTTCAATGTACTTACTGACAAAAGCGTTGAATTGAAAATGCCACCTTCACACTACCAACTCATATTTAAGGTTATAGCTGGTGAATTCATTAAATGGCTGTAATTTTATATAAAAATGTGATGGATGATAAATAGTAATTTGTTAATTAATGCCGTAAACACTAACCTTTGACCTACAGTTATTCATAGGTTATTGAACTGTTAGGGCTGGCATATATTGAAAAAGGGATACTCTCCCACTACTGTCTGAAGTCAAAGGTCCCTGACCTTTATTATTAGACCAATTTCATTAAGTTGATGCTGTGCTTTTGTAATTATGCACTTAGCTGCCCATTGCATCCTGTTTCTTCTGTTTTACGTCATACACATAAGGCCTAGCAATGCTAATTCCAAATTTGAAGTTTGCAAAAATGTGTATATCATAACAGATGAGGTGCTACAAAAACATGAATCCCCCAGGATGATGGAGGTGAGTTCATACTATGCAGAAAAGGGACATCAGGTCAGTTTATGCTTTCTTATTTGTTTTATGTAGTGATGAAAAAGGGCTTAACACCAATGCTGCTTTGTATGCAGGGGGTTGTCTCCAATGATTGCGGCTGGAGCTTCTCCATCAAATTTAAGTGAGTTTGGTGAGCAGGCAGAGGGACTAACATCTCAAACCCTGAGCAGAAACCGGTGGCAATGTTAAATCAAAGCACGTGCATTGAGTTCTTGTCAATCAAAGATTTGAAGTCACTTCATCTAAATGCAGCTTTGTCCAACACAATGCCTGACATTCTGCTTAATGAACTGACTGCTGTGTCATTAAGCAGAGAACCAGGTGTTCGCATCTCAGAGGAAATCCATCATTTGCGACTGCGGATTAACCTTTAGATTCCATTCATACATCATGTAGCTGTAGCTGGCTACTGCAGGTTTTCAGAATTATGCTGCTTGGGAAAAAAAAGAGGGTCTCAGAGGCGTAATCCCGCTCTGTTCCGTATGGTTTCAGAGCAGCAAAAGCCTGGCTTTGTTTTTTTGTTTTGTTTTTTTTTCCCCCCCGGTCTTATGAATGTCCTTGCTTCTCTGTTATACTCTTATCAACTGTGTAATTGGCAAATGTGCTCCACCACCTGAGACTCCCTTTAACCTCTCCAAAAAAAAAAATAGACTGAAAGGACGGGGGGCGATGAGATTCTGTCTCCACAAAATCAGCTCTTTGAAAAGTAGGGCACAGAGATGACCAGGCCTTTTGTGCTGAGGATTGGAATCTCATGGAGCAGTTTGTTTTCCTGCACACTTGTTTCCTGCTCCCTTTTTTTAATCACCAGCCTGTCGTATCAATAAAATATTAAAAAGGATTTTAATGAACCAAAAAAAAGAAGCATCCCTCCAATCGCCTAAAGGGAAAAGGAAGAAATACAAATGATAAATCGATTTGGCCCCATCTTTTGATTATTTCATCTAGCCTGGCATTCTCCTTTGCAAGTATTTTGGATGCAAAATGTTTTTTCTAAAGACTGACTTCAAGCAATAACCTCAGCAATCCCTGCTGGATGCCTCACGGTCAATGGTAAGTGATATTGAAAAGTGGAAGCGTTTGAGTACAACTCAGCCATGAAGTGGAAGACTACATAAATTCACCAAGGGTCAATGACTGCTCAGGCAGGGATAATGGCGCAGGTCTGTTTTCCAGGGTTTCTGCTCGGCCCCATATCTCCAGAAAAGGGCTACATCAATGCATCCGCATACAAAGACATCTTGGACAGTGCTTCATACAGTTGGGGGGAGGCTGCTTTCACAAAGCAAGGTCCATAAAGACACAGTTTGATGACCGGACAAACTTGACTGGCCCATACGGAGCCCTGACCTCAAACACACTGTGCCCCGCTAGTTTGAACTGGAATGAGATGGGCTTTCTCATCCTACAGAAACATTCCAAAAAGAGTAGAAGTTGTTACAGTTTAGTTTGGGGGGGCAACTTCATTTTAAAACATATGGACTCGGATACAATGTACCTGGTCAGGTGTCAGGTGACTACTCTTGTCCACGTAGTGAATAATGTTCAAGTTCAAATGTGACATGATATTGTGCCTCATGACCACATACATAGGTGAATATAGTTTGACTTTTGGATGTAGTGTATATCCCACAACCTGCCATTATAAGTGATCATTGTATTTAGCATATACAACGATGACCCTGCTGTCATTGATTTATGTGCTACACACCGCATGTTCTCCAGTAACATTTGCGAACTTTAATACCACATTCAGTGTACATTTACACAGACAGGCCATGTGCACAGTGTCGTGTTTTGTCTTAAAGCCCTCGAAAATGCTCAGATCTTAACAAATAAAAGAATGCACAAAGTAATATTCTGTATTCCCCAATATCCTTGTCTTTTCAAGGATATTGTCTTTTCAGTTGAAAACAGACAAATTGTCTCAACAAAGCACTCAAAACTTTAATGTACTAAGATGTTCCCTGTAATCTTTGATTATTTTTCTCAGCATAAGACTGATTTCAAAATATGATTTAAATATACAGTCATGTTTTTTCCAATGTGATATTTCTCCAGTTTAACTCCTGGTGGGTGGAGCTTGACCTTGAGAATAAGTTTTAAGTTTTAGCTGGTTGTTATACAACCCTGTGAACAAACTGCCGTTCACTGTTCAATGGGGTATGGACAGATTTGTATTTTGCGATTTTCCGAGAACACAGAAATCAGCGTATTGGGGAATGACGAACCATAAAAAACTGGAACTGTGTGAATGTGAGCCAGGGCAAAAGGAACCCTCACTCCCCTCCGACTCGCCTTGGAGCAAGGAGTCATCGAAAGCCTCCATTAGCCAGGAAGGTAACGAGTCAGTGATGCAGTCCGGGCATTGCTGCCTGCGGTAAATCACATTTAGGGGAGGATGAGTTTCTACCCAAAGTGGTATTAGTTTGTTAGGCTCGGACATTCAGCAACATAAAGTAAGGAAGATACATTTGGCTAAGAATGCCAACAGCGAAACACACATTTGTGCTCTTCTTCACCTTCAACTGTTCTGTTTCTCTGCAAATGAGGTGTATTAGAGCTCATTAGGTCATTTACAAGCACTCATCATCAGCCGGCGCAAGTCGGCATCATCGGTGAAGGAGAGGATTTAACGAGAGTCTGGAGGATGATGGGATGAGATGATGGGAGCAGCGGTCGACCGAGGTGTCTGAGGGTGGGCGCTGAGTGAGCGAGCGTGCGGCCGACTCTCAGTGTCGTGCTGAGCCATGCGTTCAGGTGTGAGGGGAATGCGGTATCTGTGTCCAGCCCACACAGCAGATAATTGAGGCAGCAGGTTGATGGAAAACACATGTGAAAATGGAAAACAGAGAGCAAACTGGAAATGTGTGCAATGGGAAATTTACTGGAGGTGTGTGTGTCCTAGACTTGTGATTGCCAAAAATGTTAAGTGTAAAATTGGGAAGGATATCCAAGACTGTTCACCGTTTTTTTTGGTTGATGTCTGTTTTCATGTTTTGTTTTGTTTTGTTTTTTAAAAGTGGTATTAGATAATCCAGGTTTGATTTTCATACCCATTGGTATTCTCAGATCCACAAAATGATCTTTAACTTGTAATTTTGTCATTTTGTATGCAGTGTGTATGATATTTCACCCTTTATCATCTCTATTACTTTTGGCGACATCTTGTCTTTGATAGCCTGTATCCACTGAGGCAACTTTTTGTTTATTTTGCCATTTTCTTTAGTATTAATTCTTTGCACAATTGATTGGTAATTGTATATGAAGATTGGTCCCTCTCCTCTTACAGCATTGATTAAATAAATAAATGCTTTTATTTTTCCTTAGTTTGTCTTCAATGAGCATAGGCACGGAAGCGAAACTTAGAATTGGGATGTTAATAATAACAATAACATAGTTATTATTACATTATTGTTGTTGCTGTTGTTGTTGTTAGTATTAATAATAATAATAATAATAATAATAATAATAATAATAATAATAATAATAATAATAATAATAAATACAAATAATGGGAAGCAATTATGATTATTTTTATTTGAGCTAATAAAAATAATCTCTGCTTTGAGTTGGTTATCTCTGCTTTGCCAAAGCAGAGATAACCAATAACCATTAGAGAGAAAAAAAAATGTTGATGATAATAATGGAAGGATGATAAAGCGGAAAAAGATGGTTTTACATGAGGAAAAAAACAGGAAATGACAATGATGTATTGCAGATGATGCCTGACAAAAACAATGTCAAAGGAGGGGTGGCCTATGACCCAGGTGTCTTGATGGAATAATGTGGGGATGTTCTGGTGAAAACAGCACAGGAAAGATGACAAACTGTGGCTTGGTAACAATCTGCAATAAATCAATCAATGGACTTTACTGCCGGCCGGCTATTTCAGGAGTCGGAGGTCAAATAAAGGTAAAAAGAGGATGGAGGCATGATGGGAACAGATTACTTGTGTCGCTGCTGTGGCAGCAGCACCTGTTCGAAAGGAACGTTCAGACGAATGTTGAGGTGAACTCCTGATATATTATATTCAGAGGTGACATATTATGCTTCTTTTCATCAAGTTAATCTGTTATTTCATGTCTGAATGAAATATTAGTAACATGCTTTGGTCAAAAATTAAGCGAACGAATGAGCACAGTCAGATTTTAAACACACCAGTTTCACAGCCCTGCTCAGAAAAGCTCATTTGATTACTTCTAAATCCTAATGAGCTTCACACCCACAGGCGATCTTTGCCCTGCCCCTCTCTTTTTGCTGGCGGTGAAGACATGAGGAGGGCTTCGTATAGGCAGATCCTTGCTTCGGTAGCTGCGGTTGCATGGGAGGAGATACCCAGGTGAAGATGGGATTATTCAAATCATCCCAACGGTTACATAACAGAGGGCGGGAGTGCAAATCAGACCATTCTGAGACACATTTTCAGACTACACAGTTTACATAACATTGAATTAACTGTCAAAACTCATATTTACAGGGTGGGGAGGCACTCTACACAAATATATGGACTCAAGAACTGAAAAATAAATTTTTGCATTATGTCCTCTTTAATATAATAAAAGGAGGAAGTGTTATTGCAACAATCTTTCATTTGGTTGTCCAGAGGGGGACAAATGCAGCAGCCTGACAATGAACATAAAGATTTGAGAAATCACACTGTGATTTATCTGCTGAAGCATGAACCAAAGTCGACCCCAACTCTGTTGTAATCAAATTAGACAGAAATGTAGTCATTTGCGTCCAGATTCATTAACATAATGTTTTTTATTGATTGTTTGGGGACTGATGTGTTTGTATTTACTGGGTCTTCTTTCACTGGACACTGTTGTCAGAGGTCAGATCAGTATCACCTTTATGAAAATTCAAACGCGTGCGAGTGCATTTGAATATGTGCTGATGACGCTAAAAGAGAAACCAGGGACTTCTCCTCTGACCTGACTAACTCACTGCAACCCATCCCCCTCCCCCACATACTCCATCACTTCAGCCAGAATATGCAAACCTCCAGAAGAGATGCTTCCAATATTTATCTCCGCACTCCGGCCCAGCAAGGTCACCGCCTGTCACGAGAACCCATATCGTCGGCCGTCCTTGGAGCCGTTTCTCTGCTGCTTGAGGGCAGAGAAGGAGCATCAGAGACAGCGGGACGGAGCGACGCTCGGAGCGAGTCCTGCCTGCTCCACAGGAGGGGCGTAGATCACACTGAAGGTGACGGGGAGCAGCAGGATTCACAGCCTGGCCTGAATCAGCGTAGATCAGGCCCGAGGACGTAGAATTAAACTTTGTGTGTCTGTGTGCGTGTGTGTGTGCGTGTGTGTGCATGTGTGTGTGTGCACGTGTGTGTATGTGTGCATGTGTGTGCGCGTTTTTGAGAGAGAGATCCATTCAGACAATGTAACTCACTATTGATCTGCTCTGGTGCCCCTTTGGGAATGACATGAATACACTCACACACAGAGGACATTTTGGATGAGATGTGAGGGGGGGGGGCAGTGTGTGCATCTCAGAAATTCCTTCTGATTTCATTTCAAACTGAGGGTGAGATGACATTTAGCAATTTTTTTTAGGTGTAATATGAAACTTTGCATTATTCTTAAATTGATCAATTCGTTGTGACGGCTAAGGATACTGCAGGCACAGCAGCTGAGGGAGATCGCGTCCCAGGAGTGAGGAAATGCAACGAGACAAAACCCCGGCTAATGATGAAATCTATAAAGACTCACACGGACGGGAAAAAAGCTTGAACCACAACAGATATGATGTACGTGAGACTCAAGGAGGCCAGCTGATCACTGTATACTTCTATCGCTGTCTGTTATGCCGAGAGTGGCTGACCTGTCATAATCAGGAGTATTTGTGCCATATTTTTTCTTTAATTAGTTAATTAGTTTAAGTCGTTTTTTTTATATAGGTGAGCTTTCTGTTTTATTTCTTATTTTTGTTTTCTTGTGTGTTTAGAGTGTAATTACATTAAGTTTTCTTTTGCTTTTTTAACATGATTATTTCAACTTGCGTAACATAGTGTGTATGTACGCGCATGTGTGTGTGTGTGTGCGCGTGTGAGTGTGTGTGTATGTGTGTGTAAGACAAGGGGTGATGCATAGGTCATAAAAAGGGGGAGGGTACTGAGTAAAGAGGGATGACTTTAAATCTCTGAGGACAACTGTTTAAGTTTCCTTGACTGTCTCACAAATGCTCTCATCTCTCTCTCTCTCTCTCTCTCTCGTTCTCTCTCACACACACACACACAGACACACACACACCCATACACACTTACCGTCTTCTTTGTAGCACAAGGAGTCAGAGGAAATTACAGATGAACATCACGCCACATTGAATTTCCTCCCAACAGCAAATACGTGCGCTCGCACCAGCTGCGTATTTGCTTTAATATAAACGCCGAATGTGGCTGATTTATCCGCTGGGGCACCCTGATAGATTTCTGCGGTTCCGTCCATGATTGAACACCTCTGACTCGGCACCAGTAGATCTGTCCCCTTGGGTGCTGTTCCACAGAGGTGTCAAGTGTGTTTGGGGGGTGATAAATTTGCTGACAGTTGTAATTTTTTTTTTTTTTTTTTTTCCAGTGGGTGGGATCTCTTAGATCGCTTTGGACATTTAAAGCCATTGAAGACATCATCATATTTCACAGGAAAAAACTCAGTGTATTGTTTTCCTTGTTGACCTTCTGTTTGCCTCCAACATCAGCTGCATCACGGACTCTCAGGGGTTCTTTTGGATGTGTGACATTGACGTCCAGCCATGGTTAAATAAGCACAAAAGAGCTGAAAAGTGCATGTCTGGCAGGTCATTTCTTGTCTCCCTTCACAATAACTTCTGCAGACATATCCTCAGATTCTAACTGAGAAGAAAACCAGCACATTTTTCTCGACCGAGAACTAAAGATGCAGCATCTCTGCAGTCCGCGACGAAACATATTTTGAAAAGACCAACATAGCCAATAGAATCTTCTCTCTTTCTCTCACAGAGTCAACACGATATGTGAGACATTTTCATCTGTGTTTGCAGTCAGGCTGAACCTCTTCTTTACCCGCTTCGAGGGGGAGAGTCCGTACTCAGCTCCCTTGAGGTTGTGAAGGCCATGAACTCCCCACAAAGCAGGGGGACTGGGCGGGATACTCGGTAAACACCATCCTGCCAACGTTCTCACCTGAACCTGGAGGGGAGGGGAGTCCCTTCCTGTTTACACACCTTCCCTACACACACATGACTACATCCTCCTCCACCGCTCTAAGAGGAGGAGGTCCAGAGACTGGTTTCACGGTGTTCGGTGATCAGCCTTTTGCTGGACACCAGTAAATCCAAAGAGATGACGATGGACTGGAGGAAGAAGAAAGCGGACCATGCCCTGCTGAAGATAAATGGCGTCTCTCTGGGGAGGGGCTCCTTTCAGGTTTCATGTGTGTGCGTGCGTGTGTGTGTGTGTGTGTGTGTGTGTAGGTGTGTTTGTGTGTGTGTGTAGGTGTGTGTGTGTGTGTGTGTGTATGTCTGTGGGTCTGTGTGTGTGGCCAATGACCTGGAATGGCACACCAACACAGCAGCAGCAGCAGTCATCAGAGGCTGCACTTCTTCAGGATTCACCTGGAGGCTCACCTGACTGGTTCAAACACTCTTCTGTTCCACAGCGGAGCGGGTGCTGGCCTTTTGCATCGCAGTGTGGTAGGTACGATGGCAGGAAGAGCCCTGCGGGGGGTCGTGAGAAAAAAAAAAAAAAAATCATCATCCACCTCCAGACCTCCCTTGAGGACATTGTAGACTCTCGGGGACTGAACAAGGCCATGAGGATCCTCCTCAATCCATCTCATACTGGATCTTCAACCTGCTGTCCTCTGGCAGAAGGTACAGGGTTTGGAGACAATGCACTAACCAGAAATGCATTTTAGCTCTGGACTGTCAGGCTTTTGAACAATAACATCTGTAATATATGAATGATGATGGGTGAGAGGTAGCTTTCATTTATAATGTGTTGTTTTTTTTTATTGTTTTTATGTTTACTATCCTGAACCAATCACAGAACAAGTGCACAATGACAATAAAGCATTGAATTAAAGCTGCAACCTCTTTCCTTTTATTCAGCAAAAGTTTGCCTTTTTATTTGATAATTGATTGTATTCTTACAATTCTGTTTGTTATGCTTGGTTTTTCCTATTACCAGTATAAAATCTAGTGGGGTTTTTTTTATTATTATTATTAATTCCAGAGCAAAGCCAAAGCCTCATCACACACGTTCCAAATATGACAGTGAAATTGCTGTGGGACCTCAAATGTCAGGAGTATTGACATGTGTAGGACATTTGTGGTCGTGTTTTACAGATGTGATGATGTTATTGGCTGCTCCAGTGACGCAAGCGATGAGCACTCACGCTCAATGAATATCAAAATAGTGGCTAAACGTGCTCAGAAAATAGAGCCACATCTGTGTTTACGTGTGAAGAGGCAGTTTACCGGTGAGCTTTCATCCTACGGGCATATTTTTCAAAATATGAATGCAACTAAAGAACCATTTGACTTAAAAATCCTCCCAGTATCGCCAGTGATTTTTACTCTTCACCCCAAAGCTTTCGTCACAGACGAGTTTGTTTTAATAGGTGGTGGTTGCCAGAAGCGTCTAATTCTCCACTGTCTGTGCATCATTAAAATGATGGACAGTTGGACTTTTCATTCTTCACTCTTTTTTTTTTTTCACGTTTCCATGCACGACAAGAACATTTTAGAAAACACGTCCGGCACATTAGGAGGTGCATCATTGGGTTCTTGTGGATAGAGTTTGACAGAAATGAAGTGGAAGAAAAGGGACGTGCGACCGAGGCCCCACAGGAGACTTCCAAATGAAGAAACCCCAGCAATTTTACAGCATGCTGGGTTGGTTTAATTTCCATTGCAAATGTATAATATGTATACATATATATATAGTTGAATATATATATTTATTTATGTATATATTTCATTTGCAATGGAAATTAAACCAACCCAGAGAGAGAGAGAGTTGTGTTTCTGCATTGAGTAAATGATGCACATGGGTAGATCTTGATTCTATCTTTATTCCAATACCTGGTGTGTACCTCCATACAGATGGATGGAGACAGATTGTTATGACAGTTTTGGCAGTGGAAATGTTGATAGATGCATTCTCTATTGTGTATGTGGAGTGGTGGTGGTGGTGGTGGGGGGCTCTAAAAGCTTTTGCGTTACATTAGACCACAGCATATAGATGATTCATGTCAGAGAGGAAAAAAAAAAAGAAAGAAAGAAAGAAAGAAAACGTTAATTCAAAAATGATTTGGGCTTTATGTTAATTTGCAAAAAGTAATTTACTTTAAACTTTAATAAGACATGTGGGGAGCTTTTGCAAATAGATCCAAGTAAATGAACGCGATCCGATGCGCTCCGCTCCCAGCAAAGAGGGGAGCGTGCGTGATGGGGTGAGGGCTGAGGAGGGGGTGTATCAGGTACGAGGGGGAGGGGGGGAGCACACGGCATAATATCCCCAGCAGCGCAGGAGGAGCAGCAGATGTGAGACACCCAGCGCAGAGGCCAGCTGTAATTAGCCGCGGATATTTTTAAGGGAATAACGGGATTATGAGGATTTGAGGAGGAAAGACGAGTCACCAAAAATCCGGTGTCATCTAAGGCGAGGGAATAAATCCGACTTCTTTACTCCTCCGTCATGGGGATAGACCGGCGGCGGAGAGCGTCTCTGGCTCTCACCTTGAACTTTGTCGCCCTGTTCCTGGCCGTGTCGGCTCTCACCACCAGCTACTGGTGCGAGGGCACGCGTAAAGTGGTGAAGCCGTTCTGCACCGGCCCGGTCACCACCAAGCAGTCGTTCTGCATCAGGTTCAACAGTTCCAACCTGAACGACACCAGGCTGGTGCAGTACATCTGGGAGACGGGCGAGGACAAGTACGTGATGAGGAAGTTTCACACGGGCATCTGGTTCTCCTGCGAGCAGAACGTCAACATGACCGGTAAGTTTGTGGAGACGGAGGCGAACGGGACGGGAGCGCTGCGCAATTGGGGCGCTCCGCCGGAAGGCACGGCGAGCGGGACCTCCACTCTCCACTATTCTAATCCCGCGCCCCAAAAAAATGTTTTTTTAGAAATAATCCTTCAAAATGCAATCTGAAATTTTCGCCAAAAAAAATGAGATCAGAATAATCCCATGTGAACACCTCGTCACTGATGATCTGATCATCTAAACAATGCAACTTTAACAAATCCAAAGGATTTTAAGATTATTTTAAAGCACCTTTTATTCAAGACAACTGGGGGAAAAAGATGTACAGTAACAGGTAATCCAGTAGTTCTATATATGTGCGTAATTCAAATAGATTTGATGCTGAAACAGTTGTTTTGTGGTTCAAAGATGATCATTAGAATGAAATATTTATGACATTTCCAGTCCCAGATTAGGCAGCTGCAGGTTATTCTGCATGCGCACATCTCTGGAACGACCACAGAGGTTATGTTGTTATGTTGGCTGAAGAATTTCTGGCCGGCTCACTGACACACTGAGAGAAGTGGGAGAGCTTTCACAGAAATTAAATCAGTTCTGTGATCGGAACTGCTGATTCCTCTCTGTCATACAAAGTGAGCCAGGTTATATCTCACTGTGGAGAACTGATGGATTACAGGTGAAACACCTTCTCATCAGAGTGTTGCAATATTGCATCGACTGAGTGATGATCAAATATCTTCAAATCTGTTTTTCAGGTGAGAAATGCAGAAGTTTCCTTTATGTTGCGCCTGCAAATGAAAGAGGTAGGAAGCACACTCAAACACCATACATGCTGCTGTGCGATGTCTCATCTTGAAATATTTGCTTACTTTCCTACAAAATATAATTCACCATAAATGTAAACGACATCTGATACATGCCAAAGGTGTGTCTGATTCGCAGAATAATCATCTTTTATTCCAGGTTGTGTTTTTAACCTGACGATTCTGTTGGGAAACCAGTTCACCGCGCTTTCTGCGAAGCTTTCTTGTCAGGCTCATTGAGATCTCAGTGCTGGGCTGACTATTTTGCTGTGTGCCGTTGATTGGAATCCTGTCACCATGATTGGATAGTGGCTATGGTAATGTCAGTCAATTAAAATTTAATAACAGGTTTACTGCTGCTTTAGTGTGAATGGCTCTGTTCAGATAGATGCACATGCTGTCAATCGTGCGAACTGTGTTGGACTGAAATATATTGCACAGGTTGTGCAATGCAGATAACTTGGACCAATTATTTTTGTGGTGTCAGCCCAGCATTGACACGAAACGATTTAGTTGAAGTGGAAGACATCCTTTTTGTTTTTTTTTTAAAAAAAAAAAGAAATATCTCTGCTTAATAATGCAACATTTTCCGTTGTTTTATATAGATTTCATCGAGATATATGGTCAAAATCAGTTCAGTGTAAAAGATGTATTTAAAGCTCTGGAAATTTGTGTTTTATAATTAGCTCCGGAGTCACTTCCTCTCCCAGTCATATGTCACCTGACCACCACAGCAGCAGGTTTCATATTTGTCATTGAGAGACTTCATGAGTTGGGGCTAGAAGGTTGAGCGTGGCTGCTTATGGGTTCATTTCCATAACAGTGCAGTCGCAAAAGCCATCAAGCACTGCAACGAAACCGAGGGTCGCCTCAGGAAAGGAAGATGAGGAGTCCACTCTGCTGCTGAGGAAGAGCTCACCTGAGTCACCAGCCTTAAAAAATCACAAGTTACCTGCACTTCAGATTAGAGAATAGATGCCACAGCTCTGGTAGCAGATGCATCTCTACATCGACTGTTCAGAGGAGACTGTGCAAATCAGGCCGTTATGCTCAAGGAGCTGCAAACAAAGCACCACTATAGAAAATCAACAAGCAGAAGAGGTTTGTTTGGGCCAAAAAAACACAAGGATTGGATATTAGATCCGTGAAAATGTGTGCTTTGGTGTGATAAGTCCAACTGTCTGTATTTGGAGACCTTTGGTTCCACCCACTGTGTTGCTGTGCAACACTGAAAAGGTGAACCGATGGTCTCCGCAGGCATGGCTCCCACCGTGAAGCCTGGGGGAGGTGTGATGGTCTGGGGGTGCTTTGACAGCCAAAATGTTGGGGATCGACTCAAAAGTGAACCTGAGAGTTTGAGATTATTTCACACTTTTTGGTTTAATACTTAATTCCACATGCTCGTAGTTTCGATGCCTTCAGTGAGAACCGGCAATGTATGGAGCCATGAAAATCCAGCAAAACCATTAAGTAATAAGTTTTCTCCAAACTTTTGACTGGTGGTGCATATGACCAAAACCACTTTTAAGTGCATTTCAACCCCATGACGCTGCAGGAGGGTACCGCCCATGGAGCATGTAATATCAGCCATCCGTTAAAGGGGGGCCTTGCAGGGCTGCCTGTGATGCCACTGAGCAGAGATCCTCCTCTGAACGAGTCAGCTGTGTTGGCGTTCAAGCAGAGCATCCCTCCAGCCCCGTTCTCACCATTTGACGTGATAATCAGACCCAGTTGTCACTTTGAGTTTGACTCCACCGTTCTTTCTGGCACTTTGCTCATCTTGGCTCTTCTCTGTGGGAGCCCCTCTTATTTTTGTTTTTTCCGTTTTTTTTTTGTTTTTGGTTTTTTTTTCACAAGCCAGACGATGGCGTGTGATGTTAGCATCCCATTTAAAGTTGTTTTCTGTTGACAGTGAAGCTGCAGTTGCACGTAGAGGCTGCCGATCACAGGATATGCTGTTGTTAATTATTGAACAGGCCTATCTGTGAATGAACTTGGGTCTGTTTTTTTGGGGAGGGTGGGAGGGTGGCGGAGCCTTTGGTGTCAAATTGAGGTTCAGAACATGTCGGATTCCTGAAATAATGAAAGCAATTTTATCTTTTCTGCCATGGAAATGGCCAGAACACAAAAAAAATCTGTAAGTAAATTAGCTGAGTCAACATGCTGACATTTGTAAATGGAAAAGGGAAAAAAAAAAAAAATGAGGACGTGGATGCACAAAATGAAGCAGAGGTGGAATTATTCTATTTGAATTATTGATGTCACCAGAGAAAAAGGAGGAGCAAAGACACTGGAATAAACAGCACAGCAACAAACAGCAATAAAATCTTTAAATAAATGAATTTAGATTTCAACATCATCTACTGAAAATGGCATCGTCTCTCATTCTTTCTTATTTATCGGATGCGTATGCCTTCATAGCCGAGATATAGCGCCATATGAATGCCCCCATATATCAGGAGTTGAGTGTGAGGTGTTACTGTGATATAAGATCCTCCTTGGAGGATCTATCTGAGGAGAGCATCCTGGCTTGCTGTTAATCTTTGAAGGAATGTCTCCTCTCCCCTCTTGTAAAATTAATTAAAGAACTATTTTAACTCAAAATTCAATTTACAGCAGGTTAAGAGAATACTTTCACAGTTGATGGATATAGCCGCATTTATAATTAATGCATCGATATTTTGGGGACGCAAGCGTATTACTTTAGTCCACCTCATGATTAATTAAGTGGAGCGTAACTACCTGCCTTGGGCATTGGGTGTAATTAGACCTTAGCTTACATTTAAAGCTGAGGGTCTTTTGTTCTATCACGCACAGCTGAGCCCCGTCCCTGGATGTTGAGGATCTTCTGTCGTACAGTTTATCCTCTCTCTCTGACTGTGAAGGTCAGTGGCAGGTTCCGTGGTCCGCTGGCACCTCACTCTCCTCGCCTCCCTCTTCGTTCCTCTCCCTTCGTCCTTGCTCGCCCATGTTTTTCTGTTGCCTAGCCCACCCCACCTCCCCTCCCCCCATCCCGTCCAGGACACTCCTCCCATCACTCACTCAGGTCTGCTACCCCTCCCGGTTCTCCAGCGCGCCTTTCCTGACCGGGCCCCCCCCTGTTTCTCTCCGCAGGAGTGCTGTGGCTGTGCATCGTGGCAGAGTGCCTGTACATCCTCCTTCTGGCCACCGGGGGCATCCTCATGTCCATAGAAGTTTGCCACTTCGGCAACGTCATCGACGGCCTCAAGCTCAACGCCTTCGCTGCCATTTTCACCGTGCTCTCAGGTGACTCCCCCCCACACACACACGTGAGCCTTCCATGTGCAGCCAGGAAACAAACACGCAGCACAAATGTGAAATTCATTATTCTGACATTTTGCTTTTCAGTCGATTGTCCTTCATCAAGGTCCGTGCAGGACAGTAATTCAATCCTCTCTGCACATGTCGTGACATTGCAGTCAATTATTTATTTCTGTAACATTGAAGCTCTTATACATAATTAGCTAGATTTTATCCTCACTAAGTGATAAAATAAATGCTTGGTTCATTACTAAATACTACAGACGTACAAGCGATTATAATCTTGCCTCGGGAGGTGCTTTTGATTAAGCAAATCTTGTTATGTGCTGGTACATCCTGACATTATGAGTGAATTCCTGACCCCTTCCCAGCATTTCCATTTAAGATGGAGGCTCCCTGTGTTCTTCTTCATCCCAGTACCATGCTCTCAGGTCAGCTGCATAGTAGATAAGACGTCCCTTTATTTGCTTTCTTTCTTCACCGGGCGGTTGCTTTTAATAATGCAAGAAAGCCTTAACGAGATTGCTGCGTCTGTCTTTCTGACAGCAAGTTCACGCAGTTGTGATGACAGCAATCACCAGCAGGGTGAATGTTACAGAACATCATAGGAAGGTTTTTTTTTGTTTTGTTTTGTTTAAACTATGGACCGCCCTTGGCGTCACAAGCATTTATTCAATCTCCTTCCCAAGAGAAGGAGACTTGTTCCGCTCTGCGAGCCTGTTGTCGTCTTCCTGGAACCCTGAGGTCAACGGGCATATTTCAACGCGTCTGTAAAGCATCAGCAAGCATTTCTGAGGAACACAGAAGCTCGTGCGGGATATACAGACCTGGCTGAGCTCAAGGCCGCTGTATTGATTTACACCAATGCTCTGAGCCCGAGCGTTGCTTTGATGTGAGACCACGCTCAACTAAGTCTGCTTTGATCGAACCAGTGCGAGAAGCAACAGAAGGGCCAAGGCTGCACTTATTTAATGTCTTTGAAACTTCCTAAAACTTGCATCTCATTAGTCTCCTTTGGCTTTTATCGGTTCCTCTACATTTAACCAGAGATGATGCGACTCGCTGTAATTAACAATGCTCTTCATATATGCACAGTTGGAGTTTGTGTGAGTTTATGTGTGTGCGTCTTCGGCTTTATGAATAGTGAAGGTCTGAGGGGAAAAGCTTCCTTTTTTCGACATGCTAAATTCATCCATCTTTTCCAGGTACTCTCGCTCCCTTCACCAACCGCAGAGTTTTTAACTGCATTAGAATCTGTGTCCTTTAAACCAGGACTGAATTGTTTTTTTTGTTTACAACAAAGAAGAGTTCACTTTGAAGTCAAACGAATGTGATTAAAAAAAAAAAGCTACCCTCTTCTGGAGTTAGGTTCTGGTTCTGGGGACTGGAAATGCTGGCATTTAAAGTCAAATTAAAGCCAATTCAATCTCCTTTCTTTACTTCTGAGGAACTGGGCACAGTTGACTGCAGTTGTATTGGTTTTAGCTCCAACTTTGTTGACTTAAAAGTGTGAACTTTAGAAGCTTCACATATTACAGCTCAGAAATACGGACTGAATATTTCTTCTTTTTTCTTGCTTTAATCAGCAGAAGCCTCCAAATGGAGCGGAGAAACTCAGAGAGACCACTTTTTTGTGTGTTTTGGTATTACAAACCACCTTCCTCATAGGAAACAACGTTTGATCCTTTGTACTTTGTGATGAATAAAATATTTTCGGGCGCACAATTGAAAGGGGGGTAGCTGCCCTTCAATCGAAAACCAACTCCAGCCGATCCTCCCAACAGGATAGGAAAAGAAAAATAGCTGCAGGTGCTGCCTTATGCAGTTGGCAGCATTTTCGGTATCACAACCGACAGCGCTCACTGACCATCTTTCATGCTCGCGTTGATGCTTTCCAGCCTCCGCAAGTGAAACCTGCCGTTTCCACCACCTTCTGGTGTTTTGGATGTTTTGGAATTTATACCTGAACTCCAACCCATCTTTTATTGTCCATGCCTCACTGAAGTGGATGAGGGGAGGGCTGTTTTGAATAAACAGAAAAGTGAGGGGAGCTGCAGCATCTCGCTCGGGTGCGATTGATTTCCTCCTGGGAAGAAGTTTCATTTTGGGTGCAAGAGTGAGTTTATGAAACGGTAACGTGTCAGTGACTCCATGTCAACAAACTTTTCAAAGCCGATGTCTAGTTAAAATATTCCGAATCCCACAGGCTTTCTCATTTGCAGTGTCGGGGAAAACTGCTGAGGCCTGCCAGGGATGGTGCAGTTGTTGACAAATCCATCCATCCATCAGTTCAGTGAGCAAGAAACTCCGCTCGCCCTAACTCTCGCTTTTATTAATTAGGATTATTGAGTCCATTTACAACTGCACTTGTAACTGTGGCCAGATCTCAATGTTATTCTGTTATTTGGCAGAACATTTGTCCCAATAATTTTGGCTTCAGGTGAGGCTGACCTCCCCTTTAAGCAAACTCGGATGAACAGATGGAGACGTAAACGTCGGGCCAGCCCAGGCTGTGGGATTGTGTTATTTGTAATAGAAATATCAAACTACATTAAGGGCTAGAAGTAAAGTATTTGACTAATGGAATACATTTAGCTTTAAGACAATTAGACTTTTACACGGGAGCACTGAAAACCAGAATATCTTCTTTTTTATTTGATTTGTGGGAATCTGGACATGCACATGATTTCCAGTAATCCATCAGCATTAAGATAATGTTCAGATATAAAATCAGAGCCCCAGCGTGTCTTTTGAAGAGGTGAATGTTTTATACATAGAAACATCTTTCTACAGCCCGACACTGTCCTCTAGCGGTCACAAAGTTAGTGCCTCTGTGTGATTGTCCTTAATAATGTATTTATTATAGATCTAAATAAAGGTTATTAGTTATATCTGTTTTTTTTTTTTAATTGGTAAACACGAATGGGCCAAAGTCCCAAAACTGTGAGCTATGATAATACTGGAATACATACATCTGATGTTCATCTGATATAGGGATTCAGGAGGTTCTGCAGAATCCTGTGTCTAATGGATCAGTCCAGGGTCCTGAAGGTCTTAATAATCAAGTCTGTCGCGCAGATGTCCTGCTTTCTTTGAACCATCTTGACGTAGAACGTAAAACTTTATGACGTACACCTGTAGCTTAATATATCTACAAAATATTACAAAAACGTATTCATCTTGAAGACTTTGACAACATACTCACAGGACTGTAACAGACGCTGACGCTGGGTAGCAGTCAGTTGAACCCCGTCTTCAGGGCTCTGTTGACTACACTCTGCAATCATGGCTCTTTATGACCACTTGGACGCAGAATACCTCATTAAAGTTAGCGTTGAACTGCTGATGCACGCACCCTTTACACAGACACATATTTAGTTCATTAACTTCTATGTAATAAAATTTAACAGAGTATTTAGCTGCAACAGAGCTTAGCAGTGTAACCACAGTATGATGAAGAAAGGGAAGTACAAAATAATGAAATGGGTCCATCTCTCTCCATCTCAGGTCTGCTGGGTATGGTAGCCCACATGATGTTCACCACGGCCTTCCAGCTGACTGTCAGCCTGGGCCCGGAGGACTGGAAACCCCAAACGTGGGACTACAGCTGGTCCTACATGTGAGTTCACAGACAGCTGCTGCGCACGCGCTCCAGTATTCCAGGCCGACCCAGGAAGCAGCTTTCTTTGCCGGACCTTGGATCTACGCGTCTGTGGGGTTAAATAGGGCACGTGTGTAAATCTACACACAGCAGGCTCCTAAACTGTGAGTGTGTGAAAAGAGGACTAATGCGGAAAACCATCAAGGGTGACGCTGAGTTAAAAAATCTGAGAAAACTGCATGTTGTGTAGATAGATAGTGATATGAGAGGAAATATATTTCTGCTAAAGCTCACATGGAGAGGTCAGCTGGGAATAGGTAGTTTATTTTGTTGGGACTAAGAGTGAGTCTTTTGACTACCTGCTCCGTTGCTTGAGTGTTAAACTAACATGTATAATCGCCCAAGCGGTTCTAACTGTCAACGGTTTATTTTAATCCTGTGTCTCTTTGCTTAGTTTGGCTTGGAGCTCCTTCACGGCCTGCATGGTCTCCTCAGTCACCACCATAAACCGCTACACCAAAACCATCCTGGAGTTCAAACACAAGCGCAGAAATATTGAGAAGAACCTGAAGATCAAGCAGAAGCTGCTGGAGCTGGACTCCCCCGAGCAGGTGTGGGACATGTACATCAGTTCCGTGCCCAGCACGGCTGAGGAACTTCTGGACTTGTCGTCCAACGGTCGCAAACTCTCCAACTCCTCCCTCTTCCTGGACCTCAATGACTTGCCTGACCCTCAGGGAGAGGAGTACTGCTAGAAGAGGAATCCCCTTCGCCGTGGTACAATAAAATAGTCACTGCATACAAACAACACCCCACGGTTTAAAACTCCCCCACAAACAATCTGAACGGCACCAAATAACACGTAGGAAGACCAGGGAAGTCTAGCCAAGCTGGCAGCGAGGAGGGCAAGACCCTGTAATAGAAATAAAACAGAAGGTGATCCGCTTTTCTGGGCAAATTTGTAGTCGGTTTTATCTGGAACCTACTCAGAAGGTTCCTCAAAGAAGCTTAGATATCAAGGCTTTCACAGAAAACACAAAAATTGACCATTTGATTTGACTCTTTCTATTCGACGGGCTTTCTTTTAGATCCTTCGAATCTAAAGAAGCTTCGGAAATTACACACAAGAGAAGGTTAAACGTCATCCATATTTGCTTAAATGGTCGTGGAAACACGGATTTCTGCTCGGTTACCTAGTCAGCATGCTTAGCCAGCTATTTCGCACAGGCGTCCGTAAACGAAAATGTAATAGAGTTCTCTTTTTATGTGGCTTTGACACAGCATTAGCTAGTGAAGGAACATCAAGGGTCTTCTGAAAGATGAAACCCCATCTCCATCTGTGCTGCCTGCTTGGTTCCAGCACCAGTTATTGAATAAACCGGTATGAGACCCATTGCTCAACTTTAATCACATTCCCGTGAAAAGTTTTGGGGTTTCGAAAAGACTTGCAGCTTCTCAACGAAGACAAACGGCCTCTAATGGAGGCGGCTTTTGCAGTAGCCTTAAACTCTCCCAGAAGAGAATCACATGGCAAACTGCAAGATAAAATGTTGGGCTTCCCAGCCTTGTCGGAGTCTGTTAACCGTCCTACAGTGGGGTTAGCGGGACCTCAACTTAAAAGTATAAGCAATACCGCTCTGAAGGCTCAGCGTGTACACTGTTGGCACAGATGAAACGAACTGTTGTCTCAATCCTCCGTTCAAAAGTAGCACAAAACGACTTTAGCTCCTTTCAGTTCACTGCCAGTTGGATTTTAATATCTAAGGAAAACGCCTAAACGTTCTGGGGCCCGTTTTGCTTTGTTGTCACCGATTCAACAGAGTTCCCAGGGCGGCTTTGATATATGGCGTCGTACGCGTTCCCTGGACCTGAGGAGGTTCTGAAACTAGCACCATTGTTTCAGAACAATTGTTACATAAAGCAGGCGTCAGCATACAAGTTGGGTTTCTCTTCATCGGGTGTCAGTTGAGGTCCCACAACGTTCTCCAAGTGTGCGGGGGAAAAGGTGAAGTAAGGGAAAGCGCACGTGAACCGTAGACGTGCGAGTGTACAGGATGCCTAAAGGTCATGCTGAGTGCCTTGACTTCCAGCAGCATGCCTCCGATTAAACAGCATGTTCTGTGCTCACGGCCCCCCCCAGACAAGCCCCCACCCCCCCCCCACCCCACCCCACCACCACCCTTATTTTACTCTCACCCCGTTAAGTGTTGTAGAGGAAATGTAGCTGTAGTCTGTGCAAACTGCCAAAAGTCAATGAGGAAAGGAGCACCCCTCCCGCAGACCTCCCAGCAGGGTCTTTACTTGATAAGCTTTTCTTCCGTGTTCACAGACCTGTTAAGGGGAAAAGTCCAGATCTTGATTGTTGTTATTTACAAGTGCTTGTGAAAATGTATATTCTCAATGTGTTTGTGTTTTTATTGCAAAAATGAAACGTTTTTTTTGTTTGTTTTTTTTTTAACTCTGAATTCAACTGTGTCCAGTTGCATCATCCTACATGCTGCTATGTGGATTGTTGTATCTTTTTGTGTATCTCAGACTCACTGGCCCCTTTTGTGGAGTGTTCTTCAGTCACTTTTTGTGATTATCATTTTTGCGATCGTTGCAACATAATGTGTTGATATAAGATACATTTATATGAATATACATAATTTACAGAGGGGGCAAAAAAAAAAAAATCCTAATAATAAATTAATCTGTTTTCAACTGTGACTTTCCTACACCTGAGGTTTTGTCCACTTGGTGGCAGTATTGTTATGGGCTGATACTCATGAAGCGCCGCTTTCACCTCGAGAAGGAAGGTTTTATATGATCTTTTATCATCATAAATAAAATTCCAGATCTGAAAATTGTAAATAAACTCAGCCTCTTTTGGGAATGAATCTTGAAAAGCTACATTTTTATAATTAGCCAGTTTTGAGTAAAACATTACATACATAAATCCAAATATGAATTTTTAATTAGAGCTGATAACAAGAAGTTCATGGCAAGAAATAATAGAAATGAGCAATAAAATGCAGAAAAAAATATATTTTTTATTTATTTTTATTTTATTTTTTTAGATTTTATGTATAAACTAGTGCAAACACATGCAAACTGAAAATGACCCTGCAAACAGGCCTTCTCACAGTAGCACAAAGCAACACCGAACGGTTCAGGGAAATGACCGTGAACAGGCCGCCCTCTCATTGATCCGAGCTGCGGTGGCCGCCCTCCACTACTCTTCTCTTCCCTGTCGGTGCAGGAAGGATCAGGCTGCAGTCGGATGCTAACCTAAGCTTTGATCCGCAACCGGTTCCCCTTCAGCCATTCACCCGCATCCATTATTCAAGAGTACAAAACCACTCAGTCAAATCAGAGCTCGTATATGGACCCCCCCCCCTTAGCCACTCCTCGCTCCCTCCTCCCCTGCATCGCTTGCCACATAAAAGATTCAGTCCTGGTTTTTTTTTTATTTATTTCCTACCACAAAGTCCTGTAAATGTGGGAAGGTGAACCAAATGTGTGTCTACCGACTTGTTAACTCGTGGTGTTTACAGGCACGTCCGATTGCGCAGGCTCGTTGGAGGTAACACATGGTGGGTAAGGCTGACCCTACCAGTTTGTAGTTTGATTTGTCATCTACGCAGCTGTAGAGGGAGGGTCTGCCAAACCCCCGAAGCCATTGCTCATTGAAACGGGCGGAGGAGGGAAGGAGATACCTCGGTGAAATTGACTAAAGAAACTTTTAATAGAGCGTCTTTGACAAAGAAATCATTCACATTTCCGTCGACGGATCTCCTCTACGCTTGAACGCAACGCGGGGTCACTGCCAGCCGAAATCCTGGCCCGCCATCTGGTAGAAGCGTTGGTTGTGCGGCCTGTAGAAGTCCCTGAGCCTCCGCATCACCTCGGGGTCAATGAACGCGTGCGTCCTCCCTTTTGTCTTCCCCAGGCAGTGAGGTTTGCTGCTGCCCTCGGGCTTCTTCAGGCACGGGAAGCCTTTCGTCTTGTTAAAGTAGAAATGCTTGTCCGTGATGATCCTCTGGAGACCCAGAAAGTCCTGGACCTTCCCCAGCTCTCCGGACGGATCGGAGATGAGCCTCTCGCCGCTGACCAGGTGGATCTGAGTCCTGGGGAACCAGGCCAGCCAGCGGTCCAGGTGCTGGGCGTACAGGCCGATCCACAGCGGGCTCCACAGAGCGTCGATCTGACCTGGAGACACGGCACAGATTTCACAGATTTCACAAATGTCAATCGGATGAATCTTTATTTTATCAGCTGTGTAGTCTAAACAGAACATGAAAGTTCTTCTCCCCTCCCCTAAGGATAAGTGCAACGTTTCTCATTATTTCTGAGTGATTTGGCTTCAAATTTCCAGTTCTCCAGGTGGAAGGTAATGTTCCAGGAGGCCGTCACACCAGCAGCAGCAGCAGCAGCAGCAGCAGCAGCCTCAGTACCTGTGCTCCGATTCTTGAAGGCCAGGCTCTCGAAGGGAGGGATGTCGGGGGTCTTTGAGATGATCTGCGTGTAGTCCGATATGGCCCTGGTGACAGGGTCGCGGACGACCACGATCAGCTTCACGTCCTGAGACATGGCGTGGACCCGCGCCGGCGTATCCACAGTAACAAAGTAGCGAGGCGTCTTCTCCATCACAATCTGGCCATCCAGCGCTTTGGGCATCAAACTCCTGCGGAACAAATAAACAAATAAAAAAAAACAGATTTTATGCTTTCTGACACCAAACCTTTGGTTCAAATATGCAACATTTGTAAAAGAGTAGATTTTTTTAAACAAGAATTAACAAACGATTATAAGGAGGGAGTGTCTCTGATCACCCAGGGCTGTTCACTTGTTCAACTTCATATAACTCACATAAATATTTATGCTTTTTCTCATGAAGACCCATGAGTCATCTTTTCCATTACTGTGATTGCCATCTTGAAATTGTAACTGGATTAAATGTACTACAATTATATCTATTTTTCTAAAGTGAATGGTTTGAAAACTGATTTTAAAACGTTTTCTCTGCTATCCTCACTCTCACACATCCTCCGGTGTGCGCAGACCCCCTGCGGGGCAGACACACAGCGCAGCAGCCTCGCAGGCATCCTGGCTGCTCCCGTTCTTCTCACCTCCGCACCTCCGCAGCAGCGACTCGGGCAGATGGGACTCGTTTAGAGATAAATGACTCCAGAGGGCCCCACAGGACCGGCTTGGGGGGGGGACTCTGGGACATCTGCCTCAACACCTGCCTCACACCTGAGTGTCTGCTCGAAGGCACGCTCAGATCCGAATCGGCCTCCCCCCTGCAAGTCTTCGGTTTGATCGGCTTTTGCCCATTTCCGTGTCATCCCCTATTAACACGTCAATAACAAAGTCGCCAGGCAGTCATAACACTCGAACAGGACAATAGAGAGAAGCACTGACGACGGTGAGGAAAGGGTTCTCTGATCAGTATTGGCTCAGGTCTCAGAGCTTGGAACATGAGCTTCTGTCAATATAGCCCCCACCCCCCCACCTCCCCACCCCTGAAGCGGGCCTCACTTTCATAAATCTGATGCATGTGCGTGCACACACACACACACACACGCACACACACACAAGTACATACATACACACCTACACGTGGATGCTGAATTAATTTGATCTGATCAGTGCGAGGCAGAACTTCCCAGCACTTTAGCCTATAGACTTCCCTTTTAACTCCAATACCCTGAGCAGGAGGTGCCACAGAGTCTGGTGTATACACACATATGGATGCGTGCGTGTGTGTTTACACACATTTCTCTCTCTCTCTCTCTCTCTCTCTCTCTCTCTCTCTCTCTGAAGGGTGGGTGCATGTGTGACACTGCATCTTCAAGCCTTGAGGCTTGAGTGTTTTTAAATGAAAGGGGTGGATGCCATTAACAGTCCGTCTGTGGATGGGCCAGAACCATTACCTCACTACAAAGAACTAATTAGAGCCCTCCGAGAACGCCATCAGAAGTCAGGATCTATTATAGAAATGCTTCAGCTGCATAACCTGCTGGGGCCTCACTGACATGTATTACATATATGCATTTTTACTTGTGCAGCATTTTCTCTGAAGGAGAAACAGGCAGCAGACGTCAGTGTGGAGATCAGAGAAATTCCTGAAATACCATCAAGAACACACCCAGAGGTGGGCTCGTCTTTCAGCCAAAACTTTAACAGAAATGGAGCACCTACGTGAAAAGCGAAGATGGGGAATTTCAATTCAGACCATGTTTGAATACCAGCACAGTTGTCTCAGTGAAGTCGACCTTTAACATTTTCCACACAAAAAATGCCATCAAATTACAACCGTTTTCGTATCATTCATCTGAATCTACGAACCTGCTATATTAACTGTGATGTAAATGAGTAAATTATTGAAAATATATTAATAAATGAAACAGAAAAGAATTGATTTAAGCACACATAAAAGCATGTGTATGCATATTTATATTTACTTACTTACTTACTTACTTACTTACTTACTTACTTACTTACTTACTTATTTACTTACTTACTTACTTACTTACTTACTTACTTACTTACACTTACTTACTTACTTACTGCTTACTTAATACTTTTTTCCCTTAGTCAAATACTTACTTATTACTTATCAATATATACTTACTTATTATGGGCAAAACATGTATTAACATCTTAATTTTTGCACCACAAGAGATTTGCTTAAAAGTCTGAATCCATACTCAGGAGTTTGAGTTTCTAGGATTCATCTGAGAGTTGTGAGGCAAAACCAGCATCTCTTCAGCTCGGCTCATAAAGAGTAGAGCTACTGAGGAAGTGAAGAGGTGTAAAAGTGCACCGTTCCCCATCAGAATGTGATGGAGTGTTTAAGTTTAAAGTAGCAGCAAAGCTCTGCGAATTGGCAGCGTTAAAACCCTGTTTTACCAACACCCTTACAGCACTCATTTATCTCGGCGAGAGCCAGATCAAACATCCAGCATGATAAGCACAGGGATCATCCAGCAGCTTATTATAAGCCTCTGTTTGCCTTAAAGGAACCTATTTTGTCATCTGTTTCCCAATGTTTCCAACAAGATCCCCTGGTGAATTGAAAGCAGAGGGCCAAGGCCACTGGCTATTGATCCTGTGGGGGCTTTGGGCAGACGTGCAAAGGTGGGTTTGGAGAGTGAGCATCAGAAAGTGATGGGTGTGTGTGTGTGTGGGGGGGGGTATTAAGTGTAGGAGGAAGGAAGGTGTGGACAGCGCTGGGCCTCAGCTGGGCCTGAGACTGGCAGCTGGAGTTTAGGGAGCCTCTGGAGCCCCATCAGGACCACGCTGTGTCGTGTGATGTGTGTGTTATATGTTAATCACACAGAAATATGCAGTAGAGAGGATTTGGGAGTGTCGAATAAAAAGAAGGAAAAAAACAAGACCCTGGTTTGTTTATCTCTGATGATCTCTAACAGGAAACAATAGCCAATCAAAAAGCTCCAAATTAACTCTCAAATTATACATGCTTGGGTGCTTATATGATTTGGGCAAGTATTTGTCTGTATGAATGCATGAGTGTGTTTTTCTGTGTATTATTAGGGGCCACTCATCCATTTCCTCAATAGGGGGAGCATTAAGGGCTAGGTCCATTGTGGTTGTGCCCTGTCCACTTCCCGGAGACATCCATCATAGAGGGGCCCCCAGATTCCTCCCTACCTCCACATTGTGATCCCCGGGGGAAAGCTTTAATGAGGACCAAATCACCCCACCAGTCTGGGCCTTATGGTGATCACCTCCAGTACAGTACAGGGCCTGGACAAAACACACCTGCACCCGCCGAGCACGGCACAGGACCGCGTGCAGCCGCACAAAGGAACACATGGAATGACTCTGGCACGAGAGCGAAGCATGCTGGGCTAAAGCTCGATAAAAATCTGAGTCCCGAAATCAAATCCGATTGCTCTAAAAATCCGCCCGTGTCGCAAATTCCCACCCGCTGAATCCCGATGAACATGCTTTTGGCAGCCATTCTGCCACGATTTGCATGCCAATTATATTCCTTTGTACAAATGCAAAAACACAAGCAGCACCATGTGCTGTGTCACAGCAGCACAAAGCCGTGGATGTATGGGCATGACTTTTAAAAGCCTCCCCTAACGAGTTCATTAGGAATTGCAAATGAATCAGAACAGCTGACTGGAGGGAACAATGTTAGTCCTCCCCTCATGTCATTCCAAAGATAACATTTAAAAGGATATTTGATTATTCTGAAAAAAACACATATGTTACTATGTTACTAGATATATACTACAGATACTACACATGTTACTAGAGTCATAAACCCTTCCATTTAGATAAGAAGCCTTATAAACACGAGGGTTAGGCACTGGTGGGTTGGTTATTTAGTTGTCTGCATTAAGCACGGATTTAATATCAAGCAAAAACCAAAAGAAGGTCAATGTGCTCATTCGTGAATTTAAAAATGCTGCAGAAAATCCTGATGTCATCATGTATGAAGCTTTTCAAACTACCAGCTTTTCGTAGAAATTGAGGGGGTGAGGTTTAAAAGAATTATATGGACGGGGAACATGTTTTCACATATGTGACCTCTCACCTATAGCTCTTGGTTCTCCAAGAATTTTGTAGCATCCTTTAGTTTGAAGTTTCCCCATCATCTGATTCATTTGTCTCGCCTGTGTTAGCGGGGTCATTTCATTGGTCAGACAGTCTGGATCATTTTCTAAAAATTGGAAAACTTAATGTCAGTGAAATAAAAGATGGAGCGTTTGCTTGTTCTCAGAAGTGCTGAGGAGCGAACATCGATCAGACGAGGCCTTTTCCTGTAACTCGGCGTCAATAATTTATCAATAAATCTCACAATACTTGAAAATATAATACAACTACCTCTTCTGTCGGCGCCAAGCTAAATAGCCTTACACACAGACTAGACAGAACTCCGATAACCCCCCCCCACACACACACACACACAAACCCCTCCACTCCAGGGTGAACCAAAGGTCAGAGGAGACGTGTGAGATTGTGGCAACACTGACTTCACCCTTTAACCTCCAACTCGCTCGCTCTCAGCCTTATCACTATTTTATACCCCTCCTTTTCGTTACCCACTTCCTGTCATGTCATCGTTCAGCAGGAAACCATCACGAGAGGGGAGAGAGAGACATGAATTTCCAGCCAAGCAATTTTAATGGTTTCCTCCGAGCCGCCGAGGAGAAACTGTGTAACGTGACCCCTGTGGGCTCATGTGGAGGGAGATTACGCCAGCGTGGGATAAAGCTTCCTGCTAATTGTAAAAGAAGCCGAGCTGACCAACACTAACCGCTCTAATGCCGAAGTCAAGCCAAGGTCAGAGCGACGAGATAAAGCTATCGATCCCCCCTGCCCCGACAACACAGTCGGGAGGAAACTTCCAGTCCATCTCCGGGCCTCATCGCCACGCTTCTTTTCTTTTTTTTTTATTCCTAATCTCTCCTCCAAAGACCATTAGTGTGGTGCTGATCTCTAACTGCTGAAGCGAAAGGCTGTGTTATTCAATGATCTACTCAGAGAAAGATTGATAATGTTGATAAGGTCCATGGGAAAAAAAAAAAAAGGCAGCGCGCACAACGGCACTGTTCATTCAGCGACCCTCCATTTATGTTTTGCCTTTAGGGATCTCGTAATCTGATTCTTTCTTTCGCATTTAAGCCATAAATCTGAAGGATGTAACAACACGTTATGAATCATCATAACTGTCTAGCTCCGGCCTTTCAGGAAAACAAGTGTATTAAAAAAAAAAAAAAAAAAAAGAAAGAAAAATCTCAATTTACAGTCAAAATATTAAAACACAAAAGTCTCCCATTTGAAGACAGCAGCCCCCAGACGGGTGAAAGAGCATCAATTGTCCTCATGCAAACCAAATGAAAAGGAGACAAATGAAATTAAAGCTAACTCCTCTTCAAAAACACGATAGCCTTAAATGGAATGCAAATTCTTAATCAGATTCGGAACTGCATAATGAATCAAATGACGAAAAAAAAAGAATTTCCAGTAATCTTTACCGCAGTTCTTCTCATAATTTCTCTCCCAGCAGTTCTTGGAAATGGTTTTATTTTTGATGCCGGACAGTTATGGATAGAGGGAGGGACATGGCTACCTGTGCTGTGGATGCACAGTGAGGTGAAGGAAAACGGGAAAGACTGAATACAATTTCACCTTCTATACCCGCGTCCTCACACTCAAAACTGTTCCCATCATAGCAGACAGGAACCAGCTTTTCCTTGATGGGAAAGAGACGTGAAGTGGAAAAAAAACATAGAATCTTATACAAGACAGAACTCAAGAGATTGAAATGTCGCTCTGCTCTCTGCTTCTAACCTCAGTAAAGTTGTTGTTTTGCTGAGGTTCATTTTGGACTAGCCACATATACTCAGCATGTAATATAACAGGACTAGAAATCAAGACCACGGCACAGAACAGCAACCTCAGTGGCTCCTCTTCCCTGTATCACTGATGGAATTTGCATAAACTGCGACGAGGGTCTAAAAGCATTTGATGATTGTGGTGAAAAAAATGGCTTAATGTCATGGATTGTGATTCACTTCCAATTTTAACCGCAGCAACATTGGATAAAGATTTTACTTGGAGTTCATTCTGTCCTGAATAAGCTCACATTAGTGCTGTTCATTTCCAGCCCATTTCTAGAGGTCAGACAGTATCAAATCAAATTTCAGGAGAGAGCCATTACAAAGAGGATAGATTTCTTAATACAGGGTGGAAAGATGATATGTACAGTAAGCTGCATGCGGTTCTGTTTATGTAATATTTCTGAACAATGCTGGCACCAAAGTCCAAAAAACATTTTCAGGGATTTACTGTGTGCATTTTGTGATTTGTTTGAGCCCATTTTTTAATTGTATTTATTATAAATGTGAAAATTTAGCAACATAAACACAATGGAATTTAATAATAATGCCAGCATCTCTATAAATGTACATAATGCTGTCAAAAGCTACAAGAAAATGGTATAAAACTTGATATTCTAACTTTTTGGTTAAACCAAAAGATTTTTTTGTGACTGTGCTGAGGCTGACTGTCTGCAGTGTGTTATAAAGTGCAGTGAACACATCATTAACTCCCAACCTATTGTGATCTGAAGTCAGGGGTCAATTGACGCGACTGACAGGGATGTCAAGTGGCTCGAGCCCCATCTGGCCTGAGGGAAAGACCTGACAGGCGAGTGTCACAGTCACAACACACACACAGACACACACACCCACGCCGGACATCATGGCTTATAGTGAAAATGTATATTATATAAAACACTTCCCCTAACATTTACTGTAGGTAGCATGTAGACGTACAAGTTGTTTGCGTGTGTGTGTGTGTGTGTTTTGTGTGTCCAAAATATGCATTCTACTAACAAAGTGAGGGCATTTTGACTCATTCTTACACTTCAAGGTTTAGTTGTGATTGGGTTTAGCCTCCTAAGACCTGGCATCCACATATGAGAACATCGCATTTTGGATCACTTATACAATAACCTTTTTCAGTACAATTCTGCATAGTATGGGCCAAATGTCCTCAGTTTTTACATTTATCAGGACCCAATAAGTCCAAACAGCACAGAAAAATGTTTTTTTTAAAAAAAAAGTATACTAAAAACAGCTCAGGTCTGATAGTAAGGGTGTGGGTAATGCATTATGTCCATGAAAACCTGTGTGTGTGTGTGTGTGTGTGTGTGTGTGTTTATGTCTGTTTATGTGTTTGTGTGAGAGAGAGAGAGAGAGAGAGACAGGGAGAGAGAGAGCTTTCAGACCTGTTGCACAGAACCAGCCAAAGAATGGTAGCAAAAAGTATTTGGATGTAATCCTACATTGAAAATTGCACACCCCCCCCCCCCCCACCCCCAACACACACATACACACACACTGACTCACTGACTGACTGACAGCAGCTTTGACCAATCAATGGGCTTTGACTGTTCACCGTGCTAAACATTATTTGAAAAGACTGAAATACATACCTGTTTTACTCAAGGCACATTTTTCATACGACTTCTGTATTTTTCTTGTTAAGACAGATGTAGAAACAGGTCAAATACATGTTAAATGTTCAGAGTGCCGCACAATTTTCAAAAAGCAATTTCTTTCATCTTCTGTCAATGTTCTGTCTTTTTGCCTGTATCCAGATGCAAAATGTAAAAAAGCAAAGCAGTAGTAGTAGCTAATACAATTCATGAATACATATGGTGAAATAAAGGTACAATAGTTAGTAATAGCCCCCAAAATGTGGTATCGGAGTTTAATTTAACAGAAAATTGAAAAATTCAAGTCACAATTTGAGCTAAAATGGTTATGTTACACTACAGTAATACTGACTGCACTCACAGCACTGTGCTTGTGTGTATAAGTCAAATAAGTCCAAACCTACTTTTGTTTGGATTGTTATCAAATATTTCAGGCTGATTAAAGTGATAGCTGGCGACATTTTGGAGACTCTACTGGAAAAGATATAAGGCATTTTTGCTACTCCCCAATCCCAGTGTGATGCCATGTCTTTGCTTTGTAGAAACTGTGCAGCAGATGTTGCTCCGGATGGGGCAGGTGTTGCAGTGGATGAGCTCGTGTACATACTCATCATTCCACTCCATCTCGCCTTAAACTGCTGCTGACATGCCAAAGCGGTTCAGCTCAGCCAAAGTCACGACTGAGCCCTCGTAATATACGGTAAGCTGGTTAACACCACGGCACGTAGTCCAGATTTGGGTGCATTTCAAATCTGTCATATTTGCAGAGATTTAAAGGCCCGCAGGTGCGGGATAAATGCTGGATCCTCTCTGATGAAAACCTCTGCTTTGACCTGTCGGGACATCCACCAGGCAGTATAGTCGGCACAAAAGCTGCTCCTCCCAGTCCTCAGTCCCGTGTGTGTGTGTGTGTGTGTGTGTGTGTGTGTGTGTGTGCGTGAGTGAGTGTGGGTGTGTGCATACGTGCTTTCAGAGTATCCCAAACTTTTCATGGAACAGGCCGAGAACAAAGCCCCATGACAACAGTAACATCTGGCTGAAGCTCCAGAGATGATTACTCTGCTGCGCTATGACAACTCACCCTCTATCTTTCTCCCTCTCCCTCGCCCTACTGTACGCACCCACACAAACACACACACGCGCACGCACGCACACGAAGCACACAGACAGATTGGTGTAGCCAGATGGCAGCATCTCTCTGACTGTCACCTAAAGCTCTGTAGAAGCGCCGTGGATACGATTCCCCCCAAGATATACAAAGGCATTCCAAACTTTTCAAAATGCAAAACAAAAAGACATCTTCTCGAAAGTTTAAAACATGTACTATATTAGTTGTCTAAGTAGTAAATTGTATTTTAGATCAATAATTATCTTTAAAAAGCAATCATCTGAGACACACGAGTACCCACGCAGGCACAGGGAGAACACGCAACCTCCACACAGAAAGTCCCCAGCCTCCATCCCAACCGGGAATCGAACCTGGGGCCGTCTTTGCTGTGAGGCGACAGTGCTAACCACCACACCACCGTTGATGGGGGGAAATTGCGAACATTTCTAGACTCCTACTAAAGATGAGAATGACCCTTGCGTTAGGATCCAGTTACTTCTGCAGACTTTGTGGGACGTGCGCTCACCTGTACCAGTCCAGTCCCCGTGCGTAATGTCGGTCGAAGAAGTGCGGCTCGGAGCCCAAGGCGCGGATGTCCGGGTGGAGCCGCAGAAACTCCAGCAGTGCCCTGGTGCCTCCTTTTTTAACCCCTATGATTAGAGCCTGGGGTAACCTCCGCGTTGCCGTTAGTTCTTTCCCAGAAACGTTCGCCTCGAGGCCGGCGTGTCCACCGTAAGCGCCGGTGGAGACCTCTTTGGCAAAGCTCCCGTTTCTCTCGTTCAGCCTTGCAGACCCCGACAAGGGGAACTCAGTCTGTCTGATGCCAGAGCTTTCGGCCAGCTGCGACTCGTAGAATCCGGTGAGGAGGTAAACCAAAGAGAAGCAGAGGATGCTCAGAGAGGACGCGACGGTGACGCGGTGGAAGAGCCGACGCAGCTCCGCGCTTGGGTGATGGTGGAAGCGGTGGTGAAAAGCCGCCATCCCTCAGTGATCCGGGAGAGATGCGGTGCCATATCTAAAGGTTCTGCTCACATCCCGTCGTATGTCGCTGAGACAACGCCAACAACTCCTGAGCAGTTGGAACCGCTGCTGTCCTCCTCCTTCATGCTGTGCGTCAAGAGCGCACCGAAGTTGTCTCCCAGTAGTGATGAATTGGGCGGCAGAGTTTTCTTTTAATTGTTGCTTCTTCGGTAAGATCACGAAACGTGTCACCCTGAACACGGAGAGAATAAAGCCCTAGCTGATTCAGAATGTTGCAGCACGCACCTCTGCGCTGGCCTGGGATTACTCTCTCTCCCTCTCTCTCTCTCCCTCTCTCTCCCTCTCAATCTCGGGATGCCTCAGATTGGAGGGCCATGTCCTGAGGGGTAGGGAGGTCTATTATTTATTGAGGAGGATCCATGTGCGCTGAGGACCATAATGTGGCACACCTCAATCCTGACATTTCTCTCTCATCTATTCGGCTTGATCAACGTCTGTCACGTGGGTTGTGTCTGCAAAGGCTTGAAGTTCAGCACACTTAATGATCACTAACATTAACAAGTTTTTAAACCAGTCCAAGGATTTTTTTTTTATCCCTCACAAACAAAACAAACCCAAGTTAAGAGAAAGACTCATTTAAAATGCTACTTTAGTCATCTAATATGGTTAGTAAAGTCTAGATTTTTCCAAGGCCGAAGAAATCGCTGGATGGAAGCAGAAAATGTTGTCAATTTTAAGATTACAATAAAGTTAGAATTATATATTATAGAAACCAGAACACGTAAAATATACATTGTTATGTGCACAACTCATCATGCTCAACTCAACATGCACGCTGAATTATAAAACTGACCAGAGCTGGTTAAATGGATTGAATTTAAATAAATTAATCCTATGGCTACATTTCAATAATTCTCTACCTCTTAATGACATTTCCCTGTGACCACCGAACCTTAAATTCAATGTTCTGATTGGTCATTAACTTAAAAAAAAAAACAATAGTTTCTGTCCTCAGAAGAGTTTTCATCAATGGGTTCAATTCCTGTCAAGGGTTACGGTGCCATTTGGAAGGGGGTTTATCCTGGCTGATGCTCTGACACTGATCACATGATTGGCTTATTGGTCAGACAGAATTAAGCAAGTCTGTCGCAAGTCCACTGCTCCCAGCCTCAACAAGCAGTTGGTTTCCAGTCGCGTCTGCTATCGCTCGTTGTGACTTGGAAGGGAGTTTTTTTTCTCCATAAGTGGACACTTTATCAGCTGCATCCACAGCATCGGCGGCATACTGTTAGGGAGCTGTGAAATGACGGTATTTATTATTGCTTGGTGCAGGACTAAGGTAGAGATAATAGCCCATAGGAGACTCATTAGGTCCTCCTTCTGAACCACTCACACACACAAATACACATACTTCATGTTCCATTTGGCTTACTCCGTCATTATCCTGCAGCAGATGTGACCCATGCTGTAACACCGCTGCAACAAAGCAGCTCTGCTGTCCACTTTTGACAGCAAGATTAAACTTTGTTCTTTGCTGTGCTAACAGAAATTAAATATTCTGCAGCTCAAGCCAGAGAGGAAAATATTAATGTCCAAAAAAACACTCCATTGCTAAAAATGTTGAAATAATATTTTCGTGGCCTTTATTCTCTCCACTAAGCCCTGAATTTCAGCCCTGAGCAAGTGTCTTGAATGTTCAGTAATGCGCCCTTCCTTGTATGTTGTGACGCAAATAAAAGAAAAAAATCTCTGGAGATAAATATTGTGTTGTTTCTTTTTTTCGTTTTCTCTCTTTTTTTTGTATTTGAAGGTAAGCCATTTTCATTTGAAAGGACAAATATGTTGCCATTTTTTGGGATGACAACATCAACAATAACATGCTTGTAAGAATCAAAATGAAAGAGCATCATTTTGCTGTCATCTAAATTGTGCTCCACTGACTCTGTAATAAAATAGCATTCTCTCCCCTGATGCTCCACACTCACAGGAGCAGTCAATATCCCTCCTTCCACCATAATGGGGACTTAATTATACGATAATAAAGGTTCTGCATGTAAATCTTGATTTTTCTTATTGTTTCTTGTTTGTTTTACGCTTCAACCTCCCTCCATGGATCGCGAGGCAAGGTCACCACGTGAGGCTGCGTGTCTTTTGTTCGGAGTCGTTCGGCAGATTGTTCTGTGATGAAGTGGTCGCCCATAAAGGCGTGACCCTGGGGGTCAGGGCCAGAGGCCTGGCGGTGATTCATTACTTGATCTAAAGGTCTAAAGCAGTCTGATTAATCCTGTGCATGAAATGAAGCTCTTGGACAAGTGTGAGCAGTTCTAAATTGAACATGAAGTATTGTAATGTAGCAAGTCTGAGCTTTTTTTTCAGCAGCGTTTGTCTTAGACAGAATCAAAGTTGAGTATTTGTCTTTTTTTCATCTTTCACCTGAGTGACAATCTAATTAGACTTAAAGTAATGGTGTGTGTAATCAGGCCAAATTACAACCATAATTCACCTGGCCTTAACACCTCCTAGCCAAGCTCAGTGACAAATTAATCAACCTCAATGACCACAGTTCCCAGCATGCATTTCAAACATACAGACCTCCTGCCTACTTCTCTCTGCACCACAGACCACATTTAAATGTGTTTTGAGGCTTTCGGTGGTCTAAACTATGGATTATGGTTAGGCCATGAAAAATGGCCTCGTTATGAGCTGGTCATCGGTCATCGAAATTTGAGCTGGTGACCTAATGTCATCATGAAACATGAGGACGGTGACAAACAAAGGATGCGAACAAGATGCAGTCATGATCAGATGTATGACACCTGGGCTCCACTAGACCAGCGTGTTTGTGTTTGATGATATAGCATGAGTATGTTGCTGGAGTATACCGTACCTACTTTCTAGTGACAGATGAGAGTTTTTTTATGCCATTCATTGACTGCATACATTTCAATGATTATATCTCTCAAAATTGTAATTGAGGAAGGCCGCACCTACAAAACCTAATTGAAAGTACATAGACACATTTCTGATGGTGTGTATGTGCACGTATGTGTGTGTGTGTGTGTGTGTGTGTGTGTGTGTGTGTGTGTGTGTGTGTGTGTGTGTGTGGTAGCCCATTGGGTGAACAAGGATGAGAGGTACCAGATCAGATCAGAAAGCCCCAAGAAGGGATAAGCTCTTCTTAGGCTGCTTTGGGGAAGGCTTTTGTCTGTGTGTGTGTGTGTGTGTGTGTGTGTGTGTGTGTGTGTGTGTGTGTGAGTGTGTGTGTGTGTGTGTGTGTGTGTGTGTGTGTGTGTGTGTGTGCCCTCAGGTCTCTTCTTTTAGGTATATAGTTTTGTTTTTAATGAGCGACGTGCTTGTTTGACCTCTATGTCAGAGGTGAGATAATGCTATGGCACTGTAGTAAAATACAGGTCACGCTCCAACTACCTCCTAAGCTTGTTCAATTATGATTCTGCCTTCAGTGGTCCTGATGCTCTCAAACCTTCGGAGAATTAGGATCGGTAATCACGGGTTATTTTTTGCATATTGCATTGTGTTCATGATGGTCAATAGCTGGAAACATTGATTTCCATTCACCACCACAACCCCAACAGTGACACTTTTACACCATTTTTGTCAAATATAAAGTTATTGATGCTTTCTTTTATGCGCAACATGAACAACAACTGTGACTTTTGCATGTCAATAAGCTGTTACAAGCCCTAGACTGTGGTTATGTATATGAAGACTAAATAACAGATATTAATGCATAAATTAAATGGACATGGAGTAGTTTATCACAGACCAATGGAAACAAAAATAAATCCAGCCAAATTCATGGTTAACAAGTTGTTAATTTTCCGGATGTGTTGTTTGTGAATTTCTGTCAGACCTTGCTATATCAAAAATTGGTGGGATTTAATGCACACACATTGCACCAACCAAGAGTGGAAGACTGACAAGGGTTAATGGAGGTGAGACCTACAGTGGAAAATAACTTCTCACGCCATGAAGATGCACGTCTTTAACATGTTGGACGACTTACTGTGGAGTGGGGGTGTTAAGGGACTTGCTTGGTCAACCTTAATCTGCTCTAATGCCCTGCTGCTGGTGCCAATGCCACCATGGTCACGTCTCCGCAGTGCAGCAGAGTAGGGCTAATCAGCTGAGCCACACCCTTTAACTGCCTTAAATCACAAGATTAACACAGTTGGAGCGGCGGAGGCTTTTCGCGTGAAAGGAAGACTGGAACGAACCCGCTGGTGCCGCATCGACAAAGCTGTTTATCTGTGCATGTAATGGAATAATGATGACTTGTAATTGCAAAAAGCATCTCTCTAAGTCTTCATGCATTTTTTTTTTTTTTTTTGTATTGACCCGTATGTAGTCATCTGAAGCATGGCGAACTCGCATTACATATCGATCGGTTTCTACGAAAAACCACGAATGTGAGGTGTTTTTTTTTTTTTTTTTCCCCACACCAGTTTCTTTAATTAAATCACATAATTGTGCTCAGTCTGGAGCAATCGAAGCGCATGCATGAACGCTCACAAGATTTCCCACATTAATCCCAACAAGACGAAGTGCAAAGGCAAAGTGTCTAACTGGGAGCAAGAGAGGGATCGGGAGAAGCGGAGATTAAGATTACCTGCTGGAAAGCCTGTCCTCATTTCCACAGGCTTTGAGACACATCTGCTAGCATTGTTTAACATCCCGTTTTAAAGAGAGATGGATTATTGCTCCCCACGGCCTCTGAGTGGAGGGAGACTGTGTGACAACACGGAGGTTATCCTAGATAAATCTGTTATCCTGGGTTTGATACATGGATATGCTCTGCAGAAGGGATTAATGGACAGAGAGAGGGACTATAGCAATATGCGAGTAATCCCATTCAGTTTCCTATTTCACCTTTTATAAAACCATCAGGGAAACACAGGCCTCATTCTGTGAAAGTGTGCCAAGAGGGTGTATTCATGGGTTGTTAAAGTTCAGTTTAAGGTTCATTGATGTCCTCTGCACCTAACGATGAATGCTTCTCCTTGTTTTTCTAGGCAGAATAATAAAGAAAAAATGAATCCTGGGATATTAGTATGGATTTGCAGGAATAATTAAGCCGCCCTTATCTCTAGGGCTTGACAATAGAGAAACAGAATCTGAAAAGGATTTAAAGCCATTTATAATTTCATAATAGTTGCAAATTTCAACAATAGGCTTTTTTTCCCAATCATAAACAATTGTTTAACCATCTTTCATGAGACATTGTTTTTCAAACAGCTCACAACAGTCGGTATATTAGCTCATCGTTGTGTGGTTTCATTTTATCATGATTTATAATGCGTGGCTCAACTGGGGATTTAGATTTCCTTTTTGCATCTCAGATAAGTGCCCCCTTTTGACCCATAATCTCAGGGATTAAACCCCCTACCTGCCTCTATCAAGATAGAATCTTCCTACAAGTGGCATAGTGCGTATACTTCTCCAACATCCAATTACATAATTTGGGTTATTTTCCTTCATAAATGTTCGACATAATCATGCCAGTCTCATTTTACCATTATTAGTGCTCCAGGTGTTACTCGATACTCAATATTAGCCTGCTAAATGTCACACCCTTGTCCACATCACAACCCAGATATTGCTTATCTCTTCAAATCAAACCCTTGTCTGGTCTTGACAGCAGCAAGTAGCCAGAGAGTGATGACCCTGGTGGTTGAGGCAGCCCCTGGGGCCTTCATCTAATTTGCCCTTAATAAGGCACACACATATGGACATATGGTTTGAGAGCAAACACAAACCTAAAGTGATGTTTGTTAGTAACATTACTGTAAATTTAAGGTGTCATGTCCTAATCCTCTCTTTATAATTTTCCACTCTCTTCTCTTTGCTATTGAGGACAGTGAAGGACAAGAGCCTTTCACAAAACAGTAAAACATTACATCTGAAAAACACAAGAGAATGTCACAAAAAATTACTTTAGATTCTGATGGACAGAAAAACTTGTTTGGTTGACTGACTAATATCAGTGCTAAAGAAAATAGCTGTGAAAAGCTATTGCTGAAATAGTGGTGAAAAGTTTTTTTTCGTTTCCCTTCATGTATAAATCGGAGCAAAACAAAACAAAGAAAGCACTACTTTTTCAGCTCTTACATATGTGACCATCTCAGTCTCACTTTTGTATGGTCAAGATGGGAAATGTTTTCAGCTTGCTAACCAGACGACTCCTGGATTTACTCAATTCACTTACTTACCACTTAATTCATCAAAATTTAACACATTTGTAATTTTTTTCACACTATTCTGTGGAGTTAAATCAGTTTTATTACAATTACTAAAGCCTCTGATTGAATTATGATATAAAGTATAATTAATTTTAAAAAAAATCGCTAGGTTCCATGATTTGTAATGCTGTACATATAAATGAAAAAAAATTCATCCGTTTCAATATATGGTCGATGTCTAGCCCCCATAATCCCTTTTGGCTCCTTAGTAGTTATAATGCTGCACCTGCAATACTGCTGAAGTGGCTACATTCGTTTCCTGGTTGATGCTCTGAAGAGATCAGACTGAGCTTATCAGTGATTCTCAGTGAAAACAGTAGTCTGCTGCAGGAAATTAGGTTGTTGAGCCAAAGAAATAAAAGTGATTAAAGCACAGGCCTGTAAGAAACAGGGGAGATGTTGGATAACTGTCTTTGGCTTCACATTACAAGCTATAACGTAAGGAACACTGCAAGGATCCCTTTATTCCACACATCTTACAGATCCAGAAGTCCAACATGTAATGAAGAATTAATCAAAACATAATGCATGTCAAAGAGTTGGGGAGAAAGGAACTACACCAATCAGAGTTGGTGACATCAGGCACACAGAGGACAGAGTACATTCTGCTTATAATACATCACCACAAAATGCTGAATAACATAATGGTTTTTGGTTAAAAGAAAGATTTATTTTTTTTGTGTCTCCCTAATTCATTGTCATAATAATTGCACCCGAGTTTTCACTCCTTTGTTTAAAGCATATCTAAGCTGGCCTTTCCATCATCTACATGCACTAATACTCCCAATGAGACCAGAGCTGTTTGCTATTATTTCAGATGAGCGGAGGAGATTCCAGGCAGCATTGATCCTTGAGTCCCCAGATCCCATCCCAGCATCCAGTGATGTCCCAGCAGAGGCCACTCAGGCTTCGGCGCCATCAGGGCCAATAACAATCCCAAATTCATCAAATGGCAATAGGCTGGTAAGGTACAGCTTAGAGAAGCACTGGAAAGTCCGGGAAGATGCAATTCTAGCTCTGCAGTGTGGTTCTTCCACGAGTCATGTTTCTAAGGTGTGCTCTCACTCAAAGAAAGCTGCGATCAGGTCCAGCAGCCCATCGTGAAAAGTTGAAACCGAAACGCAGCGACTCGCAGAGGGGAAAAGAGGCACGTGGAATGATGTGAGAAATCATGATGAACCCGACAGGCTCAAGAAGGGACCACACAAGTATGCAGCCATTTTGTTTCACTAAATCACCACAAACTTACAGTCCCGTCTCAAAGCTATACATGAGCTCATCCAGCTTTCAAATTCTGGCACAACAGCTAAATGGACAGATCCCCCTCTTCAATTATGTTCCCAGGAGCTTCCTATGCCACAAACTATAGTAATCAAGAACAAGTGTGAGTGCAGGTCCACAGTGGTCACATTCTCAGGTCCATAATGGACGTGGTGTCCCAGGAGTTCCACTCTACCCACTGCGGCCTCCATTCACAGACCCTAAACAACCTTTGCTGCCAGCAGCAGGCATGGTGCTCTGGTCAGCCAATCAAAGGGCACTAAGTTCCATCAGCAGAAATACGGTTACCAGACACTCTTTTCATAACCAATGATCCGCGACCTGTTAGCGTCCATGTAAAGGACACATACACACAAATGCTGGAGGTCTCAGCGTGAGCATAAAGAAAGGTGCTGTCAGCTCCGAGCAGGAGAACACTGGTCTTTTTACCGCGCAATTAGAATATCTGTCTCCGTCCTTGTCAACCGCCATGCATGCCTTCCTTCTCTCTCATCTTCTGCTCATTCCCGCTCCGTCCACCCTTTCCCACTCCGGTCCCCCTCTGCACCCCATGAACTGAATCTCCTCCGCGCCTGTTTACGCTGTCAGCTCTGTGGAGCCGAAGCAGAAGAGTCAGAAAGAGCTGCCAAAGCAGTCTGGAGGGACACAGCGCTTCCTGTTTTTTGTTATTTGTCCCTTTGTCCGGCCCTGATAATAGGTTGTCCATATTCTAGTCTGCGTGGGGCCCATATGTGCCTTGAGGCCTCTAAAGGTTATTGTATAGAGAGTAAAACAAGTAAATTACACGGGACCAAAAAGCACCAAAAAGAATTTTTTTCCTCGAAGAGAAATGTTTAAACAGCATTTCCAATTGGCTCTAATGATGCATGACTGTTGGATCACGTGCAGATTCACACATAAGCCTCATCATCACTATCGTCAGGCAACGGTTTTTGTCTTTTGTTCCCCCTCACTAAAAAAAAAAAAAAAAAAAAAATCCAATCAAGTCCTCTGAAAAGCCCGAGCCCCTCACAGACTTATTTGGGCGAAACCACTGAGGCCCAAGGAGGCCCGAGAAGGTGAGGAGCTGAGCCAGGGTCAACACCTCCGGAGACAACGGGTTCTGGGAATCCCTGCCTGCTCGGTGCCCCTTCTGTTTCATTAGCCATCCGCTCCCCCTCGTTGCCCCTTCCCCCCCCTCTCTCTAATTCAGACGAAGAGGGCGTGAGTGTGTGTTTGCGAGGGCGAGCGGGTGTGTTCGGGTTGGTCGCATTGAGTGTGTTTTTTATTTTTCATCCCGTTCGCAGACAGGATGCCAATGTTGCAACTGCTCATCATCTGAACCGCAAACTTGATGACCCCCCCTCTAATTGCACAGTGTCAATATTGTTGCATTTACAGTCCCCAGGCTCTTATATAATATGCAGGTGCTCTGAATTTTTGATGTATAACTCTTGTAACGCTGCAAGATTTGTCAATAGCGCAGCAAGATTGCCTTTGAGAGGATGACGCAGATGCGCCCGTGTCCAAAATAATCACAAGAAAGATATCATTTCCAGATCTGAAAATGTTTTCCCGTTAAGGCTTTGTTGTTGTTGTTGTTTTTGTCCCTGACACATCGACACACTGCTGTCATACCGTAGTACATCTTCTTTATGTTTCTATCTAAGGTAACGGCTCATCCTTGAATCTAATTAAGAAGGAAATATATAGATGGTTTCAGATGGTCTTTTTGTAAACGTCATGGATGCATGGATCTTTCCATCCACAGAGAAGAACTATGCATCTTATTAGGAGACCGTGATGGATTGTGGGAGGATTGGTACACGTGGCGGCACATAAAATCATTAATGTTGATTATTTCCGCAAAACTCCCGCAGTATGGCTCTGCAGTAAAGCAGTCTGCTGAAACTTTATGGCAGCAATAAAGTCGGCACCGTGGACAATGTGCACTGGCAATCGATAAAGAGGTTGGAACTTTATTAACACCTTCACCAGTTACGGCCAGTCAGACACTGACACCCTAACAAATCAGCACTGAATGGAAACATTTGAGATCTGCACCCAGAGCAGATTGACAGTATTTCAGTATAACTGGAGCCACGCTGGAATTTAAGTTTCACTGCTTATTCCCCAAGAGATTTTTCTAGGTTAAATCTCTCTGACGTTTGCAGCAAGCGTTGCATCTGCAGCGACTCTTGAGAGTCACGGGAAATGCTCCCTCTTCCCTTCCAATCAGGAACAGTAGAGGGATTATTGTAAGCAACATGACAAGTCTGTAATCTGTAACCGATGCAGTTTTATTCTGGTGTGACCGTGAGAACGCGAGAGGATATGAGAAACAGTGTGCACTGGGATTAATAGGAGATTAAAGCAAAGTTCCCCTGTTAAGATTAAATATGTGTAATCTGTAAACTAAACAAGACTCAAGGATTAGGAAGACTTCTGTGACAAGACTAAATCCCCCTTAAGACGCTGTTTGATTATAATATAATATCTTGAGAGAGTAGTTTATACAATGTTCATTCTGGGTGTTTTTATTGTGCAATACAGCTTGTTTATGTGGATATAATCATTTGGATTATTGATTATTTTTATATGGGTACCTACTGTATGTCTGGGGTGTAGGTGTATTGGCTACATTAAAATGACCTTATTTGTGAATGAGAATCACTGTTTATGTTATTCCTTCATTGAGCTGGCGAACAGTAGGTGCTGTCCCTTTCATAGTGTCTCTGATAATTCCATCAGTCTCAATCCCACCATAACCAGATTTATCTGTACCTCTTCGCATGTGGTGGCCGTGATTTACTTGTGTGAAATTGATTATGCAGATCTTATGCTGATCATGCTGATTATAGCCTATAATTACAATTCAACAATAGTCTATCAAGACAGTTATATTTTAAATTAATTGAAAAAAAACAATTGACTAATTTAAACGAATATATTTCACAAAAAATATTTAATAATTTATACATGTATTATTTAATTACACCACACGTGGACATTTCATTCTGTGATTTGTGCTTTACATTGCAGCAAAGGACCGAATGGAGGCATGTGAGTTCCAACAGAGAGACAAAGAGAACCCCACAGTGCAGACGTTGCTTTAATACTCATTGGAGCAATCATGTCTGCTATTGACCAATATTTTAAAGTAAGAGCCAGCCCTTCTGGTGTTGTATGTGGAGAGCTTAAGGAATCATTACCATGGCCCCTGCATAACCTCCATAAGTCAGGTTAGTGTCAATAACCCCAGCTTTAAAAATTGATAAGGGTGATCACCTCGCTCATGGAAAGACCATTTCAAAGCAGCAGACGTCCCTGTGAGGTGATTTTCATATATAAGTCATGCCTCACATTCAGCACGCATGACTCAGAATATAGCTCAAGGACAGTATTTCTCATATGTGTTTGGCTCTTTTCCACATATAAAATGCAGGGAAATGATGGAAGGATACTATTAAGCCACAATCACTTGCTCATATTACTGCACAAGTCTGGAAATTCTGTTTGAGTTACCTTTAAGATGAAACGTATCACATGATTACATGCCTGAGCTCTCAAGACAAACTCTGGTTAAATAATTATTCACATGTTCGGCCGGGCTCTGGTGTCATGAAACATACATGATCTGGCCATGACATATGTAAATGATCACTATGCCAATTTGGGGAGTCCAGCTGAGTGCCCCGGAGAACTCCTTCTCCCAGTGACATGTGGAAATGTCACATTAATTCATCGGAACATTATGGAGACATTCCTCTCCGCTGGCCCTGGAGACAAAAGATGTTGAACTCCCCAGAGGAGAGTGACCTGGAGGACAGCCTCGCGCATGCCAGCTGGACTTTACTGCTCATTTACATCACAGTTCTCACAACAAAAAAAAAAACACAGTCTTTGTCAGTTTTTTTAATATCAAATATATTGTTGTTGTTGTTGTTGTTTTTACATAAAGGGTTCTCACATGTGGTAGGATTATCGGTAAATTATATTTTGTCTTTGTCCTGCATGATCTGTTTTGTTGGAGAAGAAACATATCACCAGCTGAGCTCCTCAGTCAGTCAGCATGATGTGTTTCTGCCGTCTAGAGGACACATTAAGAAATACATGTTAAAGTTTACATTTGGCTCAGAGGATGGTGACATATGCATTTGTGATTGTTATCTATGTATTTGTGTTTGCTATTAAGATTTTTAGGTGTAATATATAAAATCTGGACATCATTTAACCGTCAAAACAATCAAAATGAAAACATGAACAGTTTTTAATGGGGGTGTGGAGATGATGAATAGCTGTTAAATATTGCCTTGGTGTCTTTTGTTTCTTCTTCCAGTATGTTGTATTTAGGTTTAGCAATACATTGAACCATTAAAAAAATGAGTCAAACTTGTTTTATTGCTGCTCTAGAACATTTAAAAACAAACCCCCATTGTTAACTATCATTTGATGAGGCTTCTCTGGCTCAGTAAAACAGCAAATGACATGGATATCTACACCACAAAATACCACAACCATCTTCACTAATAATGGTCTTTTAATGTGTTTCAGTAGAAAGCCTTTGTACTGAGGAGTGCAAAGAAACAATTTAAAATAAATGTAGGCGGGAAGTATATTCTTAGGAAAATGAGTCATGGCTCAGGTTCATCTATTATAAGAGATGTTCACTGAGACTCTATGTTTGATATATCAATATGTTCCAACAAAGTCCTGAGTGACCTGCAGCAAGAACCTCCAAATAGAGATAAAGTTACCCTATTAATATAGGATATATAGGGACATTCCCTCACTGGTGTAAAGATGGAGTATGAGGTCAATTAGAGAATTGGAGCAGTGAGAAGGCAAAGCTCTCAATCTAGGAGACACTCTTCATTTATACAGTCACCTGATCATAGAAAGGACTCACTTCAGGTTACCTACCTACCTAGGGAGGTGTTCCTGGCTCCTCCAGCAGAGATGACCTCAGAGAAGGCCTAGGACCGAGTGGGGAGATTATATCTCCACTCTGGGTTTGAAGCGCCTTGGGATCCCTGAGTCAGAGCCCTTGTTGCTGAGTAAAAGGAAGTCTGGTGTACTTTGCTTGAGCTCCTGCCCCTGCTACCAGATCTCTGTTAAGTGCAATGGATATATATATATGTATGGATGGATATATATTGTTACAAATAAAACAATCTATATGCATGCATAACACTGGCCCCTGCTCAAATGTCGAAACTATTTTAATGTAATAATCATTGAAATAAACTTGCCTTCAGAAATAGTCTGAGAACGTGTTTTTGTCAGAAATAAATCTATTACAAATTATTGATTTTGTGACTGAATTATTAATGTATTAGTGTATGGTTATCATTCTGGACGGCTGATTTGTCCAGGTAGTTTCCTCAAATTCAAATTCTTAATTTTTTTCTCTGGGTATTAGGGCTATAGGCTTAGTGCAGTCACCACCTGTAGTATATAGCACAACAGATCAGAAAAAAAAATATACGGTAATATATATATATATATATATATATATATAGGGTAATATATTGGAGCAAGCGATGCATCTGTTTCCCACTGAGAACCATGGCCTCAGATTTAGAGGTGCTGATCCTCATCCCTGCTCTCACCAACCGGTAACCCCTCCTCACTATGACTGTGCCTTGACATAAACCTTGGTGGAGGCCATCACCCTTTGGAAACAAACCCAACTTTCCTCCAAGTGTACAGCTCTCACTTTGAGAACATAAAGATTAGATGGCCCTAAAAAAGCCCCCTCACCTCATTCTCCCGCTGCAACCCCCACAGATCATCCCTAAGGACCCCATCATATCCCTTCTCTAGATCCACAAAGCATGTGTGGGCTCGAAGATTGTAATCCCATGCTGCCTCCAGGATCCCTGCAAGAGTAAAGAGCTGGTCTGGTGTTCCACAACATAAACAGAAGCCACATTGATCTGGGGTTCGACATTCAGCCGGACCCTCTTCTCCAGGCCCCATTGGTGCTCGCCAAACTCCTCCCCCACCTGCTGCTTTGCCTCAGCTACAGCCATGGTCTGTCTGTGCCTCACTGCCTCTGGGGTCCCCTGAGAGAACATGTCCCAATAGGACTCCTTCCTTGTACCAATATAAAACATAATTTTTTAAAAATTGAAAAAAAAAAATTAGAAATGAATCTGTTTAATTTGAAATCTAGAATACTCTGTCAGAGGGAGGTTTGAATATAATGCTGTCACACAAGTTGTATTATTTCAGCCCTATTCTAAATATTTACATTATTTCTTGTCATTAACTTTATCTCGACCTTTGCAAAATTATGTTTGGTTCATTTGGAAATATAAAATAAAGTTTTATACTATCAAGAATGGGACAAAATAATTAAAATCTTGTAAGTCATATAGTAATAATAATAATATATGTATGATCTAAAAATTGTCAATACTTTGGTAAAATGATGAGATGTCTTCATATTAGGTATTCTTCTCATATGAAGAATAATTATATAGTTAAAAAGTGAGGAGTGAGTAAGGACTATATTAGTATACCATATTTACAAAAGACATTTAACATTTACAGCATACTGTATGTTTAATGATCATCAAATTCATCAATTACCAGACCAAATATCACACACATTAATATTCAGGCCTGATGATGAACATTGTTTACATTGTTTATTTGATTTTGCTTCTTTTTTTTTTGGTAATCCATCTCCATCTGAATGATACTCATTCAGAAACTTTAAATAAGCACAATCTCAAACTGTGTTTCCACCAAACCCTACAATACAGGTCCCGTTTTCATCATATCAACATTCTCACCGTGATGGCTCCAAATCAGTGGCTAGTTAAGCTAGATTGTGTTAAATGCACATTCTCTGTCAACGCATGAAGGAACTGCAGCATGTCCAGGCCCACGTTGTATCTCTTTAGTTGAAATGAACAACAAAATGGTGAGCATCGGGGTATTGCATGATTGGTGTAAACACACTATGATGAGCCTGCACCACTGATCTATGGACAGTTATGCATTCCTCCTCCCCACATGACTGTTACTGCATCTGCTCAGGGAAGACTGAGTCCTTCACTCCAGCACCCAGCACGGCAAAGAGGAAGGAGGGGAAGAGAGAGCGGAGGCAGAGCGCCACCCTGGGGATGGGGTGGGCCATCACTACTTCCTTCCTCTTCCTGTTCACCGTTTGCATGACTTCTTTGGCCAGGACGGATGGCCTCACACCGTGGCTCATTTGCCTGGCGATGACTGCGGAAGAATGAAAATATTTGGCTGTCAACATCAGGACACAAGGCACATGTAAAAGAACATTTTTGGTTACAATAAAATAGTTTTCTTGGGGTTTTTTTAGTATTAAATGTGAATACAACATTCCACCACCATGTTCCAGTAAAAATGCTTTCAGGATGTTTGTTAGAATCAACAACAGAAATTGCAAAACACTCAGAGGTAAAAATAAAATATGGAACCTACAACCTATTTTTAAGCTTTCTTTTTTCACAATACTGGTTTCTGATTGTTCAGTGGAGAACCATTATTCCACACTAGCGTCCATCTATCTATTCATCCCTTACAAGATGAATAGGCATTCCTTATTCCTGAACAGCGTCACGGTGGGCGTAGGAGCTCATCCCAGCAGTGTTTGAGTCAGTACTATTATTGTTATTATGAATCATGGTCACCACCCCTCTTGACCTGTAGGAGTCAGGACAGAGGAGCCCTGACTCCTACAGGTCAAGAGGGCTGACCTATACGTGGAACTCTACTGGAAACGTCATTCAAAGTGATTTCACGGGATTGTCATTTACGATGCAGACAGTCTTGGAATTTGTTTTAGCTTTTGTTATTCAATGTTGAACAGTTGTTAATTCACAACAGTGTGATAGACTGATCAACAACTATATAAACAGACGGCATTCTTTGATGCTTCCACCCACCAAGTAACTCATAATTATAGCCATTGTACTTGGATTATGTTGTGACATCACAGTGCACTTTTTTCTTACAGTTTTGCATCCAATACATGTGGGCTCTGAATGAGAATAACACAGAAACCATATTTGACCCCGCCCCCTCCATTTTTTAATTTCATCAACATTTAGTAGTCTTTTTTTGCTGTTTGTGAAATTTTGATTGAGAAATTTTGACTCATTTACATCTTGTGCATCTCTCATCCTCTCTTGTCCCTTGTGACTACTCAGAACACTAGAAATTTTGACTTCTTTCATTGTTAATAGTCAACGCCAGCAACAATCAAAAGTACAGTCTACATTTCAGATTTAATTTGGATATATCAATTTAATATTATTTTTATTTGTGATACATTGTTTTTATACCAGCCATAAAAAAACTGGTTTGAAAGACATTGCACGTCACAAAATATACTGCCAAGTTGCTTAGAGGAGATCGGCCACATCCATGGGAAGCTCCTCAACTACGGTGCTGTAAAACCTCTGGATGGCCGTGAGTTTATCCCGGCTGTCCTCTGTGATTATGTTTATGGCCACTCCTTTCCTACCAAATCGACCACCCCGGCCGATTCGGTGGATGTAGCTCTCCCAGTTGCTCGGGATTTCATAGTTGATCACAAAGGACACTTGTTGAACATCGATTCCTCGGGCCAGCAGGTCGGTGGTGACCAGCACTCGGCTGGAGCCACTGCGGAACTCCTTCATGATGAGGTCCCTGTCTTTCTGCTCCATCTCGCCGTGCAGAAGAGACACTGTGAAATCTTGTGATTTCAGCTGCTCAGTCAGCCACTCTGCTTTCTTTTTGCTGTTTACAAAAATGACCGACTGGGATATGGCGAGAGTGGCGTACAGGTCACACAGGGTTTCCAGCTTGAACTCCTCTTTTTTAGCGTCCACATAAAACTGTTGTATGCCCTCCAGGGTGAGTTCCTCCTTCTTAACAAGGATTGTCTTTGGATCCCGCATAAACTCCCTGGTGACTGCCAGAACCCCAGGTGGCATGGTTGCTGACAGCAGGACTGTTTGGATGTCACCCGGAAGATTACGGAAGACGCAATGGATTTGGTCCTTGAAGCCGAAACTCAGCATCTGATCTGCTTCATCAATCACCAGCATTTTTATGGTCCTGGAAGAGATGAACCCCCGTGCTAACATGTCGAAGACACGACCTGGTGTCCCCACGATGATGTGAGGTGTCTTTGACCTGAGGGCATCTATGTCTTCACGAACACTTGTCCCTCCAACACAGGCATGGCAACGGACCCCCATATAGTCCCCCAGACAGAGAACCACTTGCTGGATTTGCTTGGCCAGCTCCCTGGTGGGTGCCAGGATAATAGCCTGGGTCTCCTTCCTGCTCACATTAATCCTCTGCAGGACAGAGATGGCAAAGGTCGCCGTCTTTCCAGTCCCTGACTGAGATTGTGCGATCACATCGTGTCCTTTGATGCACGGAACGATGGCTCGCTGTTGAATGAGAGAAGGCTTCTCAAGTCCATATGCATAGATGCCTCGAAGCAACTGCTCATTTAGCTTCATGTCTTCAAAAGTGCCCACCGTGTGAGTCCAGTTATTCTCATATGTCTCTCGTCGCCCTGCCCTCCAGTTTCTGGTGTAATTGTTGTTTCGTTTCATCTTTGTTTGACGATCAACTGTTTGTTCGATTGGATTCACGAATAAATATAGTTTTACTTAATAGTCTTAGTCTTACTGTATGCTACAGTTACTATATATACATTTTTCTTTGCTTTTCATCTTGGCTTTTATTATGTAGTTATCAGAGTACACATTATGTGTCTTTGATGTAAAGCATGAAATGGTCAAAGTGATATTCAAAGCAAGTCACTTGAAAATGAAATGTGTTTTTTCTGCAATATAGATTCAGATTTGACTTTGATGTTGTCTGCTTTGGACATATTTATCCAAAGCAGACAACTATAGCAGACAGCTGTTATAACTGCAGCTCTATTATAAATTAACAGCTCTACAAGGCAGCTGTTTGTTGAGTTGTATGAGGGGAGTGAGAGTTTCTGCAGTATTTGAAGCCATGGACGGATACAAACCAGTTAGCATTAGTATGCACAAATGCAGTCACATGACACAGTGATCATTGATATTGGTTGTGCTACTACTGTTAATAATGAAAATACTAATGACCCAAAATAACAGCTAAAGTTGAGATTAGCTCTGTTTTCATGGAGTCTGTTTGTAGTACAAATGTTGATGTATTTTGACCTGTTAATTATATATGTTGTATTAAACTGTGACATGATAAGAATTATCATCTGTGAAGCATTTTTAATGCTTAAATTCTATACCACTGAGGCGTAACATCATGACCATGGACTGGTGATATCATTAACACTGATTATCTCTTCATCACAAAACCTGGAGTACTGGCAACAAACAGACAATAGTCCTCAAAGTTGATTATTTAGAAGAAGGAAATAACGGCAAGTGCAAAGAGTTCAGTGAGTCTGAGAAGGCCTCATTTTTGATGGTTGCACCTCTTGTGAAGTATTCCTGAGGGAGAGGGATGGGCAAGACAAATGCACACACTGTGTCAAAGAAACTACAAGTAACTCTGTCCTTGGTGCAAAAAAGCAGATAGAGGCACACATAGATGTTGTATTCCAAACGTCAGCTGGAATGAACCTTACACAAAGAAATTAAGTGCTGCCAGATGTTTGGTCATGGCAGGAATTGCACAACTTGTGTTCCACTCCAGCTCAACTTTTAACTCATTCAGAAGCCCCACAATGGCATGACTGGGTGGTCAATAACCATTCGAGATTCCAACTAAACTGATGCAAGTGAGAAAAATCCATTCTCATTGTTGTTATTCATATTTCCTTTTTTCCCTTTGCATAAAGGTAGACTTATCTGTTCTTCAAATATATTATATTTAGACGCAATAATCATCGCCACAATTTCTTACAGGTTTGATAAATCATCTTGTGCCTCGTATTTTGCTCTCCTGGACAGAATCCCCCCCATAATCCATATTACTTAAAAAATTCCACAGTTGTGTATGAGTTATGGGTGACTAATACATATCTAAACCTGAAAATAGAAACAGCACTAATGATTTTCCATGTGTAAATACAGTGTGTGGGTCATATCACTCACATGTGGACAGGATGTTTGGTTTCGGGGCAGCTTCCTCGACAGGTTTGGACTCAGAGGCGTTAATGAAGGTGTGACTGATGGTGCTCACAACTATCCCGTACTCCTCCACTTCGGCCCTCAGGCAGTCAAAGAAAGCCTGGGCTGCATGCTTGGATGCAGCGTCTGACAGGTGTGCACACAGATACACACACACACATTGACATGACATGACTCATGTGCCAGCTTAAAGAGGTGTGACTACTAAAGGAGTCTCATTCTTCACATTGCACAAAAATGCTCGACATAATTGTGGACCATGCTGTGAGAACACGCTTTAAACCTCAGTATTTCATTAGGTGTACCTTGAGTAATCATTTATTTTTAAATTTAAAAATTTAATTTTAACCTTTATGCAGTTTGGCATAAAAAGGAGCTCCAAGTCCAACAACATCATTAATGTTCTGTACACATGGTAAATGAAATTCAGGTCAGTTGGTTGATGGGTAAATTGTCATTATAATGCTGATGTTTTTCCCTTTTCCTGTTTTTATAATAAAAGTGAAAAGAAAGAAAATCAGTAACTTACATGAACTCCTGAATGGGACCGCCAGCCTTCCCTGGATACTGTTGACAAGAACAATGTGTCCTGACCTTCTCGAGATCATTGTTGGAAGCACTCCTGTCACATATTTGGACAAATATTAATATTCCTATTAAAAACAACAACTAACAAACCAAAAACAGAGCATGAAAGCCGGGTGTCTGACCCACCTTTAGACAGAGTGCTGGGTCCAAAGTAGTTGATGTCCATGATGTTTCTGTCCATTTCTAAAGAGATGTTCTGCACTGGGGCCTTCAACTTCATGCTGCTGTTACAGATCAAGATATCTACACAGCCATAACAGTCCACAACCTCAGCCACCACGTCCTCCATGCTCTCCATGTCACTGAAGTCCAGGAGCACCAGCTTTGGGGCAAACATCTAAAGAGAGGCAGAAAAAAATAAACAAAACAACCCTCACACAACAGTTAATCTAATCCATTTAATAGTTAGTAGAGAACAGAAATGAATTTTTGATATTAATTACACTTAATGAGAGGGAGGAGAGAGAAGGTGATTTTAATGAAGATGATTCTGACTTCCACCTTGGGTTTTTGAAGTCATCTTCTCAGAGAAATCTTTTTTTTTTTTAGCTCAAGGGTCAGATGAGTTTTACTTTCAAGAGATAGAAGCAACCAATGACAAAATTCAGAACACCATTATTTGTTTCCCTGACCAAACTGACTATTTGCATGTTTATTTTTCTGTTTTATTGTTGCACATTTCTGTTGGATGTAGGACAGTGCTTTGTTAACGAGGATATCCTGCTATTGTGTTGACAACAGGAGGAAGTGGTGATGTTTGGATGTGATGAGAAGGATTATGCTAAAAAAGAGCAGGAGCTGATGTTCTCTGGTGTCAACCTTCACTTCATTATGTCAACAAGGATCATGTGATGGCTAATAGGACAGTCAGATATTTAGTCTGATGACAGCTATATTAAGTGCACGTTTCTTATATATTGTAATATTATATGGTTACATGCCCAATTAATATAACCAGTCATGGTTTATTTACTGATTGCTTTAGCCAGGCAATCCACTAGGTTTTTTACCATTGCTGCTAGGTTAATTAGTTAATATAGCCAAATATTAGCATTCCGTTTTACATCTGTTCCATTGCAAGAGGCCATTTAATCCCTTCTGGTCCACTATAATAAAACATTTTATCCCCCTTTCCAAACACAATATTTATCCTGTTTCATAAAACACTGAAACGTACTCCCAAAATAACCAGTCCATTTAGTCTTTTCTTACAAATGAAACAGTCCATGAAAGCTCCTATTATTACCAATGAAGCTGATCTAATCATCCTGCTATACCTAAATACCTAAAATAAATAAATTAGCAGGAACTTTTCTCTTTAGCTTCTTTACCATGAATTTCCACATTCTGCCTCTTTGTTCCATGATAACAGTACTACTAAGACAGGCCTCCTATTATCCATTCAGCAAAGACAGACTTAAAATTAATGACTTTGTGATTTTTCTGTTGATATTTGCAAGCATTCATTTACTAATCTAAGATCCAATCATGCTAAAATCCCCAGTGTCATTGGCATTATTACCTATAGTGATATTTCATAATTGGAAATGAATATACACAACATAAACACTCTCAGTATGTTTAATTGATACTACCATCCCGGCTGACTTTTTTTAAATTTATATTTCCTCACCTCTTTGGGGTCTGCATCATTAGTCAAAGAGTCATAAAGAGACTCCAGTTTATCCCAGCTGGACCCACACAGGATCAGCCTGGCACCACCCTTATGGAAGAGACGAGAGCACTCTGAACAAACAAAAAATAAAAACTGTGAGTTAATGGGTTTTGTCTCATTGTTGTGACAAAGTTTAATAATTCATAAAATTGATGATTTATAACAATATGAAGCACTAAAAAGCAGAAACTGCATAACAGTAGGGTGTTATCTTCACAGGGACATTGACATAAAACTCAAATTAGAGTAATAAGTTACTGATTCATTGCATTGCTTTACTGCAGGCTTGGTGAAATGTCACCTGTGAAGGGTCCCTTCTACATATACTAGATTTCAGAGTTTTGTGCTGTAATACATTTATTTTATGTTGTTTTATGTTTGTTTTATACTCAATATCATTTACCAGTTCCTAGTCCAGACACAGCGTCAGTGATCACCACCACTTTGTTCCGCACCAAGGACTTGGACATGAACAGTATGATCTCATTGTAGATGTAATACACCCCTGCTGACACAACAATCAGCAGGGGCAACACCATCACAAAAGGCAGAGCCATTTCCTGTAGATGGACAAAACATGGCATCAGCTGCTGATCTACATTTGAAGCAGCAAGTTCCAAAGCTGACTTGCTCTGCCATTTTGGGGGGGTCAATGAGCACCCTGTAGTTATTTTAATCATCTCCAACGCCATCCACATTTGTCGGGAAACTATCTCCTATGTCTTGTATGTCATGCGTATGACAGTATAATCTGACAGAAGAAATCATGTCTGAGGCAGTAGCCTGCATGCATGCATCTTCACAATAGCAAAGACCCCAGGCAACGATTCAGTCAGCGCACTGTGTTGTGTATTCATTCCTTTCGACACATAGCTGGGATCAATAGAAGAGTGAAAGACAGTTTCTTAAATGTGAAGTGAATGAATGTGATTTGTAAAAATGTGTTTAATACATGTTTAATCTCATGGCAAAACTAGATGAGAAACACATGTAATGTTTAATTTATCATCATCAAACGCTTAGATTATCTTAGCACAGGGATGGGGGAACAAGTTCATCAGGTTATTACAAAGTACTAAATTAGTATAAAGAAGAAAAGTGCCATTTAGTTCCTTTATAAAACAGTTGCTGTGTGAAGTGGGCTGCAAGAACAGCTAAATATACTTTGACATAGAATGCCTTTCACTGTCACCTCCAGTTTTCTGTCATCAGATACCCCAAGGCGGACTGGGGAGGCTTGCATTTATATGCAATGGCTGACCTTATATAGAAAACATGTTAACTTCATATGTTAATAGTCCATAGTAATACAGAAATTATGATGACTCCAAAGACCCATGACCTATTCACACCCATATTTGGGACTGACCTGTAAGTCCCATTGGTTTAGTGCACTTGTCAGTGCCATTAAAGAGCAACCACACAGTACAACACACACCTGTAATCCGTGTTATTTCTGGTTCAGGGAGTTAATCCGTCAGCAGGACTGGTTGGATTTTTTTCAGGTATTGTAAGTTAACAGATCCTTGTTATCCTTGTCTGTCCATTCACACAGCTCTGTTCTTCCGTCTGTCTGCCTGCCCTACTGTGGTTGAGCGAAAATGCTTTTAATAGCCTCTACTGCAGTCAGCCATTAATACCCACACAAATATATCTGAGGTATGCACCCCTTGTTGCCAGGATGAGGGGTTAAATGACACTTGTGTGCAAGGGCACGTCTTTGCATTATACAGCTGTTCTTGAGTCAGCTACAAATCCTCTCTAACATTCTATCTTAGGGAAAAAGGCAGTATGGAATTTGGCTTACAGCATCAAACATAAAAATAAATTTATAGAGTGCACAAATTACACAAATTTTGCAAGTGCTCAACTTTGTATCTAATATTTTGAAACAATAATTTCCCTTTAACTTGATTTAAAAAAATGGCAAACACACCTGAATATTGCATTCATAGTTGACACCTGCTTGGCAAAATATCAAAAGCTATTTTCCTCAGTGTTTAATCTATAAAACCTTGTAGTAAAATATTTAACAAACCAGCACAATTAACAAACATAAATGAATAAAGTCTTACTTTATGTCACACTACATTTTTAGTCGTATACTTTTACTGATAATCATTAGTTATAATCATTTGTTACAATGATAACACAATTTCCTCAACATATGACTAAATCAACGCGTGCACGTTGCTCAATGACTGTGTGGTAGCAGTAGACGGCGGCCGTGAGCAGTTATCGCGATACTCCGCGACCTTTCGGGAGCTCCCGTGTTTCTCCCCCCTCGCTCCGTCGGGAAAGAAAATAAACGTAGAGCTGCTAACAGGCTAGTTACGGAGGGAGACCGGAGGAGCGCTTTCGGCGTGTTTTTGACTGAATACGAGGCGCTACTAACCCCGCCGACACCATCTCCACCTCCGCATGCGGCGTCTTTACGTGAAAGAAAGGCGCGGGGAGCGCGTTTTGGGGGACAGCCCACCTTCTTCAGACGTCCGAGAGCCCAGCCGAGAGAGGATTTAGCGGCGGGCTCCCTTTTCTGCGCCAGCGAGCCGGGAGCCGGGGGGGTTAGCGCCGGGTGAACTTAGCATGGACTCACCGCTGTGACTGGGACACAGCCCCCCCCCCCCTCCATCCTCCTCCCCCCCCCCCCCTTCACCCCCTACACCACCCCCCCCCCTCAACCCCACCGCTATCTTATTGCGAGGTTCGGGGCCGGTTCCTTCGTCCCCCGGAGGGGGGGAGGCTGACGCTACTTTCTGGACGCCGTCGCTCCGGAGAGCTTTTTTTTTTTATCATTAAAAAAAAGGCGATAATGCTCCGGCGGCGAGCGTCATCGCGGGCTTGGTTATTGATTCTGGGAAGCCGCTGGTAAGCTAACCGGGTATTAGCCACCTTTACCCCCCTCCTCCCTCCCTCCTCTCTCGGCTCCGTGGTTGCAGGCCATGGACTGAAAAAGGCATTCATCACTGACTGCCCGACGGAGAAGGCTGCCTCCATGGCAGCTAATTATTTATTGGGAAGCAGCGATTTCGTGTCGACAGACGGACAAACGAGACGCTTTGTTTGAAACGTCTCCCTGGGGAATCGGAAGACCCTTGTTTGTTTTTGTTTTTTTTGAAAATGCATCGACGTGCTGGATTTGGAAGTTGAGAAAGCAGAGGCAATTCCACCCACCAGTTTTTGTTTTTGTTTTTTTTTTTTTTGGTATCTTTTAAAGCAGAGGTAAATTCAATAGAATGTCTACCGCAAAAGAAAACCCCTGTCGGAAATTCCAGGCCAACTTCTTCAACAAAAGTAAATGCCAGAATTGCTTCAAACCTCGAGAATTGCATCTTCTGACAGACCAGGATTTGACCCAGGTAAGAGGCGCATATTGGCGTATTGATGTCTGATCCGTTCAGATTCCGGATCTCAAATAGGTGATCTGACCTAAACTGTTGTTTGGCAGATTCCTAAATCCATGAGACCCTGATCTGACAGCTGCAGCCTTTAAAAAAAAAAGCATTACTTTAAGTGCTGATGTCAACATCCGCTCTCCATTTGAGATATCCAGGCGGACTTGTGCAGACTGTGCATTAAACAGACGATCTTGTTCTTCTGTGATGCACTGCTGAAAACCAACAGTGTTGAAAACCGTCAGTGCATCCAAACTGTGAAGACAATAGGGAGTTGATAAAAACCCTGATTAAAAACTGGAAATCCAGTAGATTTCTGTCACAGCTCTGTAATTTGCATGTCAGTCTGTGGCCTTTTTTAGGTTTGTCATTAAAAGAGTTCATTTTTGTTATTCTGAAGGAGAGTTCACGCTTATGTTAGAATATATGAAAAATATATGAAAATATATTTGAACATTAATAATAAATGAAATCACACGTGATCTATTTTCCTTTTCTTTTTTAAATTTGACGCTGATAGTGTTAGGGTGAGGAAAATTATGGTCAAAAGTCTTGCTACTCCAGAAATGTAGGACTGCTGCTGCTTCTAGTACCTACTGTTTTTTTTTTGTTTACATTTTTGAAAAGTCATTTTTATAATTGTACTGCTCTTGAAGACTATATTTGGTATATTTAAGAATGTAAAATAACCCCCATTTGATATGAGGCTCTTTTCAAAACACCCTTCAGAAATATTTTGGTGTTATATATAAAATGGGAAAAAAATGGACTCAAATTTGAAAAAAAAGCCTAATACAGACCTTAAGTACAAAAAGTAAGGGACATTGGAGGGAAAAGTAAGTAAAAAGGAAATTAATTTTGTTCTGTACTTAATTTTTCAAGGACTGGTGATGTCCAGTTTCATTCTGGTTGAATATGCAACCATCCATCATGAATTTTGGAGAGCGTTTGAAGTATGCAAATAGCGTTAGTTTAAAGAGGCTGAACTTGAGTTGTTGGGTATATGGATGCTGTTTTTGTTTAGAGAAGGAAGAACGGTTCCCACAGTCATTCAGGGTGGGGGTAGAGTAGTGCTTTTGGGCTGCTTTGCTTCTCTGGACACAAGGAACATCGTTCAGATGCACGGAATCAATTAAAGAATAACAATAATTTTGACATCTTTTGGAACAATGTAAAGGAATATGCTGTCAGTCTGTCAGCCAAGATATTTTCCAAGCTGCCAATTTTGAAGTCTTCAGAACTAAGATCTCTCGAGAATTGAGGCAGAACCTCTTGATTAAACTCTTTGCTCAATTCAGATATGCTGAAACAGTTTGCCGCAGGGTAAATTGTTTTTTTGTTAGCTGTTGCTCTGTAATAACATTTTGTTTTGCCCTTTTTGGTCATAAATGTAGTGCACATCCCAGTCATACCCAAACATGCGTTTGAGCTCTTTGTATGCTTTCCAGTTCCCTGCCCCTGGCTTTGAACTAGAAGTCAAATATCTTAAATCCATAACGGAGAAAGAATCTGGTAATGAATGAGAAAAAGAACGTGGCGGGAAAGGTTAAGCATGTACAGAATCTACAGAGCTGTGGATTGTGAGGTAATTAGATCAAATCAAAATCCAGTAATAATCCATCCATCACACTAAATTTTCTATTTCAATATTGGGTGATGGATTGGTTTACTTTGAGCTGTTGTTCATCTGCGGTTTGTTCCACATGTATGAGAGTGAGCGTATACATAATTCTGAGGATTTTGCACCGATTCCTGGCTAATGGGAAGCTCCATTTAGCTATGCAGGCCTTATTTTCAGTGTATTTTCTGTGCCCCTGTTTCTCTCTCTCTCCTTCCCTCAGATCATTAGTTTAGTCTCTGTTGTATCCTGTAATTGATCCCAGACGGGAGGCCCAGATGGGCCCTTGAAGAGCCAAACAGCAACGTCAGCATCCTCCTCTCCTCTGAGACTGTGTGGGGGCACACACACTTCTTTCCCTTAAGTCTGTAGTCCTCACTGTGCAAAGTGTACTGGTGGTTATTTAACCGTGGTGATGCAGGCTTCATGAATCAGTATAGACGTTTTACAGTTACATCACTTCCTCTAATCTCCCTGTGACCTGGCCCCACGACCAGAGAGACTTTGCTTTCCCAGCTTTCAACAACGATGCACCATCAGCTGCCCACATGCTTTTCAAACCGTTTCCAGGCTTGACGGCTATCTAAACAGTTAAAGGGGTTGTTGAGGTTCACAAGGAGGTTTTGTCACGATGGTGTGTGGACAGCTTTCAGACTGTTTACCATTATACACCAGACAAATACAGACCTAAAGCTGTATTATATAACACTGCGTTTGTAATACTTCTAAGCCTCATTCAGCTGGACTAGGGAGAGTGTTTCTGAAATTTGTCCTGTGTTGAGAAAGGGAGAATATGCCTTGGATTTAAAAAAAATCCCATACCAACCCTTACCAAATAAGGCTGTATTAAAAAGAAAAAAAGTGACTTGTGATGTGACTGTCTGTATGCCATGTGTCTGTATTGTCCACCTAGCTCAGAAAGTAAGGCCAAACAGTCATCGAGTACTAGTAGACTGAAATATAACTCACAATATAAACAAGTCGCAGGTGCAGGAAGGAAACTTTGTTAATTAGTATTTCAATGTTAATCAGTGACTGCAACTGGACCTTTAATGGGTGCAGTTGTGAAAGAAAAGTTATGAAAATGAGTTAGAAGATTTAGTATCCAGGATAAACGATTTTTTGTTCAGCAAAGATGGATAAAAAGGCAGGTTCAAAAGCATCAACTGTACTTTTTTCACACTGCCAGAGGTTCAACATCTGCTCAGGTCTGCCTTGTGGAACAGTTATCATGCTGTCCTGGAGAGGTAATGGAAGGCAGGACAGTGCTGGAAGATACATGCAGGTGAAGGTTTACAAATAAATCAAAGAGAATAAGCACAGTGGGAGTAAAGGAGTGGGGGCAGGAGTCACTGGGAGAGAGCGGAAGTGCAGGATGGGGAAATCAGAGTCTCCCAGCAGCTGCTGTTCAACACTGGGGCTTTAACATGGACCAAATGTTCCAACACGGTTACTGGCTGTAGGGCGTTTCTGTTCATCATTTAAGGACAGACACCATGACTTCATGCTTCTCTCATTTAATGCATGGTTTCTGTGAGGAACTTTGGTGTAGAGCATCACTTTTGGAGTGAATTGTTGTTAATTAAAGCAATAGACAAGTCTAAAAAAACTCAGTCTTGTTTACAGTCTTGTGGAGTTCACCTCCTCACTGACAAGAGCCTTTGTCCTTGTCAACTGTGGGAGTTTTAGTATGCTCTATAAACTTTATCTATGTGCCATTTGATATTGACATTGTTTCCTTCATCTTCATTTTACCAGAGACTGAAAGATCAGAGGGTTGGAACATCTATGTTTAACTTTTATTTGTACATATAACTAAGAATTGTGTAATTGTAACACAATTGTAACACTTCAGATAATGCAAACCTCTGCTAAGGTTGAAACTCTCCTGAATGTGTCACAATCCCTGAATAAACATTCCCTCAATGTAGTATTTAGGTTCATTTCCACCAGAGTCAATGGGTCCACTACAGTCCCCAGTTCATTTCTATGCATATGCTATGGTAAGAAAGCTCATTTGGTCTTGAACACACTTGAAAAAGTGATTTTTACTGTTAAATAAGTGGGGGTCTCGGTTTGCTCCAGTGAACAAAATGTGTAGGTGCAGTGGAACAAACAGATGTGCAAGCGACAAAACAGACGTGCATACAGAACCATAAAATGTACTGTTTTTTTTTCCCAGATGAAATTGTTTCAAAAGCTGAATTACATAGATAATTGGTATTAAAGTGTCCTCAAAACCTTTACTATATATTCACAGCCTAAAATCTTTTCTAGTTTAAAATAAGGACTAAATGGGGCTTGATGGTGACATAAAAATAAAACACATATTTAAGAAACTGTTGCATATTAAGTGGAGATTTCAGCTCCAGTAGGTTTTCCATCAGCATTTATTAAAACCCAAAATATGCGAAGACCTTTAAAAGATTTAATCCATTTTTGGGCTGAAAAAATCTTTCTCTCAGTTCAGTTTGAATTACACAGCTTGGGAGACTATACACTGGTTTTTCATTGCCAAAACAAACTTGTGTTGAGCCCTGTAGGCATGCTCGGGGTCTGACATAGCTTGACTTATCACTTATAGCACAGATTTAGGACACGTTTGTAATATTAATTAGACCTCGGAGTGTAATGTCACCGAGGATTATATCATGGTTTACTATGGAATCACCAGAGGCCAAATCTGTCACAAAAATGTAAAATTCTAATTAGTTATTTTCAGTGATTGTAATTAAAAAAAGAATTTGCCTTTTAATGACACCATTTCTAAAATGATTGTTCATCATTTCATTCAATCCAGGGTTTGGTTTTCAAGGCGCATCAAAGTGAGAAAGTAATCCAAACTTGATTTTTGCTCGAACTCTCTTCGTTTCATCCCCAGCACAGCTATTTTAGTGATTTAGTCTTTAAACAGCCAAGTGGAACAATTTGAATGACTTGCATGCAGGACCTGGGTTATCTGGGTCACTCCCTGCCTGTCTGATACCACCTTTTTTCAGCAGTTTCTGCTCATCCAGGCTACATTTGCCAGCATGTCTCTACAAGTTTAGACAGAGCATGTATAGTTTTTATGGAAGGCATGCAGTAACAGGGTTAGTATTAGAATAGCAGCCTAATAATCAAATCCTTCTTTTCAAAAGAGACATTTTGGTACGTTCTGTAGAAGAAATGAGGGTGTGAGTAATGATATGTTTGCTAATGTTTAACACTTAAAGAACAGAGGTGAATGATGAACAAAGAGCTTTTGTGTACCTTTGGTACCTGATCTTTTCTGACTATTGTGCAGGTAGTTCAGTGTCAGTGTGATTTGTTGCTATAGGAGTATTTCCGTTTGTTTTCAAAGGTCTCACCTCACGTTATTTTCCAGTTTTAATGATTAGCTAAATTGCTCTTTTTTCCCCCTGCCCTGGTTGCTCTTTTCCAGGCCAAGCCGATTTATGGTGGATGGCTCTGTTTGGCCCCTGAGGGAACTGACTTTGACAATCCAATGCAGAGATCCCGGGTAAGAGCATGCACCATTGACCTTGATGTTTGCTCACTAAATACATGCAAATATGTGTACATGTACATGTGTGTGTGCTTGTCTTGTTGTTGTGCTGGTGAGCACACATACATGTACACATGAACTTTATTTTGCAGAACTTTTGTAGCAATTATTGTCAAATACATCCAACCAGTCATGGAACTGGAATCCTACTCTAGTTCAAATAACTAGTTGAAGTTTGTTCAAATACATATCTTAAGTTTCAGCTTGAGGCTGTTCTGATAGCTTCTGTTCTGTCTCGCAGAAATGGCAACGGAGATTCTTTGTGCTGTATGAACATGGCTGCCTACGCTTTGCCCTGGACGAGTCGGTAAGCTGCCACATCTCATCCATTGCTCAGACTTTCACTGCAGCTGCACCGTAAAACTGAAGACGCTGTAAAATATGTGGTGTAGCAACACTTAAATTCACGACCATTTTCCTTTGTGGATCATACTTGCAGTAGTTTTTGGCTGAGTTCTGTGCATTCTAGTTCTCATAATGGGTGATTTCTTGCACATAAGTAGCCTTTAATTAAGTAATTTGATGGCTCAGTATAAAAACAAGGGAAACCTAATGAATCCTGCTAGTCAATTCCAGGCAGAAACTATCAAACTTTCTGGTTGTCTTTTCAACACAAATGCATTTTATGTAATCTGATTACAATCTACATATTTTTAGGCATTTTTTTTCCATCAACACATGTAACTAAATTGTTTTTTCACAGTGCAGCATATATTAGATGCAGGTCTTGGTATTAGAATTAAAGGGAGATTACCTTTTTTGTGGTGCTTTTCCATGACAATTTGTCAACATTACACTGATTTGACTCAAACCAGTATGATATGGTTCATGCACAATGAAAGATTGCACATAGTACATAATTGCACATGTAAACAACCGTTTAGCACTAAGTTTGCCAAATATTGCTGACATTTATGTTTACCTCTTAGAAGCACATAAACAACACCAATAGTGTACAGAGTTAACATTGAGGCGTGAACAGCCAGCTCAATGTCTGCACAAAGGAAACAATTGTGCAACTTTCAAAATCTCCTTGTTTGTTCAGTGAGTTTACCATCAATGGAAATAAAGTAACATTTAAAAAAGGCTTAAAGTCAAAAGAAATTCATGACCCTCTGTCAAGGTTTTCACCATCTCTGTGGCTGAGTCAAGGACACAGTCAGTTCTGTTGCTCCCTGGTTTTTGCTGTAAATAACGTTCATTTGATTCAACCACTTCCAGTCCTTTCTGTTCAATCTACTTGGACCATTGTGGTCCTTGAAGATCCGGTAATCATCTGGTGGTTTTAGCTTTTCTCAACATATCATTTATGTCTATTAGTACCCCTGAGCAGCCTTCAGGTCAGAAACCTCTGGTAAACCTCATTTACTATGCACTGGCCACACACAGCCACATAAAGTAACTAAAAAACATATATTTCTTTACAACAAAGACCAACAAACACTTGCTATTGTGGTGTTTTAAAAATGGCATATTGACTTCTGTTGCTCTTATGAATCTTAAGTGATGTCAGTCCCCTGGCCTGCTGGTGGGTCCCCCAGCCCCTAGCGGCTGCTTTAACATACTCGGCTTGACTTGACATGCTTGGAACCTGCTGAGTAGGTAGCAAAAAGGCACTTTTCCACTGCACAATATCAGTTTTGTCTTGCCAAATCATGGTATGATTGAGTTGGTTTTCTTTTTATCACTGTTGTGATGGACATCGAGATATCTTTAAAAAATATTTGTTTTGCACTTTTGGCTGTTATCCTCTCAGAGTCGTAAGACTATTATTAGGATAAAATTTGGAGGCAAAATCCAAAATGTAGCAAGATTTCACTAAAATCCTCCAAACCGTACTGAATTGAGTCAAATAGGTGTTACTGGGAAAATGCCATTAGGCTGATGTGTAGGTATTGGAATTAAAGGGACTTGACCTTGTCTTATTGTTCTTGCAGACTCCCTGCCTGTGAAATTGCTATGTTTCATGTGGATCCACTGTCACTAATAAAAGTCTCAGAGTCTTGTTAGTATGTGCTCTGCTGAGAGACAGATTTACACAGACAGATTTTTCTCTTTAGTGCGTTGTGCTGATTGCAAGCAGCTGCTATTTGTGACTGTTTCTCCTGTCTCTCCAAATGTTTCAAAGTAATAATGCCACGTTTTTTGATCATTTCTTTATCTTTACATGACCAAAAGACTTAAAACAAGCAAGCTATTGGCATGTATTTGTAGATTCCATAACACAGTTCAGTAAAAAGGTCTGGTGGATTGAGATGTTTAATAATGCAATCGCGTCAGAAAAAATACACATTTAATCTGATAAGCACCGTGCCGTGAATGGAGCCTGAGAAATAAACAGAGGCTGGGAAGTTAATGCTTATCACTTGCCGAAGCTGCTGTGGTGGTGCCTTGTCGCTGGGGGAATGTGACATGGGTGACCAAACCCACACCAGCTGATTAGACTGGAGATTACGCTACTTGTCTGTAAACATTGCGGGGACTCTCTGCCAGTCAACCTAGACATTTATTTAACATACGTTATATATGCAAAGACCAACACCAGGAAGTATTTATTTAAGCCCAGATGTTCTTTTTATAATGGAGTGGCACAGCTTTTCTATAAAAAAGGAGCAGTTAACTGTGTTGAAGTGCATCTTGGTGAAGGGAAAGCAAATGAGCCGACTTCTTATTACTCAGACTATGCCTGAGTCTGTTGCCCAGCTGTTTGGAGCTGCATTTCGTGAATCTCTTTGTTGCAACCAATGACAATAGGAGGAAACTTGGTTGCACGGCTGCGACTGTGCTTTTCCACTATGTAATGCGTTTCCATTGACACCCAGGCCAGTGTGTAGTTGTGTTTTCCTCTCATTGTAACAGTGATTCCAAAACGGTGTGGCTTATTGTCCTTTGGTCTTTTCATGTGCTGCATAAGGCAGGAAAAGTAGGTCAGGGAAATGGCTGCTTTGTGCTCTGGACTCAGGAGAGGAACTCTCTGAAACCACACTACTGGTGAAAACATATTAATGATCATGGTCTTATTGGGCTCATCATTGTTCAGAGAAGGACAGTTGTTAAAATAGGAGTTCTTGAAAGGCCGAAAGGTCTTTTGATACCAAGGCAGAACAGTAACAACACAACTGATGGTCGATGTTAATTGTTAAACATTGCATTGGTGTGTAAGAGGGTTAAGGGATTAAAATAGAATTCCTTGTGTGGCTTCTAGATAATGGAACTGATCTGTGACCTGGAATGCACCTTTGGTAGAGACAGGATCATTCCCCTGTTTATAAAAGCAGAGATGGAACTTGTCAACAATAAATCAACCAGAAAGTGAAAAGGCCTAAGAACACTATAAGGGTTGAACTTGCACATTTTAAAGAGTGTTTGATTTCTGTACCCATTTGTGCTTTTTATATTGTGAGACTTACAAGAAACACACCCAGATTCTCATCCTGCCATTGTCTTGTGACTGTTCATCAAAATAAAATTTGTGTATCAAAACTTGAGTCCAGCGTTCAACATCAGCCATCTAGGGACTGGAATTGAGCCAGTCTTGAGAACCAAAGCTTGCATACAGTGCAGGCTAAAAGGTTAAATTCCTTTGAATTTGAAGGTTTCCAATCAGTGTCACTCAAGGAAATGTTTTCCTATTATCTAGACAGAATGGAATTGAGAAATTTCTTTATTTTGTCTTAAAGAAATGGCTGTTATGTCCCTGGAGCATGGAAAACTCCTGAAGTTAATTTCCAGATATTGTTTTTAATCATCTCATAAAAGGCCACTCTCTTGCTTTTTTGTATGATTAGAAAAAAGTTTGATGTCATCATTCTCGGCTCCTGTTGGATTATTTCTTGGCAAAGGTCAAGATACTTTTAGGGGAAAAACTAACTAGACTAATACTGGGCCTAACACACTGTTTAACGTAGAAATGCAGACAGTTCTGGAAAAAATAGATTATTTTCACTTATTTATATGTACAGGATTAAGCTCCAGGATGTGATGACATGGTCTGCTATTTTTCAGCCTGCAAACAGCAGGGTGCTATCTGAAGCATTGGCCTTCTCAAAGCTGAACTATTTTCACCAGGAACAGAGGCAAAGATGCTCTCCCATCTAAAGAGGCATTCCTCCTCCAATGTCCTTATTTGGTGAACTGCAGTGAGCACACAGTGGGACCACAGAGTGCAAGAGTAAAAGGAGCCGTTGCCGCTGAAATCCACAGAATAAACGTCAGAAATGCCCCAGACTCAGACATTCCACACGTGACCAGCCACAACGAGCACCAAGAAATACTAAAGCTATCATTTGCAATTAGTTGCGCTTTTTGAGTAGTGGTGTAATTTATTTACGCAAGTTTAAGCACGATAAAGAGTAAAACAGTGATAAGTCAGACAGGCATGTGATCACAAATTGACATGGCTTAGAGTGAAGCTACCCTCCTTAAGGTCAAAGGCTCAATGACCAAGAGACTACGCTGGAAGTGGGGCCACCACAGGGACCATTAGGCACTGCAATAGTTTCTGCTTTACATTTTAAAAAATAAAATCTGTTCTCAAATATTTACCATTGATTGACACAGTCCAATATAAGTCTGCTTTTGACTTGTCTGTGTACTCCACCAAATTCTGAGTGTGTTCTGACTGCTTTTTAACGAGTCTTCCTTCTTGAAAGTCAACAGACATGGGCTCTATTTTAAAAACGTAGACAATACGCACACTTCAATAATACAAAACATTTTTTTATATATGCATATCTGCCAGCCACCTCCTTGTTTTTATTGCCTCGTGTTGACATGCCATGCCATGTTTTCTGAGAAAGTTGTTAGGTTTAATAATACTCCATTAACAATCTAAAAATAGACAGCTCCACGCAGGCTAAGACAATGACAGGATATGGAACTGGCACAGCTGTGTTGAAATTGAAACCATGAAAACACATTTGTGTTTGAATTGAAGCATTAGAGTGTATTTTGGTGTTAGTAGCAGTTACTGAGCAACAGATGCATTTATATTCTCGGGGGCAACAGTGATTGAATCAAGACCCTGTCAAAAACACAGAAGAATGGCCATGTTGTTAGGTGCTTCTTGGTCATTAATGAGTATGTTATCCAAATAATGATGGCCACTCTGTAGATAATTATTATTACATAATTATTTTAAACTTGCTCATGTATTGAAAAGTGGGGAATAAGATGCAATTATTGGCTGAAAAATGTGAATTAAGGGATTTGTCCAGACTGACAGTGGTTCCCAGTTATAAATATTGGTTTCAGTATAGCACCATATGTGTATTACTCATCAGATGCTCTCCTAATTCACCCTACAAAATTTCTGTCAAATGTCTTGTTATTACCTACTGTAATAAATTCCAGACAAACACAGTTTACTTCCTGGTTTAGCTCCTGTTGCCACTGCTGCCTCTGCAACTGTTGCAATATGGTGTCTAGTGGATGAAATTCTTCCACAGGAGTTCTAAAGTGCTACACAGTCTAATTGCCATATTTGGCAGCCCCCAGGGGTTTAAAGGCAGATCTTAATAAAACTGGATTTGTGTTCAGTGGCCTTAAAAGGAGCTGGAAAAAGACAAAGCACCTGTTTTACATCTGCTGCATGCATATCCCAGAAAAGCCTGATAACAGAGCCATGGGATTGGAAGGAAGTTAGGGGGATTTCTGTGCTCTGATGTTAATGCGACAGTAGGTTATCAGGTTTAAATGTAAATGTTTTTGTTGCTCTCATACAAAACCTACAGGAGCTTACATCAGTGCATCTTCTGTGGCCTGTTGGATATGTCTAGCTATATTACAGCCAAGATATTTTTGTATTAGTGTCCTAAGTAGAATGCTTCGTTATGGTCGCTGCTGTGCATCGTGGTCACAGGCTCAAGTTCTTCACAGATCATGCACACAAAGCAGCTTTATTCTGGTATCCCATTGCTGTCATCTCCCCTTTTCAGTCCATGTGTGACACAGCTGAAAGGATTTCCCTCGTTGCCATGACGATGCGGCGACAACAGTCAAGCCCCATGTGGTCTTGGCCCCATGTGCCATGCAGTGTACCTGTGAAGGAGGGCGGAGGATGAGGGAGTACAGACTGGAGCCAAGTCTGAAAAACTGAAGCTGTGTGATTTGTTTTCCTTGAGCTCATGTCTGAGTTATGAAATTGTTTGAAAAGTTAGAGCGGTGATATCAGTGTTCACTCAGGGGTCACTAATTCAATATAGAAACAAACCAATGACTCAAGCATCCCTTTTTAAATTTTGACCACATTTAAGTGTATTCATCTTTCTTGACAGTATCGCTTCAGCATCTGTGTATAAAACTTGTACTTTGTTTCATTACATCCAAACAAGGTTTCTTAAGCCTGATATGTTGTTTTTTTCTTATGTCTTCCAGCCAAGTACTTTACCTCAAGGAACGGTGAACATGAACCTATGTACAGATGTTGTAGATGCAGAACCCATAACGGGTCAAAAGAACTCACTGTGTATCATCACCCCAGAGCAGGAGTACTTCATCAGAGGAGAGAATAAAGAGATCATTAATGGGTAAGCTGTCTGATGGGCTGGTTAAGAGACCACATGCATTCTCCTTTCCACAAAAATTGAGGTGTAAATATTAAACATCATCAAATTGCTCTTTTTTTTAATTAAAAAAATCAAACATTTCTATTTAAAATCATGTATGTTGCATTCTCAGAACCATTATAGAAATCATTCATCTACACTGTTCTACAGCAAGAATTCAGCATGCATCATGAGTAACCTGTAATGACACCATTAATATGGAAAAAACAGAACTCTAAGAACAAATTATGCTGCTATTTCTATAGGGATTGCCTTGATTTAACAGCGTGACATCAACATGGAAAAACCGTTTCTTTTAGCCAAACAAATCCCATATTTTATGGAAATACCTCAAAAAAAGACAGTTTCAAGAGTTCACATGTCATATTTGTGGCTCTAGGTGGAGCGAACAGCTGATGGTATACCCTCGGACCAACAAACAGAACCAAAAGAAAAAACGAAAGGTGGAGCCAGCAACTTCCCAGGTGGTTGTCATTAGAGTGAATCCAACATTATTTTGAAATGCTGCTCTGTTATTATTTCATTGCTTAACCTTCGGTCTGTCTGCATCCAGGAGCCAGGTCCGGCCAAGGTAGCAGTAACAGGCGCCGGTATCCCTGACGCCGAGACAGTTCCAGACTCAAGTTCCATCATTTGGCAGGAGGAACTGAGCCAGAGAGAGGCTGATGCAGCTGCTGCTTGGCCCCAGGCTGACCTCCCTCCAGGATCACCCCTACCCCCTGCAGGTAAGCAGGAGTTACTATTAAATAGATAGGAATTTTATATTTGAAGATGAGTCAAAATTACACTAGTCAATCAACAATGATTATTTTCCCATATAGTAACAAACATACTTCACACGGTCTTCTGTTTTGTTCAGGGGACCGTACTCCTGTAGCACAAGGCTCTGATGGCAGTTCGGTGAATGGAGATGAGGTGGATCGAGGCAGCCTGGTGCTGCATGCCTCTGCTCCACAGCCCCCCAGTGACTTATTGTCCCCAACAGGCTCATGCTCCAGTCTGGGGGGTGTCCCTCGTTGCCTGTCCCCAGCCCCCAGTGATCCTTTTCCCTCTGGCAGCTCTCTACTTTCGAATGGATCACACATCAGTGGCTCGGTCAGCTCATTAGATTCGGATGCAAGCGGGGGCACGGTGACTAGCACAGACAGCCACCCGACCAACCAGAGGGGCGGCCATTCCTACAGTCACCATGACACACCCCGGTCAAGACGGTTGGAGGCCGAGGCTCGAAAGGCAGAGAAGAGGAGTCGATTTAGAAGCCCTGACAGGCAAGAGAGGGAGGCCATCCTCAGCCCCGAGAGGAGGTCAGTGTCTTATTCCACACTCTGCTGGTTCATCTCTGAATTCAAGAAGGCAGGTGTGAAAAATTAAAAAAAAAAAGTTTGATCATAAAATCCTCAGAAATTGTATTTTCTGATGAAGAAGCTACACCTTTCAAAAGTTTACATAATTGGGTTGTTTGGTTGTGAGTGCAAATGGTTGTTTTTGCTTTCTGCAATGAGCTGGTGAGTTATCCGTATTGCTGAAAAACAGCTGGGATAGGTTCCAGCCTCCTCTCCATGACTCGGCAAGAGAAACGAGGTTAGAAGACGAATGGAGTTGTTTGGGTTTTTTTGAGGTTCCACTGACTCATATAAAACCTTTGGTAGTTTGGTGGCGTCATAAGCTCAGATCTTGCTGGGAATCTTATCTTAGTTAAGTTGTTCCAGAAAAGCAACAGTAGCCATATGAATCAGATGGAGGGAGGAGTCATGGGATTGTCTAGAATAGTATTTATGGGATTTCAAGTTTTCACCAAGCTGGATGGTGTAATAATAACAGCTACGTGCCTTCAATATTTCACGGTCATGCTGCCTCTCAAGTTGGATTTGTAATGGATTTCTGGTAAAAATGACAGGAATGTTATGTTTTGGTTAAAACTGTCTAACCCACAAATACAATCAATTCTTGGACACACAATTAACAGAATCAGCAGCAGTTGGACTACTGAACTAAAATCTGTCTAAATTTTGAAGAATTTGTACATCATAGTTATTTTTTTAAAGCATATTTTGGTGTTTTCTTGGATGTAACCCCTGAAGCATGTAGGAATGAATTAAACCCTTGAAAGTTTGGTTTTCCTGAGCAGATTATTTTGTTTTTCCATGATGGATCACATCTGTCTGGTACTTATTCTGGGCACATAAGCGCTCTAATTCCACAAGAATAAATCTGAAAAGAGGATCACGTATTGTTCAAAGGTCTGTTCATATTCAATTATTAGATTTATATTTATATCCACCATGTTAATAAAGACTAAAAAAAGATCAAATTTTATTGAATAATCATGTGAAAACACTTTTATGAGTTCTTATTCTTTGCATAAGACACTGTCTTCAACACATAGAAAATGATGGCAGTGAACAGCTCTCCCCCTCCTGACATATACATAAATATATATCTTAACTTTCTATGTAGTCGAGGCATAAAAATGATCATAGTGACAGAATGTAATGTAATTGATGTAAACTGTTTGTGTAGGCTACTGCTGGTTCATTAATCATACTTAGTAGCCCATAGAGTACCCTGAGAACACCACGGTTGGTTGTCTTGTAGATAATTAAAGACTTAAATCTGATTTAATTTGTGTTAAACCAGGTTAGTGGACTTGTTTCTTAGAATCCAGTTCCATGGTACAGGTGCAGTGATCTGGAAATAGCTGAGCCTTTTATCCTTTTAAAAGCACACACATTCATTGTAGTGCACATAATTTTAAATATTGATATTTTTTTTTCCCTGAACAAACTTGAGTTCATTAGAAAGGAGTGGGAATGTAGTAGGAGTGGGAATGTGACAACAAACCATTCTGTAACTGTTTTATTCAAATCTGTTAAAAAGAACTGTATATTTTTCTTAGTTTCAGTATGAATTGTGTATGAACTCGTCTTCTGTACTTTCCAGCAATCTGGTATTTGAGCATCACAGATATTCATATGATTGGGGTGGGGTCCTTTGCCTTTCATTCTCAACTTCCTTATCTGCTGTGATATGTGTCACATTTAACATCAGAAGTCATTGACCACGAGTTCATTCAATGTTCCAAATGAAAGAAGAGTAACTGCTTCAGGTACGACATTGTGGTGGAGTGCATTTCTGTGTGTCTTAAACCTAAATTATATTAAGCCCACATTTCTTGTATTTCATAAACCACTGATGTGGATTGATCGGAAGTCTGTGCCTTTTCATTAAAATCAGACTTCACCTGTTGGGTGCTGTTTCACCCACTCTTTTGTGATGTGGTCAAAAGTATAATCTGGCCAGTTCACTTGGCTGGCTGGAACATTGGGTGAGCATTTGCCCTCACACTGTCATTGTCCTCCTCCTCTCGTCTTTGTTCCCTTTTAAGGACTGTAGCTTTGGCCATAGAGTCCCCAAATAAGGGCAGCAGTTAGTCAAAAGAGCAATATAACATTTCCCCCGGCCTCCCACCTTCTCCAACTCTGTAATTCAGATTCCTTGGTCATTAAACAAAAGACCAATGTGGGAAAATGTCAGAGCAAAAAGTGTGTGTCACGCTGTTTCCAGAGGGGATTTTAGCAAAACATCTTCATACATCTGTGATGTGGTGCTGTTGGTATCACAAAGAAAGCTTTTAGTTGGCTGGTTCATTCCATAAAGGTGGAAAATCAGATAAAAGTGTTGGAAAACAGTGACCAGTGGATCACCATTAATGGTCAAACATGAATTTTTTAATCACAACATGCTAATATTTTCTGTCTTATCTCACAGCTTAATTTTGTGTGGTTGTTGCTGTGCTATTATTATTTGACATCTTTTCTATTTAAAATTCTAGAAATGGAAACCCCCCTTTTTTAACAACATGATATAACAACAATAGTATCAAATAAATATGATGGTGTAAATGTATACCTGTTAAAATAAAGTGGAGAAAATGGATATCACCTAGTGAAAAGGCTGAATTATCATTATATCTTTACATAACATTGCTACGTTTCAGTATGGCAGAAATGAAAATTGAGTTTTTACTTATTGCATTTAACTGTGTCTGCAGTCGCTCCGGTGTTATTGAGAAGATGGAAGCCTTGGAGCTGGAGAACCAAGAGAAAATGGAGGTGGAAGAGTCTGGAAAGAGCGGAGCTAGACAGGGCCGCAGTGAGCACAGACGCTTCCACAGAGAGGTGTGTGTTTTTTGGAATTTTCCTTTTTTTAACTCAACAAATGTGCATCATCCCACTAGATTTGCTTAGACTTTTGAACGGTGGAAAAACATCCCGTGATGGTAAAGATGTAAGCTCAGCACAGGACCTGCTGGTTTCGCTCTCCTCCCCTCTCTATTTTTTCCCTTCACCCTTGCCTGCCCTCTTCCCTCCATCTCCCTCTCTCTGTCCTGTCTTTGTTTTATTTGTTGGTCAGAGGTCACCAATATGTTGTATTCATTTCCAGTCTCCATTCTGTGCTGGGAATCCCCCTGGAGATGTTGCTTCCCTTTCCCAGATGATCTTTTTTTTTTTGCTGGACTGTTTAATACTGTTAAATGTCTTGTTAAATCTTTACATTCTCAGAGAATGACAGGGTCTTCTGTTATTTATGCTGCAAGTTCAGCCTGTCTGTGTGTGTTTTTTTAATGACGCTTTCAAGCATACATACAGATGTAGAGTTCCCATGCTCAGGCTGAAGTTCTCAGTGTTTTTCTTTTCTCATTTCATAATCTGCTCAGTGCAGTGCATTATTAGAGCTCACAAGACTTCAAATAGAAGAAGACCCCTCATTGCATCCAAACAGAAAGCTATAGAATCCCATTCAGGTCCTAATGTGCTACTGAAGTGTTTGCCTTTTTATCATGTATATGACAGGCAATTTTTTTTTTTTTACATTTAATACTCCATAGATAATACTGACTTTATATTTATTTCATTAAATGATGGACTGATTGGTTAGAAAGTAGAAAAACTTGCCTGTGCCAATGTGTTTGTTATCTAGGGGCAGAGGCGTGATGCGGGTGAGGATTTAGATTTTGCCTCCACTCTGCCTCCTCTGAGGCGAGCAAAGTCACTGGATAGAAGGACCACTGAGTCAGTCATGACGGTAAGTCATTTCCTTTTTCATCAAGTTATAAATGATCCATCCACCATGTTTGTTTATAGTGTAAATGAAGGACTCATCCCTGTGTTGTGATTATGCTCTGCTCATACGTGCACCTGTAGCTTATGTTATTCAAACAGCGTAACATGAGAGCACTCAGTCAAGTTTGGAAATATAAACACATGAATGCATTTTACCTTAAAAATGAATGTGTGGTCAGTTAGACCACACACTTAACTCATAAACACACAGTGTCTAGGCATACTTCTGGCGAAAGTCCCCAACTATTACTGAAGTGGTAGCACACTGTTTCTTATTAGTCATGTCCACCTTCCTTTTCTGATTACAAGTCAAATATGTAGTCTTCGATGAATACTGCTTTTGTTTTAAACCCCCTTTCCACTACAGGGTATAATCTTGTCCTGACATGGTTCTCATCACTTTTGTTTTGCACTCTCTTGTTTTATTACCTTTTTTGTCGAGGTTCCAAAGTAACCGAAGTGATTCTCACGCAGATGTCAATTGTTGGATTCTACTGATGGTCTTTAATATTGTTGTTGCGTTGTCTTACAAATGTCAGGTGCACAAACAGACAGAGGAAAGAAACACAGTCACTGAGTTTAATTAGTCAGGGATTCATCAATCTACTAGCTATAACCTGTGGTGTTGTGATTTTGTGAGCACTCGGTTGACCTACATCACAATAGTATTCTTTAACAGCTTGCAGGTGCCTAATTATGTTGAAGGGGGGACGCCATAGGAAAGCAAACAACAAGTACCTGAGCAGGTAGAATATATAAAACACGATGGCCACACAGTCGGTTGCTCTTTTCCTGGACAACTGTGTTTGTGTCTTTGTTGGATCAGTGCTGTTCCACTGGTTTGTCAGGTTTAAAGCAAACAGCATCACAGAAATACATATACATGTGGGAAATAACTGAGGGCTGAATTTTAAAAGCATTGTTGAGCTGCAGAGTATGCAGTATTCTGGACTTGATTTAGTGGTGTGTCTATAAAAGGTTAGTGAAGTGCATGTTACAAATATCTACATTCTATGGAATTTGGATTCACTAACTCTCTGTCTGGCGAAAATATGGAGGAAATAGAGGGAACGAACAAAACGATGGGAACAGTGTTTGTTTCCAGGCTCATTTCTGTTTTTGTAAAACTAAATTGCGCATACAAGGAAAGTTTTTTTTAAATGTTTTTTTGGAGAAAGTCATATGAGAGTCTGGCAAAGACTAATTTTGATGAAATACACAAAATCTGATCCGATTCGATGTGCTGCTCAGGCTGCCTAAACCAAACAGTCAGGGAAATTATTTTTTTTTTTAGATGGAAAGGTTTTTTTAGTACCAAATCTCTAATATCAATAACAAATTGTGTGGAGTTGGAGTTACATATGTATATTGGATGTACAGTGCAGACAGTTTTCAGACCCTTTCAAGATAAATAAAAATATCGCAAAACACACTCAACACTCCAGAATAAGAAAGTGAAAGCAGAAGTTTTTGTAAATTTATTTAAAAAGTGAAACTTAAAATCGCTTGTGAATATGGAGTTTCTCAGGGAAACAGTCATCCTGGGTTGCAGTTTACAGAGCTGAAGAAACTAATGTATTTATTGTAACAAGAATTGTTGCATTTGAATTGCAATTGATTGAGGACTAAGAAAAGAAACCACTGACAACATTGATATAATCAATGTAAAAATGATGCTCCACCCCATATATTACATTTTATACAGTGGTGCATCTTGCATGGTGCATGTGAATAATCAGTGTTGTATTCACATGCCGCTCTAAACCTACATTAAACAGTGCTTTCTTAACCCATATGTTTTTTAATAACTTATTTTATGATAAGACATAAAAATATGTACAATGTACTAACATTTTTAAGTCAAGTTACAGTGATTGCATACAAGAAAATGGTTTAAAGTCCATCAGTTACAATCATTAAAAAATAAATACTGAATCACTTTCATAAAGTGTCTTTTAATAAAACTAACAGCAAATGAAATACTCACTGAGACTGTGTAGTCTAATTTAATCATAATTATGCCTCAGTGGCACTACCGACACCCTTGAAAATAAAATTCGCACAATAATGAAAAATACAGCTGACAAAGAAAAGGATTGAGTTCACATTTGTTCTGTTTTGATGGTATCCAACACTTACATGGCAAAAGTGCACGCAAAGGCCAATGTGTCGCAGTGTGTCTGTGGGATGCCAGACAAAGCCTCTCCTGTTCTGCTAAGCTGTAGGATCTCGGGTTGGCGTTAGTTGCTGGGCTTTTAGCTGTGTGAAGAGAGGTCACCGAGTTGTTGTTGGGCTGCTGTTAGGTAACATAGCAGAATTAATTATTGAGAAAGGCTGTTGATTGTTAAAAGCTTTGTTTAGAAATCAGTGCTCTACTCAAGTGGTTTAGTTTATAAAAATGCACAAAACTTGTTCCTGAAACATTTCATCCACTGGAAGAGACTTTATATCTGACATGCTGTTAAAATGTATGAACACACCAGTTTTGGATTACATTTATAGTTAATGCTGTCTGTGTTTAACTTTTTTTTGGTCTTGGTGTGGTGGTGCAAGTTTGTGGATGTTGTAGACCAAACCTCCATGCTGCAGGGGGCAGTGGCGCTCCCTCTTCTTCTCCCTCTCCTCTTCAGGTTATACACATCTGTGTGCAGATTTTGCTCGCTGTGTGTTCGTTGCACTCATCCTCTGTGAGAGACGCGTGTGAGTGTGCGCGATTGCTTGTTGTTCACGGTTTACCACCGCTTCCAGAGGCCACTGTGCACATGCGTGTTCCTCTCCACTGTGTGGGATCACAGCAGACAACAGCAGTACTAAGCACTGTGTTCTGCATCATCAGCTGAAGTTGGTAAAACCCCAGCAAGAAATGTGGTAGAAGTTGACCCCAAAAGTCATTCACATTTTTCTTAATTTCAACTGAATTTAATTCATGGATTCCATTTTTATGGTCAACTTCTACCTCCAGCTGACTGAGTTAGCATGGTTTTTGTAAAATAACTTTTTTTTTTAACTTTTATGTATAAGCAGTGTACGCATTGCTCCTGACTGTTTATTGTTTTGAATCTGTACTTGTCTCGTGTCTGTTTCAGAACAGTGAAACAGTTTTTGCAGGTCTACCTTTTTACACCACACACACAGTGTATTTTTAAAAACGGCAGTGAGTCAGGTCTCATTTTAGCTACATTTATTAGCTGTATTTCAGATTCTTTGTGTGGTGTACAGTGGCAGAAATTGCAAAGAGTGTATTGTGTATATATAGTATATGCTAATTACATGCCTTATTAATAGTTAATAACAGTAAGCCTTATTTAAAATAATTTGCATGGCCATTACTTGTTTCTTCTAATGAGCCAGTTAATATTGGGAGGGAAGCTGTGTGAAGTATTGTTTTGAATAAAAGGTATTTCACTAGACTGTTTAATTGTATTCGTAACGGTTAAAACGAAAAGTTGTTACACATCATAGGCAAACTACTGACCAGTGAATAGCCTAAAATCTGTCGACTCTCTTCTGGAGTCATTCAAAAACTGTGGGGGTAAACTACTGCAGCATGTGGGGAAATATTGTTATATGACTGATGAGTTTCTCAGTACTTTTAGTAGTCTTCATGCTCTCTGTTTTTATTTCTATTTCCAGCCAGATTTACTGAACTTCAAGAAAGGTTGGATGGTGAAACTGGATGAGCAAGGCCAGGTATTTGATTCCTACCCTCAAGAATAAAGTTTAAGTTTTCCAGCTCACATCATTTGAGCAGACTGAAGGAATACTTTAAATAAAAAATGACTTTGAAACATTTCAAAATGATGAATATTTCATCAAAATGTAGTTAAAAGCAAGTTCAGAAAGCAGAACTGTCTGTTTCAAGGTTTCTAGGCCTTTTTTTTCCAGTGGGAAAGTTGTAGAATACCTCAGAATATGATGAAAAGAGAAGAGAGAGGTTGATATATTGAAGATTTTCCCTGGATGTTGCTTCAAACATGCTTCAGTGTTTTATGTTTTTTTGCATTGTAGTGGAAGAAATACTGGTTTGTTTTGACGGACCACAGTCTGAGATATTACAAGGACTCAATTGCAGAGGAGGTGAGCTCATTTGAAGTCTGTTACATTTAATTATTTATTTATTTATTTATTCACCATTGAATGTTCGTGCCTCCACAGGCCTCAGATCTCGATGGGGAAATCGACCTGTCGACTTGCAGCAATGTGACAGAATACCAGGCGCAGCGTAACTATGGCTTTCAAATACATGTAAGAGATTTTGCCATTTGATGGAATGCATGTGTTCAAAAAGAAGTATTTTTGTTAAAGGCTCATTACATGTTCTTTTGGCGATTAAAAGTCAACATTCTTGCTTTTTTTTTTAGACCCTGGAGGGAGTCCATACTCTATCAGCCATGACAGCAGGGATAAGGAGAAACTGGATGCAGGCCATCATGAAGAATGTCAGACCCTCTACTGCCCCTGATGTGGCAAGGTCAGCAAGAACACATGAGTTCAGCCATATTCACACATAATTATATTAATAAAGCTTCTATTAAAAAGTGGAAAGATCATCATGTGGAGGCTTCGTTTTCTAGTTGCTACACTTTTTTTATCTGTATTGACAGTCGTTTTTACAGGAATTTGGGAATTTTGTCCACAAGTACTGGATAATTCAAATTTAGCCAGTCTCCAGGGTATTTTGAGCATTTTCACCAATTAGAGCAGCGCCCTACACAGAAATCAGAGCTCGGCTTGTTCGGATCTGATGATCTGCATGTAGTTATGGGCCACAAAACACATAGATGACAGCTGAAACACATAACATTCCATACAAATCAATGTGCCAAAGACTCTATCTTACATTATAAGTGCTCTAATAATACATGTCTATCATTATTTTATGCATTAACCACAATTTGTGGCATTACATAATGTTTTCTTACTCTTTAAACATTAAAAAATTTGAAATTTGAAAAATAATTTCTCTTTATCATTGTCTTCCAGCTCATCTGAAGATCATGGCTTCTCCCCTTTGGAGGGTCTAGTCAGACCAGATGTAACCCAGGACTCCCCCTCCTCTGAGACTTCATCCGTGGAAAGAGAATCCGTTCCTGGCGTCATAAAGAGTCGTGCACGTGAACGTAGACGGGAAGGGCGCTCTAAAACATTTGACTGGGCAGAGTTCAGGCCAATTGCTCAGGCTTTGGCTCAGCAGCGAGCACAGGAGGCTGAGAGCCTCCACGCTGACCTGGGAGAGCCGGAGCGCAGTAGAAGAAGAGAGGAGAGGCGGAGGAGGTATGAGACTGTGGCAAGCTCTTCGCCAGAGAACATGGCTCCTCAAGACGGAGCAAAGACTGACTATGAGTGCGAAATGGGATTTGGACAAACGCAAACATTCAGTCCCACTAATTTTGAAAGGCAGCAGAGAGTTGAGGAGGTAATTGAACAACACTGGCAGCAGGTGGAGAAAACACCCATCCGGGAGGAGAGGAGGGTCCCTCTGCCTCCTGCTGTGCAATCCAAAGAGTCTTCTGAGCTGGAGCAGTTGCTGGAACATTACAAGCAGGGGGTGAGTTTGTATGTTGGTCAGTACTGGAGAGTTAATCTTGCATTTATGTTGACTTCGTAAGCATGAAGTTTATTCTCAACAAGTCCGAAGGGTAAAATAATGTAGTCGGATAAGTGAAAATAGGGTAAACATTTGCCCATCTACTTCATAATGGCTGCATTTAACGACATACACCAAAGTTACATTGAAAATGACTTGCAGCTAAAACAAAAAGTCCAGGTGTTCATTCTTTTAATTTGGGAAAGTGTGTTTTTGTCCTCAAAAATATATGAGAAAATACACAATCATTGTCGTTTATAGAGCATAATAAAAAGGAAACAACATTTTACAAGTTTTCCTACTCACAGAATGAACAGTAATTAGCAACAGCTGTACAGCTTTGACTCGCTTCAGGTATTGACATTGTGAGTTACAACATCATTAAAACTTCACTTCCAATGATCAAGAAAATGTTTTCCTGTTGCTGCTGCAGATAGAGGACCTGAAGGCGCAGCTGGAGAACTGTCATCAGCAGCTCCTCGACTCCAACAAGCACAAGCAGGAGCTGGAGCTCCAGTTGAGAACAGCTTTGGAAAGAGAGCAGGACATCCGGTCAGGTTACATCTCACCGGTAAGTTATTAATTATTTTGTGTTAGTGTTATCACGTTGTGTTATTCTGCTTTGACAGGAAATGATTCCATGTGCATATGCTGAAGTGAGCAGTGTTTTCTTCTCCATTTTGTAACATTCTTTGCATGTCATTATTAATTGTTGATAACATAAGAAAACGGACATCAAAACAACAAAATGACTGTAGATACATGCGTTGCATGAGTTCGTTGCATGTAAAAGAACATCAGAATCTCATTACTTCATTGGCTCTATATTTCTGTCTCTCTTAGGTCAGTCTGCTATCTGAACTCATGGTAGCAGTAATTTAAATATTCTGCTTACATTACATTTTGCGGATGCTAATGTGACTTATTCTGGATTATTTCACTCTAAATTGGAAAGAAAGAAAATTAAATGTTGATCACATATGGAGGGAAAAGTGGCAAATTTAAAATGCATAACTTTTTTAAAATTTCTCCTTTCTCCAGTTTTAGGTATGCATTAACTTTAAAGGTAGAGTCTGGAGTTCTTTGCTCAAAAATAAAATCTCAATTTAACATAAGCAGTTTAATCATCACCGAAGGGCTTCTAATCCTTTGTGGTGGTGTCTGTGACTGCAAAGCCTCCCCATCCATATTTTGGTTGTTTGCTTTGTTTTGGTGCGCCGGGGTGTTTCTGGGTGGAGACTAGGTGTGTTCTCTCCAGCCAATGACTGTTGCCAGCCGTATCGCTCTGTGAGCCTGCGGAGAGCATTGGAAGGAATTGTGGAAAAAAGATTTTATTCGAAGACAAAACATGTATCTAATGAAGCTCACCCGAAAGCCAGAATGAATATCAGCCTGACTGTACCTACTTCCAAGCCCTGAAGCAGAGGCTGGAGCTGAATAGGGATATAGTTGGCCTGCTTACTGTTGAACAGTAACACAGGATGTTAGTCTGCTTATTTAGTGACATGCTATGTTGTTAGTTTGCCTTTTGTAACAACGGAAAGAAAAAGAATCAGTGATCATACTATTAATTGCCAGCATGCACAAGATGCATAATCAATACCATGTTGACACGACAACACATTTGATACTATATTTGTCACATTCCTGTAGGAAGCATGGGTGGTTCAACACTGCAAGCCTGTACTGGGCTGACTGGGTGTGTTCTGGCATGCACTGGTTAAAGGCAGGGGGCGGGCACCATTGAGGCTGAGTGGAGAGGTTCAGTTTGAATGTTGTATTTACAAACAGAAACGGTAAAAACTCCAGACTCTACCTTTTAAATTGTGTTTTTAGACTTGGCAGAAATAGCTCCACAAAATTAGAGTGATTTGATCCTCCATGGTCGCTGGTGCAACAGTCCTAGGTCTGTTCGCTGAAATGTTTGCCTCAACATATTTGTACAATAACCATGGCTTGTTTTACAATTATGTGCATGGACAGATTTTCATCTATTAACTGCTCGACAGACCAGCCATTTGTTATTCTGTTAACAAATGTTGTGCATAGGTATGTACGGCACAGACTGCGGATGGAGTATTGAGCTTCTGCATATATGTTTGAGTGGATTTGTCTGAATGAGACTGAAGATTCCTCCTCTATAGATGGCGAAGGAGATTGTAGTTGTTGTATACTGTTGTCTATTCAGCTTCTGCACGGTGAATTTATTTAAAATACACTTTTTTTTATTTCACACCATATCATTGTAAAGTCCAGTCAAGAATTAGATTTGTATCGTTTAAATGCAAATGGTTATGTAAAGAGTACCTGGTATGCCTTTCATTCCTAAATAAACCATCTAGCTTAAACTAATATTGCATTACCTAACAAATAAAATGTCTGTTAACCATTTAATATGCATGCTCAGTAGTAATGAACTAACCCTGGCAGTTTACTCTCTTTCCTTTGCCTTGAGTTTAAAAACAAGAAGACATTTTTGCATTTTTTTGTGTTCTGTTCTTACAAATCACTTGGGATATCATGTTGAAAACGCTAATTGTAATTTACAGATAGAGATAACTAGCAAGCTTTGTGTCTCCCCTGATGTGTGTTAACTAAATGTCTGGTCCCCTTTTCCAAGCTGGAGCACGCTTTGGGTCTGGAGGCTGATGTTATGCCCCAGACGAAGAGGCCCGAACTGGTTAGTTCCCAAGCACAGAGTTTAACAAAGAAGTACCAGGAGACCAAGGAGCTCCTGAAGCTGCAAGAGCTGAAAAAGCGCAATATGCAGGCACAGCTTGGCCTCTCACTTTCTCACATGAAGGAAACTTACTTTTCTGATCCCCAAACATCTTCCATTCTGGAATGTCCCCCCCATGAACTTGTACAAAAAACAGTTAGCTTTTTGCTCCAAGACAGCACAGAGGCAATACAAGAACTAGAAGACTTGGTCACAGAGAAACCAGTGACCTTGATGGAGCTGTCAAACTTGCTGAGATCACATAGTTGTAATAAGGAGATGACAGAGAAACATCATATTCAGAAGCTCTTGGCAAACTGGAAGTACCAGCAGGAACTAGAAAATGAAACATTAAAAAAGAGTTTAGCCAGAGCTGGAGAAAGCATCCGTGAATATGAATCCCGTCTTCTGACTATGGAGGATATGGTTGAGAAAGTTCAGAAGCAAAACTTTGAAAGTCTTAAAAGCCCGTATGGGCCCCTCTCAGATATTGAAAAGCACTCCGAAGCAAGTGACGGGACTATCGGGATGCTCTCTCAAAGGATTGAACTCTTAACAGGTGAAAATGAGGCATTGAAACAGCGATGTCAGGAGATAGTTAACCAGTTGACTGAGGCTGACAGAGAAATAGATAGGCTGAAAGTAGAGCTAATCAGCCAGCAAGGAGGCAAACAGCATCAGGATGTTGAAGAGCTGAAAAGACTGAAGGAAGAGCTGGCTGAAAACAAAGCCAATGCTATAGACAGGGAGTATTATGAGAGGGAGCTGAATGAGAAATCGTTGAGGCTCCACGAAGCTCTTGTGACTTTGGAGGAGCTTGGAAACACTCTGAAGGACACCGAGAAGAAACTGCAGCTGAAAGAAGCCACGCTGAAGGGCCTGGGCTTTCAAGCAGATTATGAGGAAGAGGAGGTACACCCAGAGGAGGAGCAACTGAAAGAACTCCTTGAAGCCTCACAAGCAAAGCTGTCAGAAATGGAGGCAAAACTCCAGAGCACGCAGCAGCTGTGTTACGAAATAGAAGCCAGGAACAGCGAACTGATCGCACTGAGTCAGGAATCTGAGAGGGGGTATGGAGAAAAGCTAAGAGAAGCAGAAAATGAAATCAGAATGCTGCAAGAAAAGTTAGAATTGAAGACCTTTAGTAAGTGTGTTGAGGCAGAGGTGGAGCAGGTTGGCGATAAAGGACTCACCAAGCAAGTTGTAGATAAGATTGCAATAAAAAGCAAAGCGATTAACCAGGTTTTAGAGATGCTCGCAATGGTAGATGTAAATGCAATGAAAATGTTAAGCGGTGTTAAAAGCTGTTTACTTGGTTCCTCTGATGAAGAGCTGGTCTGCATAAGTCAAAATGACAGGAGCTCTTTGATAGAAGGAGAATTCTGGAGCCAGTTGTTGTGTACGAACAAAATCACAGAGGAGGATGAGCACAGGTTTGAAAGGCATGTCGCAGAACAGATGATGGCCCAGAAGCGCTTGATGCTGTTAATGAGGTCCGTTTGCCCGCAGGTCGAGAATGAGGCAGCGATGAAGTCCAGTTTTGCAACCATGTATGAGTGGCTTGATAACGAAGCCCATGCTCTCATTCATAAGGAGTTAGTGGACACTTTGAAAGCAAAGTCAAACACCTTGAAGCAGATTGCATCTAACGTGGAGGTGGTCAAAGACGAGGAGCTCCTGGCCTCGTTTGTCACCAGCTTCGATTTCGTTCAAGAACAGAAACATTCGTCTGAATATCTATCTGGAGCTCTTATGGAAGCCTGTATCTCTTATGTGATCACTAGAATGAAAGTTCAACATGACAAACAGTTAAAGAAAGTACAAGAAGAAGCCCAGTCTGGAAGGGCGGGTTGTCCAAATTGTGTAAAATTAAGAGAGGCTATGAGCTCTCTTGAGGCCAAATTAGCAGATCTTCAGAATCAATTATCAGAGGTCATTTTGAAATCCCACATAGGGGCTCAAAATTTGACTCAAACTGAGGTTGCTGATATCATGGCCAAACATATTAAGGAGCTACAAGAAGTAAAGGGTGGATATGAGCAGGAAGCGCAGAAGCTGAGGCAGGAAATTACTAAGGCCAATGAGGAGCTCCGTGTCAGTACAGAAGAAAACGTGAAGGAGATCGACTCTCTGACAATCAGTATGGAAAAGCTGAAGAAGAAGCACGAGTTGGAGAGAACAAGCCTCATTGAGAGGTTTGATCAGGAAATGGAAGAGCTAAGAGGCATGGTCAGTCCTACAGACGCAGAGCAGACCTTGACAGAGGAACATCGACCTCCTCATCACTCCGCAGCCCAAACGTCTACCCTGAAGGAACGCATTCAGGAACTGGTGAACCAGGTTTCAGTCATGACCCAAGAGATGAGACGACGTGAAGAGCAAGGAGACATAACGACCGTACGGCTGAAATACGAGAAAGACCTGGAAAACCTGAAGGTGGAAGTGCTCCTTGTCCTTGCTGTCATCCATCTGTGATGCCTTGTGTTCCTTTGTGGCATTCCAAGATCCTCCCTTCTTCCCAAACCCCCTATTCCTATTATTACCTTATTTTCAGTCTTCTTCTGTTAACTCATCTTTTCTGAGCATGAAAACTAACCATTTTTGTCTTAATGTGATGTTTGACATGTTTTGTGAGTAGTTGAGGACAGAGGAACCCATCTTGTTTATCAGCACCATCGGTTTTAAATTTTTTTGAATTCTCATTCATTCGATATGCCTTAAAGAAAATAAATACATAAAAAGATCATATAATATTATATATTTATATATTTATATGATAATATTTTCCCCTTTTAATGAAATGGGTTCCTCTGTTTGTAGTTCATTGTGCTTGACAGCCTGACCCGTTGATCTGGACATTTCAGTCAACTACAATCTGTTTGTTTGGGTTGGCTGTTTTTCTTTCCTCTGGTTCTACTAACACTTCATTTAACCCCCCCTTTTCTCTGAAGAGCAGATGAAGGCATAACATGTCAGTTTTGAGTATTTTTCCTTGGCTAAATCTTGTGTTTTAGGGATTAAAACCTACATTTGCTGTTGTGGGGCCAGTGAAATGCAATTTGAAAATTCTAAACGTACATGAATTCTCATTTATCCGTATGCAGTTGGGCCACAGAAATGCTTTTGGTGCAGCATCAATGTTCTTAAGCTAATGCTGGTGGAAAAATGAAAGCTGATTGTAGCTGATTTGTAGGTCTTTTTGCACATTCCCTCCTCACTGCTATTGTCTGTTGGTACTTTCTAATGAAGATAAAGGGTTGCTTTCTCAGATTATGCCTTAATAAATGAAGGCATTCTCAACCATTTGTAAAATGCACCTCCTGAAGTTTTATAACCTATTTTATATTCTGTTTCAGTAACTCCAGTTGATGGCAGTATAGCTGAAATATTACTTTTACGCATTCCATGTTGAAAGCATTTTATTTTCCAAAGAAAGACAGTTAAATAAATTTAAGAGGCAGATACTAAATAAAAAAGAAGGAACAAATAGTTCCACATGCATTTTTGCACATAACATGCATGTTCAAAAAGGAGTAGGAAGAACTAAATGCTTGTTTGGTCATATTGTTAATGTTTGATGTGAAACAAGTTTGATGTACACAAGGTGTCGGTTGATATAATCTTTAGCTCATCTCTTTCTCCGGTAACTCTGGAGTGTCAGACCATGACCTAGAATACACTTACAGAGCCGTAGCAGGAGTTGACTTTAAATGCAGCTTGTGCTTGGTGTGATGTCAGCAGGAAGTTTTCATTCCCCCTTTCAGCCTGTCGCAGTGGTTCCTGGCGCTGGGCTTGAACCCTATAAAAACACAGCGCATTTTCGTTTGCCCTTGTTTGCTGGAGTTGGAATGAGAGCAGAGGGGAACAGACTCCAGACCAGAGTCAGATTAGTGCGGGTGAACGGAGGACGTGAGTGGGCCAGCGTTGCGCGTTGGCCCTGCGTTGGCGAAGCATCGTCTCTGGAAAATTGCAGGCTTGTAATGGCGTTCCAGCTCGGTGTGTTCAAGAGGATTACCCCGCTTTTTCCTTTTACGAGTACCACCCAGGGGTGCTTGTTTGACAAGATGGCTTTAGACACACATGATGCATGCGCCATCACACACATCCCAAATCAAAAATTTGATGCTGACAGTATCGTGATAATCCTTTTCAGCTTATCTGGATTGTTTTAAACTCTCATTTTAACTACACATTCCACTGGAGATTTGGCCTATAGGCAGATTAGGATTTTCACATTATCTGCTCACTAAAGGCATCATAATTATACAATTAAGGACTGTGCACTCGCTGTGTAACAGCCTGCTTAATAATGTCAGTGGATATTTGCTGTGTGTGTGTAGGACATGGCAGAATATAACGTCTTCCTTCCCCCTCTCTCGTTAACCTCAAGTGTATCGTGTATCCTCTCATTCCTCTGAAACCTTTTCATACTCAAGCAGGCTCTGCCCACTCATGGCTAACTGGCTGCAGCTTGCAAGATATTTGCTGGAAAACATGGTCATCAAGATCATCTCTGGCTCATGTCGTAGGGCCCGGAGGTTTTCCCTCGTCCTCCTCAGGAGAACCTCGCGGTCCACGTCCAGTAAAACGACGGCGCTCAAACTAGCCTTTCCCGTCTCACAGGCCACCTGCGAGCGGGGCTTCGCAGCCATGGAGGAGTCCCATCAGAAGGTAATAGACGAGCTGCAGCGGAAACACCAGCGGGAGCTGGAGAACCTGCAGGAGGAGAAGGAGCGACTGCTGGCAGAGGAGACGGCAGCGACTATAGCTGGTAAACACATTTGTCAAAAATCGGACTGATGAAAAATGCCTGCTCGATTTGCGTGGAAACCAGAAAGATAATACTTGCCCAAGAATGGATAAACCTTCTGCATTTTGATATAAAAACACCCAAAACATCAGCTCTAATAGTTAAGAAAGAAAGAGATTGTTTTTTTGAAGTTAAGCTATCTATCATGCAATGTGCAATTCAATAATATACAGCACTTACTTGCTATTTAATACATAATCCATGGATTATTTTAGTAGAAAATGTTTGTATTTATGGATTATTTTTGTTTATTCTTTTAAGCCATTGAAGCCATGAAAAATGCACACCGGACTGAGATGGAGAAGGAGCTCGACAAGGCTCGCAAGGCCAACAGCAACTCAGGAAATGCAGACATCGAGGAGATCCGCAAACAGCACGAGTACATAATCACGATGATAAAATACTATGTCCATCATTAATTGTCAGAGACGTAACCTAACACCGTTGAGCCATAGAAAACTACTGAAGTGGTCGCTTGTTGTGTAATCCCTGAACTGGACGTCTCACTGTCACATAGTGACCATTGCGCCATTGTCTGGTTTCAGTGAGGAGCTGTGTTCCTTCCAGCGGGAGATCGAAGTCTTGTCAGAGCAGTATTCCCAGAAGTGCTTGGAAAACGCCCATCTGGCCCAGGCGCTGGAGGCCGAGAGGCAGGCCCTCAGACAGTGTCAGAGGGAGAACCAGGAGCTCAACGCGCACAACCAGGTACGATCCACACCGCCACCCGTGGAACACTGGTCCCGTTCTCTTCTAAGCTGCTGCTTTTTGGCTCCATTAGGAGCTGAACAACCGACTGGCGGCAGAGATCACCAAGATGCGCTCCATGGCAGCCGAGGATGGGCCTGGAGATGCAAACACCACAATACAGGGAAAAGAGCTCTACGAGTTAGAAGTAAGAGACTACCACCCTGAGAGCAGTACAAATGGATCCAAATCTAAACTAATAAACCTTTCAAGGCCACTCACTTCATCCTTAGTGTCTAACCTGCACACTTCACTTAAATTTGCCTCTATACGCTGTGAAGATACTAATATGATAAAATGACTTGCTCCTTCATTATCACAGACTGAAGTATTCGACTCCCCTCCCTCTCTGCAGTCAGAGTGAAAACATAGTTCTTTTTAGAATGATGAATATGTCAGCAGAAAGCCTGAATTACAATAGCAGCTTTCACTGGTTTCAAGTCCTAAACGCAATTTTTTTTTACTTTTTTAATTTTTTTATTTACAACACATGGCGCATCGCTTCGCGTTTTCATTCCGTTTTAGCGTCCATACATTTTGTGAGTTCCCTCTCAATCTGTTCCAGGTGATGTTGAGGGTAAAGGAGTCAGAGGTCCAATACCTGAAGCAAGAAATCAACTCCCTGAAGGATGAGCTCCACGCTGCTCAAAGAGTACGTCTCCCCTGGCAAAGGCCCAGGAACGGCGCGAGTGCGCTTTAACTCGGATGCCAAATGTCGTGATTTCAGGACAAGAAGTATGCAACGGATAAGTACAAGGACATCTACACGGAGCTGAGCATCGTCAAGGCCAAAGCAGAGCGCGATCTGGGCCGGCTCAGAGAACAGCTGCAGCTGGCCCACGAAGCCCTCGGCGAGCCGACACTGGAGGAGGTGGAGCGAGGAGGATACGGTAAGGACAAATAACACCAGGCTGCGTTTAAGAGCACCTTAAAAGCACCGGCTTTCATAGCAAACTGTCTTTATTTCTTGAAACACCAACCCTGTACTATATATAAGCACATTTTGAAATAGTATCCTCCATTTTTAGATATAATGAAATCCAAAAGCAACCCTGACATCCTGAAGATGGCGGCAGCTGCAGCCAAACGTTCGGATCGAACACTGAGGTCAAAGGTAGGTTTTCCCACTCACAGTGACATCAATTCTTCAGTCCGTTCAGGATCACAGAGCAAAGGCATCCCAGCAAACTGAGTAGTTTGAATGGAATGCTGCCATCTTCTGGCCATCAACGGCATTGCATGTCGCACTGCACGCCCGCCGGTGCCTCATTTACGGGCAGCATCCGCCCTAGAATAAGTCGTATGTTCATGATACAGCAGGAACAGTGTGGTGTGTGTGTGTGTGGTGTGACACACACTTGCTGGTGTGATTTTTTTTTTTTTTTTTCCCCCTTCTGTTCTCAGTTTGTGAGTCGTGACATGCCCTGGGACAGTTAAGGGGCGGCTGAGGACGCGTAGGCCTCCTCTCCCTACTCCTTTAGGTAAACCAAACCAGACACATCCACAGCTGGTTGAAGCACATCCTCTCGCCCTCCATGTCTGTAAACCACTGCACTGATCAAAGTCACCGTTCCATTTTAACATCACTGTGGTGAAGAAGGAATCACATCTCAGTTAGTGCTCTTATGCACAGGATTGCAGCCTCCGTCAACATTCAGGGAGTCACATATATATAATCTAAATGTGTCATTAAATAGTGTCTTAAATGGAAAACATCACTTTGGTGTTTTGTTTTTGTTTTTTTTTATTAAAAGTCTTTAAACATGCAATATTTGTGTCTATAGCCCAGTGCCAACAACAAATACTGTCAGAATATTCTAAACCGTAAAACATCTGCTTCTTTGGCTTTTGTGTGTAAACCTGGTGATGGTGTAATTCTATTATAAATGTCATGTAAAAATGAAATGCGATGGCAGCGTGACAATTTGGACAAAGGTTGAGGCAGGGTCACAATAATCAGCCTCCTCTAGAAGCTTGTTGTATTTATCTCTAGAAACGAGAGCCGTTTACTATGATTTGTGTCCATCCTTGCTTTTTTGTGCAATCTGTTTCTGATTTCTCTAACAGCCAGTCAGATGTGTGTTTACTCACAGATATCAAAGGATCGCAATGATTGACGATGGCTAACGCGGTGGGGGAGCTGGTTCCCAGGTTGACTTGGTTGAGTGGGGGGCTGTGCGGCAGGGCGGCAGAGCTTTGGGCAGCTGTGCAAAGAGCTTAAGAGTTTAAGAACTGAGAAACCGCTTCTTTCAAGTGTTCCCCTTCTCTTTGATGTTGGAGTTGACTTCTTGGCTGTTTGGTATGTCCCATTATTTGTTACCTATTAAACCTAGTGCAGACAATGGTGCCTTTTCTTGTTGACACCAGTGTTGTAAACAGTTAAACTGTCTCTCCAGTCCAACATGTAGCAGCGGGAGATATTTAAAACTCCATAAGCTTCATTTATTATTTCATCAAAAAAGTCACACTTCCCGATTTCAATAGGCGCAGCTGTTCTCAGTTTCTGGAGAGGGCCTCAAGTTCATTTTCTCATTCCCAGCACAGTTTTAATTGAATGCCGGACTATTTTGACTCATCAGAGGCGTTCTCATTTCTCCCTGAAGTGTCGAGCTTGCGCGTCACGATCGCAGCATCTTTAGAGACGAAGGGGCAGCAGCGCTTTACCGGAGCGATTCACGCATCCGCACTCTTGATGAACCCGTGTCGCTCTTCCTGTCTTTCCTGCAGAGTCTGAAGGAAGGACTGACGGCAGAGCAGAGGCTCCACCTGTTCGACAACAAAGACTCGAAGGAGTTCTGACAGTGACGCACCGCGTCCGCCCGCCTGGCTGCATGTTTAGAAGCCCCCCCCCCCACTATATTTTACCCTTGTAATGGCTTATTTAGTAACACTACACACTGGTCACAACAGATCATATATAAATAAAAAAAAAAAAACATGGTATGAAGTTTGAATTTCATGTCTAGATTTTGCATTCCATGCACTTCAGTTACTGTGACTTTTTTTTTTTTTTTTGTATTTGTTTTTTTGCTGCCACATCTTACTGTAAATACTGTTTTTAACTGAGCGTCTGTCACAAGTACATTAACACTATGACTGTGTAAGCTACTGTTTTATCACCCCAGACTGTCACTAACCACGACGTAAAACGTGACACAGACGAGCGCGCCGCGCAAAGAAAACGCACGGGACCGAGGCTTCCAGCGTCCGGCGCTCCACCAGTCTGTAATCTCCCCCGGTCCGCACTCGAGGTACACAGAACGGAAAAAAAGCTCTTTGGCTTTCGGAAAACAGCACAGCTGCCTGGATGCTCCCGCCGGCTGACGTTCTCTCTGTACTCTTGGACAGGTGACGCATGAATGCATAAGGACAAGGTTTACTGATTCTAATTTATATATATGAAAATCTATATAGACTTTTGTTTTCTCACTGCAATCATGGGTCCAGCAGGAATGGAGATGGAGTTGGTTATGTTTGTAGTCTTGTTCAGTGGCAGTCTCTTTGTATTTATTTAAATGGTTGGGATTTTTTTTTCCACATCCCCATGCCCCCCCCCCCCCCCCTACTCTATTATTGTAAATATAAAGCAAATATACACCGACTGACTACAAGTTTATTAGCAATAAATATTTTTGCACCCATTTTTTCCCTGTGTTGGATGTATTTGTCCACCATCACACTTCACACCCTGTTGCAAACTGGATTTCACAACAGCACATGTGGTAATAATAGTGATGACGCAGAAAGAAAGGAGGGGGGGTTAAAACCTGAGGCAGAAGGACCACACAGAAGCAAAATGTTCTCGTAAATTTTGAACAAAAGAGTAAATCGGGTATGGAACTTTTCACCATATAAGATCAAAAATATTTTTATTTTTTTGTGTCAAAAGTTTGTAGTTTCATTAGTGTCATTTAAAGATTTAATAAAATAATACAGGTCAAATAAACTGACAAGAGGCAAGAACCGAAATCAAACTTTTCCATTACTCCTTATTTCTGGCCTGTGTGGTTGAAAGGGTTTGGAAATCTGAAAGCGATTTTCCTGCAAGTGAGTCAGCAATGTGAGATCTTTCAAAATTACACGAGGAGGGGTGTTAGTGGTACAAGAGTCAAAGGTTTCTCTATCTTGCGTAATGATTTCTGCAGAAATCGCTGGCAATGAAATTGTTGGGTCTCATACTGCGGTCAAATGAGCCGTCTTTCGCCTTTGTCTTCAAACGAGTCTCTCTTCATTTTGGAATGCGCGAATATTCGCGGTAGTGCGGTAATAGTGACAGACCGTCAACGTTGTTGGTTTATTTCTTTTAAATAACGAACGAAGGTGTGTTTCTTTGACCAATTTCTAATCCTAACCTCCTAGCCCATGGTTTCAACACGACATGGGTATTTTAAGAAGGCATTTCTCGAAAAATACACAGTAAAGTGTAAAATGTAGTTCATATTATTGGCCATGGTAGTCAACCATGTAATGAATATTTCGATATAAATTTCTGGCATGTTTCTTTATATTGGTGGATTTTTTTTTTTATTTCAAATTTCTAATTGTTTTTATTATGAAGTGCATCATTTAAAGATTATACTCCGGTCGGAGACAGAGACCGCAGGAATCAAAGTAATCAAAGAAACAGCGCTGTTGACAGGCCGGTGCTCTTACCGTAATGCCGAAATCATTCGCGCATTGCAAAATGAAGCGCGGCTCGTTTGACCAGACAAACGCGAAAGACGGCTCATTTGACCGGAGTAGTCTCAAGCTCAGACCCTAAGGGCCTAAGTGATTGTTTCATCAGGTCCCTACACTTCACTTTACGATGCCTTTGTTTATTAGACTGACTAATCTATTCCTGACTAATCTATTCCTTTCAAGGTCCATAAATTAAGACAGCAATGAACTGAAAATAACTATTAGATATATTTCTTTTAAAGAATGTTCAGGAATATTATTATACTTAAACTCTAAGGTATTCCTTTGTTTACATTTATATAATTGATTTTAATACAGATACGTGTTTTCTTTTTTGTGCTCTATCATTTCATATTCCGCAATAAAGGCCAGAAATGAAGTTGGTTTGTTTTACTTTGAAAGAGAAACCGGAAGTGAGGGGTTAAATTGCGAAAAAAAAAATATGATGTCGCTGCTATAGAGTACTGTTCCTGGAAAGTGTGTTTCTTTATTTTATTTCACGGCGCTGCCCGCATAGATGTCTTACCGAAATCCGTTGGTCGAGAGAATGCGCGGTTGAAGGAGAATGCAGGGGGGGACGAATTTAGGAGTGGACGTTTAAAGGCGTTACGATCATCCCGGTGCGGGTAAGTTTTTTTTTTTTTTTTTTTTGGTTTGTTTTTTTGTTTTTGTTTTTTTGGCTCAGCAGCAGCGGCGGCGGCTCAGCTCCTCTCCGTCTTTGTTCCATCCAGCCGGGCCTTGCCCCGACGAGGCGCACCGCCAGCGGAGGGACCGCGCCACCAAAGTCTGTTGAAAATAATGGCCCGTTTCAGTAAACCCTCCACGGCGCTAAATCTTCGCCTCGGCTGGAAATAAAAGTGAGCTGGCGTGAACGGGCGACGTCCGTGCTTGAATTCGGGACCCATGTGATGTCACTGCAGTCACGTTTTCAACGGGATCTGGCGATTTAAAGCCCGTTTCTCTCACCAAAGTTATCAAAAGTCGCCGCACGCATTGAGGACCGATGTGGAGGGTTGAGGGGGCTTTTCTTAAAAGTTCCCCGTTTGGATACAAGTTGGGCATTTTAATTGACAAATGCGACGCCGAATTGACGAGGCTCTGGGTGTTTAGGTGCTGGATTCCGTGCGGGGACGTTCAGAGACGCGTGTTTTCTTTTCTGGGAGGATGAAGGTTAAACGGCAGAGAAGTCTCACGGAGTTCGGCGCTAGCAGCTAAGCTCGGCCTAGCTAGCTCACCTCCACTGGGGCTAGGCTAAGCTAAGTGCTGCTAAACCATGGTCTGTCAGTGAAAGGGCTTTAAACCAAAAAAGTGAACCCCAATAATATTTCTCCAAAGCACTTTTTTTGTTGTTTTGTAGGCGTTCACTTATAATGTTGGTTTTTCTTTTTTAAGTGAATAAAAGCAAGCCTTGTTAATGAATTATGAGCATGCGCCAGCTCAAAGCTAATGTCAACATTGGGACTGATGAATAGACGTGAATTAAACCTGTTCTCACATTAAAATGATATGTTGCTTAAACCTGTGGACACGACTTCCTGTAAATGGCACAAGTGTGCCATGTATTACCCTTGGTTGGGTGTGTGTGTGTGTGTGGGGTCTCCCACGCTTAAAACTTTTTCTTTATTCATTCCAGTTGTTATGGAGCAGGCACCTGAGAGTTTAGATGATCTACAGCCTCAAGACCTCTCCACCTCCGCCATTTCCACTGTGATCGACCAAACAAGGAAGGGGGAAGAATGCGTACCCAGCGTTACGTCTTTAAATTCCCTGGTCAAGAGCCCAGAATGGCGTGCAAATCCAGCAGCCCACGACTCCCAGCTTACCTTCTCAGAGAGTGCCAGCTCCTCGGACATCAAGCTTCAATCAGGGGATCAATTTCACCCAGACGATGCCTTGTCACACACGACGGTCACCCTGTCTTACGTGAGCAGGTCTCATGTCTGCCCCACTCGCAACTCCCTGTCTCAGCATTCGCCACTTTCCGGCCTACCAGCCATCAGTAAGTTGCCGCCATGTTCTGCACATGACTCTGAAGCATTAAGGGAACTTAACCAGCATTACTCAGAGCAGGTGGATGAGCCTGTGGACCTTGGTATTTCAACAGAACATTTTCAGTCATCATCTCAGGCGCAGCTAGGATCCGAGGACAATGTTCCAGCAAAGGAAAGCCATGAGGTCAAGAGTAAAATAATTTCCAGGGAGTTGGAGGAGCCGTTCCAGGAGGAAAATGGCCTGTCTCTGAAGAACGGGGAGGTCGATGGCTGGGAAAGTCCAGCTGTTTGTGCTCAGCCCTCACCTGAAACCCCGGTCCCAGCTGCTGAGGACGATGAGGAAACGGAGGGTTGCGAGGTGGTGTCCGACGTGTCGAAGAAGCCCGACCCAGCGGTCGCGCCAGACAGCATTGGCGCGAGTGACCAATGTCAGCTGAAGAGAGAGTTCATCAGCCCTCTAGAGGACCCCATCTCCCCCTCACTTACCTCGCAGGATGGCGTAGAGGACGGGTTTGATCTGCCTCAGGCTTCCAGCTCGCCCAGCGGCGACAACTGTTACCCCGATGCTACGGGCGGGCTCCTGTGGGATGGCTCGAGCTCGGACAGCGCTAATCAGCTCAGCTCCGGGCTCACCGCTTACCTTGGGTCGGAATCGAGCGACAGAGATGAGCAGCCTATTCAGAAGCAGAACACAGCATTGGAGCCTTTGACTGACGTGACGGAGGACGTCCGTCTCTCAGATAATTTGAAAAACAAGCCAGTCAGTGCTCACATCAACGGGAATGCGAAAGCACTCCAGAGGACTTTGGAAAGGAAAAAACTGCCGGCACGCACGGGCAGAGGGACTCGGTTAGAGGCCATAGTCATGAACATTAACTCCAGCAGTTACAAGGTGTCTGGCTGCATACGCACTAATAAGAAGGCGAACCCTTCCCCGGCCGAGTGTGGCAGCAAGATAACCAGCAGTGAGAGCAACGGTGATCTGTCACTCCGCAAAAGACGAAGGGGCGATAAGGCATCGCTCTTAGAGGACACCGTGAAGCAAACAGTAATTCCAGTGAAAGATGGTAGTGACGACAACAGTAACACTGACAGTAACAAAGATTCTACCTCCAATTCTCTAATCAATCACTCTGTGAAGCCTCAGAACAGCACACCTCCAAAACGCCCTCGACCTGCTGTCCACGCAAACTCCAAGAAGCAGCCGACTCAATCCCCCGGCTCGGACCCCGCTGTGGAAATCTACGTGGCCCGAGTTTCTCCCCGCACCCAATCCTCCAAATCCCCAAAGAAAAGCAAAGGCAAGGGTCCGCGAAGCGGCGCCTCGGCAGCGAAACCCGCCCGCTCTCCCAGTAGTCGGCGGAAGACGCATAAAGGCAGGAAACGGGGCCAGTGCCCCTCCATGTTCTCGCCCAAGGAGCCGGAGATCAAGCTGAGGTACGTCACCTACAAGGAGGAGAAAAGGGACCCGAGGGCGGACAGTTTCTCCCCGTTCGTGCACGTGGAGCGGCGGCAGCCTTCGCCGTCGCTGTGCACGGTCGTGAACTATCCCGAGGAAGTCAAGACGGACCTCAGAAAGGGCCAGCAGGTGCCCCCGGGGAGTTTCGTCCCCGGAGCTGTGCCCAGCACTTCCTGCCTGCAGCTGGGCCGGGCGTCGGCGCACGGCCAGCACCAGCGCTCCCTCGTCTGCTGCCTGTGCGGGCAGCCGGCCAACGCGATAGACTTGGGGGACCTGCACGGCCCCTACTACCCCGAAGGATACCGACCGGCCGCGAAAAGACCCGCGGGCGTCCCGGGCCTCAAGGGGGAGGAGGACGACAGCGACTCCGATTCTTCCTCCTCCACCATCAAGGAGAGGGGGGGCAGGCGCGCTGTTCAACAGCCGTCGCAGCGCCTGAGACCGGGGCCCCAGCTGTGGGCCGGCGACGGCCCCGGCGGCCCCGCCGCCAAGCGGTCCCGCCTGGACGTGGACCTGGCCGCCACCCAAGACTGGTACAGCGCCCCCGTGCTGCCCCTGGAGCCCTGCGAGTACTGGCTCCACGAGGACTGCGGCATCTGGTCAGCAGGGGTGTACCTGGTGAAAGGCAAGGTCTACGGGCTGGAGGAGGCCGTCAGGGTGGCCCAGGAGACGGTAATGCTGCGCTACGGGACCCTTTGCTTGCTTCCATAATCTCCATAGGGATAAAACAATCTCTTAGAGTGAACAATTGACCCCCCCCCCCCCACCCCCCGGTTTGATTTGCTCTTCTCCTGTCTGCAGAGGTGCTCAGGGTGCCACGAGCCGGGGGCCACGCTGGGATGCATCTCCAAAAGCTGTCCGAACAAGTACCACTACAGGTGCGCTCTGGAGTCAGGTGAGTTACTCGCCCTTCCTCCAGCCCTGTGCAAAGGTCAAAGGTCACCCTCCCTCCTCCCCGCTCCAACCCAAGGTCACGAGAGCAGGTCACACGCGCTCACTTATTGACGACTCGGGACAAAAGCCGATAGAAAACCGAGAGGCTGTTTGAGCTGCTTCGGCTGATCCTAAAGCTCGGCTTTGGCTCCAGCGTCAGGTGACCTCCGGCGCCGTTTTCACGCCCGCAGCTCGTCGACTTTCGAATTCATTCCGATTTAGCTTGCGCCTCGTTCAAATGGCGTCCGAAGTCACCCACGGTCGTCCGTCCGCCGCCGGGTTCTGAGCAGCCGCGCGGCCGCCGCGGCCTCCGCCCACGCGGGCGATCCGCGCCCTGCGGGGGAGTCAGCGGCGCGCTCCTAACCCCCGCTCTTCCTCCACTCACAGACTGCATCCTCATCGAAGAAAACTTCTCCATGAAGTGCAGAAGGCACAAGGTGAGCCACCGGACCGCCTCGTCTACAGAGGAAGCGTTCAAGCCTCGAACGAAACGAGGTCTTAACATCGTCTCGCCATTTGACTTTTTGTAGAAAAATCCAGTCAAAGCGTCTCCTGGAAACCGCCGGGAGGACAGGTGACGGCGACAGCAGACACCTCCTGAGGTGAGATCACCATCCCAGTTGCTTTGGCCATGCTTGCACTCGGTGGATGTGAATGAGTTGCATTATGGGATAAATAGGACTACTTCACGGTTGAAACCTAAAAAGAATTCCTCCCTGATTCCTGTTTTTTTTTTTTTTTTTTTTTTTTTTTTTTTTTTTTTTGTTCCTCTTTCAGGCCACCAACATCCCGAAGTGGCTTCTCTTCATTTTCCACTCGTAACCATGGCAACTCTGGACCAGGGACCTTCAGAGCGACAGCTTAGCACCCGTAAACCTTAACGTTCCCCCTCTGCCCTCAGCTGCTCTGTCAGAGGTGCGGACGGCCTCAGTGCGGTCAGGAGCGTCTGACCAGACTCACAACAGTAACACAACACAACAAAGAAACTTCCTGAACTCGTCTTTTCACTAGCTATTTATATCAATTTGTTTTTTCTGGGTAAATATGAATTACAATCAAAGCTATTTAATTTTTTTTTTTTTTTTTTTTTTTAAAAAAGGATTTTTAAGTATTTGATTTATTTGGTGTATTTATTCATTAAATTTTCACATTTGGCTCTTTAGCAGTTGTCAAAGAGCTCTGTGTGTTTTTAAGTTATTGCGGAAATCATCCCGAAGAGGAGCTTTATTTAAGATAAAGAGGGCTGACGGGAACGAGGTACCGGACTGGACGGCTTCGCTGCATCCCTAGCCAGGCGGTGTCGGTTCAGAGAGCGGCGAGGCTGAGCGTCCAGCCGAGCTGAGGCTCGACTGGACCCAGTGGTGTGTGTGTGTGTGTGTGTGTGTGTGTGTGTGTGTGTGTGTGTGTGTTTGAATGTATTCTGTCCGTGCAGGGGGGCGGGGTCAAAGGAGGCACTTTGTGGAGGGGCGCTGACCACATCCGGTCCTCGGCTCCACATGTTGTATCGCCCTCCCCCCTGGAGTCTCGTAGCTTCCTGAGGGTCACGGGTCGCCCTGTGAGGTAACCCATATGAAGATCTTGAACCAGGCCCCACCGCTTTTCTTTGACTTGAAGCACTTTGGTCTCCCGCTGCCTTCATCAACCGGTAGCTGCATTCAATCTTTCGCGTCGACCAGGCCTTTTCTCCGGTCAGATTGGATTTCCTGTTCACTGTTTTTGTTTTTTTTTCTCCAACTTGTGCTGCAGATTAATGACATTCTTCAGCTCACGTCAAGTTTGACATGGATTTGAAACCCTTTGGGCCTGAGTGGCACGGTTTCCACCCAAAGGCCCTTCTCGGAATGCCTCGCAGGACACGTTGAGAGGCGCGTCCTCGCGGTCGCGTTGGTAACCGAGGAGCAGCACGTGTGCCCCCTCCCCTCGCCGCGCGGCTCTGTTGTCTGGTCCGGTGACGAATTCTCTCAGCGTGACCGAATCGGGGCTCCCTGCCCGTTTAATCAGTGTTATACCTGTGTTACTTCCACTCACGGCCACCGGGGGCAGCCTTGCACCATCTTGACGGCTGGTTTTCCAGTAAGCCATGGCTTAACGTTTACAAATCCACACACACCAGCAGCAGGACACACACACACACACTCGCTCAGTCACTCACTCCCAAACAGCACATATGAGACATTTGTGCCATTGTTTTTAGGAGGATACTATTATTTTCAAATTACAACCAATTGTTTGTACCAAATACAGCTTGGAATGTTTTCTTCTTCCTGATCTTTTTTTTTTTTAATCCCCCCTAAATGAATTTGTCTGTTAATCTCAGGGCTGAATATCAGATATTGTTTTTGGTGTGAATTTGTAAATATGTGCTATGGTCGGATGCAGCAGGAGGACCATGGGTACCAAGCCTTCTGTCCTGTCACACACTAATCATGACATTCCAACACCACCTCCATGTCTCCTGTCATTGCTGAAACGTTTCGGCGGGGGGGTGAACGTGGAACAAAAACTGCCAACCTTTGTCACTTTTTCTCGTCTTGTTGTCTGGGTTTTTATTTGATTGCAACCTTTTGTAACGCCTCTTGAAACACCGGAGGATTATTGTACTTGTTAAAATAAATAAATGCATATTTTGTTCAACATCATGCTATTTAAATATTTGTGGATTTGAATTATGGGCAAGAATGAGGTTTTGTTGTTTTATAAGATTGATGTCAGATATGAACAATAATTAAGATATTTTTGAGCCTAAAACAGGATTATTATTATTATCATTATTATTATTATTATTATTATTATTATTATTATCATCTCTGTTAATCCTGACTTTAAAACAATCTCTTAAAATATAACCTTTGGATTTCAAACCCTTCCAGGAATATTTGAGCTGATACTTGAGGCAGGTAGCATCGGTAACATGGTCACCGTGGAAACATCTCACCAGTCGAAGGATGAGGAAAAGTGTTGCAGTGTTCTGCTGCTGTTGCCATGGTCTTGTTTTTGATTGCAATTGTGCCTCGACAACAAAGTACAGGTAGATTTTAGCGGAATGGTCAGAGCTACAGGCCTGATGATTCATCACTGGTGGGGACAAATTAAGTTTTGCTATAAGACTAGATCATTATGGGGGGGGGTATCCCAGTAGCATGCTTGCAAACTTAGCCTATGTTATAGATGTTTTTTTTGTTGTTCATCAGATTGAAATTTTACTTCAGAATTCAACATAAACCAAAATTCCATCAAAGCAGACTCACAAAAGACACAGACGTCCAGATACCAAAGCTCACTCCAACACGATTCTCATTTTATTGACTAAATCTCAGTTTACAGGAAGACAGTTGTATTGAAAAGACAGAAGTGGTTCAGAGTTCTAGCGCTGTGAACATCTACTCACTAAAACTCCGTCAAATAATGAAATATGTCACTGGACAGCAAGGACAACACGTGGATGGATGAGGCAAGGAGGAGGCAGCAGCAACTGACTCATTGCGAGGAAGAAGAAAGGAACGCTGGGTCGGATATTTTGCTTGGTGTGACTCATCCATCCTTCCTCTCAGGTCAGATGTCATCAGCATTGATCGAGAGGAACTGAAATCTTCTTAAAAAGACGTACATCACAGCAACACAGGTCTAAACCGCTACGGTGAAAAGGGATTTAACAGAGCAGTTGTACCAAAACCACACGATATAGCACAGAATAAATTTGAACAGACACTGTGTCGAACCAAAATATGCGCGCATGCTGATGTTTTAAAAATTCCCATATTCTAATGATATTTTTTTAACAAACCCTAAAATAATGCTTTTATTTTGGAAAAACACATGATGATGATGTTGAGCCTTGGCGTTATCAACCAGGGCCTGTCTTTGATCTGGTTGCTCTTGCTTTGTTGGGTCTACTTCATTGTGTTTGTTGGTGGTGGGGGGGCACTAATAACATCATACAGAACTAAAAGGGCTTCTATATTCTGGAACTTTTTTAAAAATGGAGGTTTGACACAGTGGTATTAGATAATCCCAAAGGTCACTGGGTGAGAGGCACCCTGGACTGGTCAGCCACAGCGAAGGGGAGTCTGCTGTCACCCTAATTTGCTTGGGTTTGGTCGGTGGGACCAAACCTGCCCAGGCACACCATGAATCACTTTGTAAGCTACATGTAATTAAGAAATTAAAAGCATCCATTTTATTCACACACAAGTTTTTTTTTTTTCTTTTTTTAAATTTGGCTACATGACAGGGGCTGGTGGGGGCGGGGTCTGGGGGACTATAGCAGAAAACAGATTGACATTGGGGGGTGGTGTCCATGCACAAGCGATCATGTGAAAGGCCTCAGCAGATGAGTCTGACTCGCTGGGAGTCAAACAATAAAGCCGGCAGAGCGACACGAGAGTGGCTACAGTGTCAGGAGGGCCCTTTGTACCGAGGCTGACGCTGCCCATGAGCTCAGAGATTGTCACAAGATGTAGTCATTTGCACTCTCACGGCTGAGATGAATCAAACAGCTAAAGTACATCTACAGAATACTGAGACAAAGAGCAGTTTCTTTTCTTTTTTTGTTCTTTTTACAACTGAGCCTGAGCACATATAAATTCATGCAGATTTATGTTTGGAAACCGACAGATTTCTGTGCACGATCCTCATCCCCCCCCCCAAATATTTAAGTGCATTTCTTTTTCTTTTTTTGCTATTTCCTTGTCAAGAATTATTTAAGTGCTTACTTCACTAAAAAAGTGAATTTAGAAGCTTCAATGGCGCCTGAGTCCTTTCCTCTGGTTTAAATTTAAGCTCGCTCTGTCTTCATGCTTTTTTTTTTCTCCTTTGTGACGGTGGCAAAATGTACACAACAATAACAGCAACACAAACACAGCACACTGAATACAAACTAATTATTGTTAGGATTTTCTGTTTTCTCTCTTCAGTAGCCCTAAATCGTCTCAGGAGATCATGGCTTGTGCTACTGCAAGAATTCCACATCACAACTTTTTTTTCCTTTGAAATCTTTTTTTTTTACCTGAAATACAGCTTCTTTTCTCTTTTTTTCTCATTTTGAAAAGTTTAGTTTGAGCTAATCATGCAGTTTATATAAAAGTGAGTGTTCTTCACCGTTGAGATTGGTCATTTTTACTGATCAGATTAAAAACGTATTTTTTTTTCTCTCTCGCTCTCCTTTTTTTTGCTGAAAACATAGGAAACAGAATTCTTCCGAAATTAAAGTGTCAAAAATATCTATACAAACATAATTTTGAGAGTGAGTAGAAAACAGTCAACATGGCGCACACCTGGCCTGCTGTTGGCCACGTGCTGATCCAAGCCTGAACACGGATATCATGGGTGTTGGTGGGAACGATCTATATAATGCAAATTCTATATGTTAAATGTATATATTGTATGCTACGTGACACATCGGTGCATCTCGAACTTCCTTCACACGAGCAGCAGATGTCCAAATAATGTTTCCCAAAGAAAGCAGACACCGAATTACAGAAAAGATCATGAAAACCACTGTACTAAAGAAAAAAGAAAAAAAACACGGAGAAACTAGCGCATCTTTTAAAATCCCAATAAGTTGTTTTAGACTTATACAGAAACACATTCGCACGCATTTGTTACACAAAACTTGGAAAACTCCAACTCCTTCATTTTTTTTTTTTTTTTTTTTTGTGTCGTTTTGATCGCGCAAGTGAAGTTCTTGAAGTCAAAAATACAAATCCTTTTCCATGGTTTCATTTACAAAATCATACCCAGTCTCATCCACAAGGAGTCGCTCAAGCCTTCACCTCTGTTTTCCCGCTGGAAATATTGCTTTAAGGAATACGTATTCTACGGAGAATCCCGCTTCCCGCTCGTGGAAACAGAAAAAAACAGCTTCTTGAGGAACGTATCGAAGTCTCCATCTCTGTGCTCTTCCTCCCTCTGTGTGTTAAATACGTGTTAAATACTGTCGGTTCTTTTTCTGCTTCCATGCATGGACGTGGTTGGATGAGAGGTATCTGAGTCAGCGGCCGGGATCAGACGCAGATCTCGATGGGCGTCGTCACCAGCATGCGGCCGCCCGGTGAACTGTTCTCCCGCGGCATTCGGTCGTAGCTGTTGGTGGACGACACGGAGCTGTTGGTGGACACGGACACGAAGTGGTGGCTTCCGCCCGCTTCCATCATCCCTCCCTTTGCCCCCCCCGCCGCCGCCGCCGCCGCCGCTGCCCCTGTCCACCGCCACGGGGGACAGGGGGGACAGCGGGGAGAAGGGAGATAAAGTCTGCTGCTTCATCCGCTCCACGAGGAGCTCCTCGTCTTCCTCTCCGGACGAGGATGATGAAATGGTGCCGTCCAGATCTCCCTGTCCCCCTGCGCCGCCACCGCCGCCGCCGCCGCCGCCGCCGCCGCCGCCTCCTCCTCCTCCTCCTCCACCGGCGCCGCTCACCCTTTCTCCGCCGTTTCCGATGTTGCTGTTGCCATTGTTGTTGTTGTTCTCCGTGTCCAGCATCCACGAGTGGCTGAAGTAGCCAAACACCTCTTTGACGGAGCAGCGGCGGTCCTGCTCCACGGACAGCAGCCGGCGGAACATCCGGAGGGCCTGCTCGGTGAAGCGCCTCCACTGGGACGGCACCGTGTTCGTCCTCCTCTTCTGCCAGCGGATGAACTCCTGGTAGAAGGAGTCCGACGGCAGCGCCTTCTCCCAGGGGAAGTTGCCCGTCAGCATGCAGAAGAGCAGCACGCCGAAGGCCCAGACGTCGGTGCTGTAGTCCACGCAGAAGCCCTCGTGGCGAGACACATCGCAGAGTTCTGGGGCCGTGTATGGGATGGTCCCACTCACCTGAAAGGAAAACTCAGTCGGTCAACTCCACGATATGACAATGAAACTTCTACTCCTACTTCTAGGTAGATGTAAAGGAATTATTTGGTACATGAGATGTTCTGTAGTTAAGCTACTTACATGAAACATTTGTTATTATTACACTAATTCGGTTCAGATGTCATATTTCTGATTTACCATCAGTAGGAGGGTCCCCTTCATATGAGCCTGGTCCTGCACAAGGTTTCCTCCTGTTAAGGAGGAGTTTTTTTCCCTGCCACTGTTGCTTGTTGGGGGTCTGGCCCCAGGTTTCTGTAATCCACCTCGAGACATTAGGGATTGTTACTGATACTGTATAAATAAAGATGAATTGAATTGATTTGAATTGAATTGAGCCCATCACACATGGTCATCAATGGTGAGTTATATAAAAATATCTTCAACATTCAATTCAATTCATCTTTATTGATACAGCCTCTTGGCCAGGCTCCCAACAAGCAACAGTGGCAAGGAAACACTTTAACAGAAAGAAACCTTGAGCACACCCAGGCTCATATTGGGGGGGGGGTCATATAGGTGTGCCACAAGGCTCAATTCTGGAGCCACACCTCTTTAATCAACACATCAATAATTTCTCCTTGTGAGGCTGCAGATACACATAGGGAACCATCTCTGGGGAATGTTTATGATGGTACACCCTCATTACCCTCATTAGCTTTGGGTAAAATAGTGAGAAAACCACGGGATGCACTGACTGCGTATCCACATTTAACCCTTCCTGGCGTTACTGGTAAGACCAGTCCGGACAAATCCCTGTGTGTAAAGCTAAACCGTTGCAGTACTCACCCTTTTCACAGGCGAGCCGGCTCGGCGTGTCATGCCAAAGTCGGACAGCTTGACTTTGCGGCACTCGCGGTCAAAAATGAGAATATTTTCAGGCTTTATGTCCCGGTGGACAAGTTTCTTACAGTGCAGGTAGTCCAGAGCAATTGCTACTTGGTGCACACAACGCTTTGCCACGGCCTCGGGGAGACCAACCTGAGGGAAAGGATGGACGGGATCAGGAGACAGCATTACCATAACATGATGAAGAGCAGACAAATATGAAATCTGCTTCCCATTGAACAAATTCAACAATGTGATATATAAACATCATATATATGCACAATTGATTATTTAAAGAACTTATTCAAGACAAATCTTGCTCTTAATTTTTCAGAAGATACCTAAATAAATGGAGGATTTTATTATTTTGACTACAACCGTCCAGAGGGTCACTGAGATGTTTTGGAATTAGATATAAGAAGCTATAATCTCCACCTCTGTCCTCCAAAAGCCTCAGGTTTGATTAAAAGGCCACCATTATTCAACATGTGAGGAGAGACGGGATGGAGCACCTGTGGTGGAATGATGTCAAAGAGGTCTCCGGCCAGAGCGTACTCCTGTGCAAACACGTAGTACTCATCCGTCTCGAAGGCGATCCCGAACATGTTGATGATGAAGGGGCACGGAGACAAGTAGAGCGAGATGCTGTACTCCCGCAGGAAGGACTTCAGCTTTGT
>CAJVRN010000231.1:7590000-7672500 GCA_911728415.1 Lagocephalus sceleratus | reverse complement strand
ATTTATGAAACTCAGCCTCTCTCCTTTTGTTGAGCTCTACTTGAGCTAATGTTGCTCCACCTGCCTCCTCCAGCCTCTCGCTGATCTCCTCTAGCTCCCTGGAGAGGTCAGACCTTTGTTTTTCCACCTTAGATCTGGCCACACGTTCCACTTCAATCTCTTCTTCCAGCTCTTCAATTCGAGCCTGAATAAATTAGCAAATTTCCCCATATCAACCTTTTTGTTATAGAAAACTTTCAGTCTCACAGTCTACAATATTCTAAACACCTGAAGTTCTTTAATCCTCTTCTGAGATTGTGCTGCCATACTCTGTTCATCCCCTATTTTAGCTAGAAGTTGGCTGAATTCAAAATCTTTCCTGTTGTGCAAAGAAACCGTGGAATTATAAATTATTAAATATTTTAAAAAGCATCCAAAACTCATACTTGAGGTATCTACATACATATTTTACATACTTTTTAAGGCGCTCCTCCATTTGCTGTTTATCATTTTCCAAATCCATTATGGATTCCTGAGCTAATTTCAGATCTCCTTCAAGTTTTCTCTTGGCACGCTCCACATCCAGACGAATCTTCTTCTCTTGTTCCAGAGATCCTTCAAGCTGACAAGAAAAGGACAAATTACTCCACATCCTTAATTCATCATAAGGTACAATAATCTTGACACAGTCTATGGATAGAACTTTTGTAGGCATAAAAATGCTGCACGTGTGACCAGAAGGAAACAGTAAAGATGAAACTTAAGTCATTTTGAGGACATTATATCAGAACAGCATTACTTTGCAAATATTTTGCCATAACATGAGAGGACATCTCCCATTGTCCCATCAATGGGCAATGTGGGGCAATGTAACCTTATATAGATGGGGGAATCACCTGTCTTTGGCCATTTTCCCCCATTATCACTTATCACCCTAAATTATTCCTGAGTCTACCTTACCCTTAACTAAAAATGGAATACGTTTGGGACTAAGTACTGGTAAAAATATCCTATATTCTGTCATGTCTTTCACCTGGGCAGGCTGAGCCCAACTCATTTCAGCTCAGCCCACTGCGTAATTGCATAACTGGAATGAAATGTGTATATAAATTGGCTGGTACAGAGATCATGAATGGATTTGTGATTCTGCATGGGGACAGAGATGGTAACTATCCATTATTTTCTTTGACAATAATTACATCCTTCAACAAAGTGGTGCAATATGGAGAAATTGATGGCTTACATCATCGACTTGTTGCTCCAGCTTGACCTTGGCTTTGCTCAAACAGTTGACTTTATCTTCCTCTGACTGTAGGTCTTCCAGTGTCTGCTGGTGGGCCTCCTGCAGGGCCTGCTTCTCTTTGGACAACCTGGTGATGGTGTCATCGAGAGAGGCCATCTCCTCAGTCAGATTCTTCACCTGAAGGTGATACACAAAGTAATCTATAAACTGACAGGATGTCTTTCAAGGAAGAAATGTATTCACTTTTTTCATGTATTAAAAAGAGAAAATAAGTTACTTTGTTACAACAACGACACTTGGGAAAATAATTTAAGCAAACATGGTTGCCATTGTACATGCCACTAACACATGGGAAATACTTCTACTAAGTGTTAAGTACCATTTTAAAAGTAGACAGTACATATGATAAACAATATTAACCGTTGTGATCCATTTCACTTCATATAAGTGAATAATGGCATAATGCATGCCAGAGAGTTCGAGGCATTTAAATCTAATACACACCTTGTTTTCAATGGCATGTTTTTCCTTCTCAACTTTAGCCAAGGTCAACTCCAGGTCATCTATGTCTTTCTTCAGCTCTGAGCACTCATCTTCTAGTTTCCTCTTCTTGGCAGTGAGTTCAGCATTTAAGTCCTCCTCTTCTTCCAGTCTTTCACTCAGTTCTTTGGATTTGGCCTCCAGTAAAATCTTGTTTTTAATCAGCCCCTCACAGCGTTCCTCTGCATCTGCCAGACTCTCACTTTCCTGTTGAATAAAAATGATATTTACATGTTTGGTGATAATCTCTGCAGAACCACAGATCCTTTCATAACTCTGAAACACATGTACAATGATGAGTTCACTATCATTGTAATTTTAGTAGAAATTCATTGAAATTCTACTCTTATTAAGTCATTAAAAATAATTAATTAAGACAAGTTCAGTCTTTAATATCAGAACACACTGTTTACCTAATATTTTAAACAAAACCCTCACTTGAAGATCTAAATTCTTCTGTCTTATTTCTATAAACGCTATATAAAGTTGAACATTACTGAAATCCAAAAATACTGGCAGTTTTCTGCTTACAGTTTGAATCTGAAGACACAAGTCATTCTTCTCCTGGAGCAGGGAAACCATTTTGGCTTCCATCTCCTTCCTTTTGGATTCAGCTTTAGCTAAATCTTCTTTACACTTGGCAAATTCCACTTTCATGTTAGCCATCTCTTTCTCAGTCTCAGCACTCCGTAACAATGGCTTGATCTTGAAATACAGCTTCATCCATGGCCAGTGTTTCACATTCATGAATGAGCGAATATTGTACTGGACAATATAAATGGATTCTCTGGAAAGCCAAAGACATCATTATGTTTTGTATTTAATACACTTCACTTACATAAATATCTAGCAATGTGTGCATTTATTCTGCAGTGGTTCTATTTACCTTCTCTCCATCATTTTCTGAAACTCCTTCCGTTTGAGGAAACCACGGCACAATGCTTGAGTGATGGTGATGAGAGAAGCCAGTTTTTCATCACGCATCTCCTCTAATAAACCCAATAGTCCAGCTTTGAAGAACACCTTTATGACACAGGAATTATCAAGTTATTCAATGTATTTATATTCAGTGTTTCAGCAATTATTACACCTGTTCGTCAGATATATATGTAAAAAAAACCTTAAAAAAATACTTCTAAATCTTTTTTTAACAGCAATAATGTGTTCTCTGTATTGTCTTTTTGTCTGTCTCTCTCTTTTTTTGAGAATCTTACAGTAATCGGTAAGTAACAAATGACTAAATGTATAATAAAACGTATCCCTCTAAAACATATGGCTGAAAGTTTAAAATGCCAAATACTCATACTCAATCATTTACCTTGGTGTGTCCAAACTTGTACTGAGTGTGGTCAATATCAATAGATCCCAGCAACTTTTCAGCAGCTTTTTTGTTGTCAATGAATTGGCCTTCAGGAATCACACTAGCATTCAGTACTTTGTACCTAGAAAGTAAAGCACTTCAGCATAAGATGTCCGGATTTTATAACATGTCTTTACAGCTCACCGTTGCTTAAAATCCCCATATAAGATTCTGCTGGGGAAGCCCTTCCTACAAATTCTGATTCCCTCGAGGACACCATTACATCTCAGTTGATGGATAACGAGATGATGTTCCATGATGCCTAAACATTTAAAACATCAAAATCAAACTGAAGTACGATTAAAATTGACTGATTGAATCACATACCTGGAGTCTTTGTTTCATTTGGAATCAGACACCTCACAAAATGAGGATGGGTGCTTCTCAGGTTTGTCATTAACTTTCCCAGATTCTCCTGTTTTGAATATTCAACATCTTTGTTGTAGAAATGACAAGCTTTAAAATTGCTGTTCCTATAAGTAGTTAGTATTCAGTTACCCTAAAGAGAGCCGACACAGTCTGGAATGATGAGCCCCTTTTCTTTGCTGCTTTTTTAACTCCACCAGATGCATCTGAAAGAGCTTTAGTCAGTTTTGAAGAGTGAGACATAAACATTAGTCATACTCTACATTATTACCATCTGCTGAAGAATAAGTAGAGTAGAGGAAGGCCAGGAGTTTAAGGCCAGCTTTCTGGTACAGTTGGACTACAGTCTCATTCAGTGGGTCCTTGTTCTTGTCCAACCAGCCTGTGATAGTGTAGTCCACAGTACCGGCATAGTGCACCAAGGAAAAATGGGCCTCAGTCTTGCCTTTGACTGGTTTAGGCTTCTGGAAATTGTTGGATTTTCCCAGATGTTGGTCATACAACTTGTTTTTGAAAGTGGTGTCTGAAGCCTTGGGAAACATACATTCCTCCTCAAGGATGGAAAAGATTCCCATGGGCTGTTGACAACACACACATTTATTTTGGAATGAACAGATTTATTGGTTGAATGCATGAACTTTATTCCATCTTTTTTTACCAAGTAAACTAGTTATATTTTGAATACTATGGAAATAGAATTGCATTCCCTTGAGAAAATGAAAAAAGAATGATAAGTGGCCGAATAAAAAAACTAAAAAGATGCTTCCAGTTTGACAAGAATTTGTAGTTTATTCTATTCTTTCTGTATTCTGTAGTAGTAATTAGAAGATGTGAAAATGTAAAATGTCTTGCATGTATGTACAGAAATATATTTTATTATCAATGTGATTAATTTAGAAGCCTTAAGGCTGTTGATAGATGGAAAGATAGCTGACTAAACAAATAGTGTGAAAATGTGGATGTGTAGAAGAAAAATGTTGACATGTAGAAATTAGTTTTGACATCTAAAGTCAGATTTTATTTACTTTATTTTTCAACTGGCAATGTTCTTCCTATTTAAACAAACCAACACGTTTGAATAGATTACTTGTATCAACTAACCTTTTCAATGAGGTCTATACAGGCAGCAAGGTCCATCCCAAAGTCAATGAATTCCCACTCGATGCCTTCCTTCTTATACTCCTCTTGCTCCAGCACAAACATGTGATGGTTGAAAAACTGTTGCAGTTTCTCATTGGTGAAGTTGATACATAGCTGCTCCAGACTGTTAAGCTGACACAACATTGAGATTTAGAGCATAAAGGCACTGTTACTTAATTAAATGTTACAGTAAATGCTCTCATGCATCACACTTACATCGAAGATTTCAAACCCAGCAATATCCAGGACCCCGATGAAGAATTGCCGGGGCTGCTTTGTGTCCAACATCTGATTAATGCGGAGCACCATCCACAGGAACATCTTCTCATAGACTGACTTAGCTAGAGCCCCAATAGAATTGTACACCTAACAACACATGTGTGAAGCATTATTTTAGACCTCAGCTCTTATCTAATATTTCTTGTTGTTGTATTAGCTTGTTGTGTACATACATACCACAGAACAAAGAGACCATCCAGTTGGTTATGGTGTGCTAAATAATGCCAAGTATTAGATGAGTTTTATGGAACAGAGCTGTATATTTCACTGTGTTTAAAACTTCTAATTCTTATTAAGGCACATACATAAGACTGGGAGCAATTTCCATGAGGAAAAGGAAAGGAGAGTTCTGACTGCATCCTGGACTGGCTTTTGTCAGGCTTAAACTTGCGATCATTTGTTCTGTGGTCAAACATTCATCCATTCATCATTTTCTTCCGCTTATTGCTCCACTGAGGGTCACGGGGGGACTGAAGCCTATCCCAGCACATTGGGTGAAGGCGGGGTACACCTTGGTCTGGACGCCAGTCAATCACAGGGCTGACACATATAGACAACCACTCATGCTCACACTCACACCTATGTACCAATATCAATTAGACTAATCTCCAATTGTGCATGTCTTTAGACTGTGGGAGGAAGCCGGAGTACCTGGAGAAAACCCACTCAAACACAGGAAGAACATGCTTCCATCCCAAATGGAATTCGAACCCTTGGAACGCCAAAGAGGGGCCTTCTTGCTGTGAGGCGACAGTGCTAACCACCACGCCACCGTACTGCCCCATGGTCAAATGGCACATATCTTAATTTTTGATAATGGAATTGATGATTCACTCATGATGCTTCCTCTCATGCATTAGCTTTATTAATAGGTAGAACTATAATATAACATGATTACTTTTAATTGATAGTAACATTGGAACCTAATTAACTACTTTCCAAAGTACACACACAGCTCATGAACATCAGCATTCTTATGAGTTTCCAATATAAATGTATTTTACCTGCTGAACTGTCTGCCCTTTGGTGACATATTCATTCCCAACCTTCACTCTTGGGTAACACAGGGCTTTCAACAAGTCAGCAGAGTTCAGACCCATCAGATAAGCTGCTTTATCAGCCACTGAAAAAAACAGCAGAAAAAGAGATTCTTACTTACAATAAAGATGTACTTTACTTAGTCTGACATGAATCCAATTACCCTCAGTTCCATCTGGTTCTGCCTGCTCCTCTCTCTGCTTCTGCTTGAACTTCATATTTCCATAATGCATCACAGCACCTGTCAGCTTGTAGATGCCAATCCTTTCGTCTCCAGTGAATCCCAGGATCTCAATGGCTGCCTGAATCAACATCACAGTGAGGATGGTGTAAGGATAGATCGATGTTTTTACATGGGGTAACAGAAAAGATTGTCTCACATCTGTGGCCATTAGCTCCTCGCTGTCATTGATACTGGGCACAGTGATCTCCCCCTGGCTAATGAATGGGTAGTCGTAGGGGTTGGTGGTGATGAGGAGAGTCTCTGGATGGAAAAAATATCTTGGAATTAAATGCAACTCTCATAAAATAAAAACATATAATTAGATACATGTAGTCACTTATAGCCCTGAGAAAGGTAGAATTCATTCCCAATTCATTTATTCCCAGTTGACTGACATTATATACAACTTCAAAGGCAAAGTATTATAAACTTTTCTTAGTTTATCTACATTTACATTTGGGAGTCATGTTAAATAAAAAATCATACATGAAACATTCCAGGTTCATGACTTTTGTATGTGTTCTCCACTAGTAGATTAAATGGCATGTTTTATGTTACCTATCAGCTCAGGCTTCTTGTTGGATGTGATCTGATAGAAAATATGATAGCTCCTCTCTGCTGACAGCTGAAACGTTACTCTGGATTTTTCCAGTAAGTCTGTAGAAACAAATAGATGAGCTCAAACTATAAAAATAGTGAATCCTGGAGGTTTGTTCTAATCTAGCATAACTCACAAGTCTCAATGTCAGCTGATGACAGCTTTCCTGTGGTACCAAAGTGGATTCTAATAAATTTACCCTGGAGATGAAAAGTAACAAAGTTTAAAAAAAAAAAAGCTGACACATTTCATTAAAGGATGAAGGTACAGAAACCTTTTCACTCACAAAGCGTGAAGAGTTATCATTCCTGACAGTTTTGGCATTTCCAAAGGCTTCGAGAAGTGGGTTGGCAGAGATGATCTGATCCTCCAGGTTCCCCTGTCAAAAAAGTGTTACAGACTAGAAATGTGCTGAACCATTTGATTAGGCATTAACTTATTTTAATGTTACATGTAATTTCCCAGAGGAAACAGATTCTTTCTTCCTGTCGCCTAATCCTGCAATTGTTGCAAAGAACTGGATGACACGTTTGGTGTTGACGGTCTTTCCTGCACCTGATTCTCCACTATTAGACACAGAAAAGGTCACAAATATTGAACTTCCTACTTTTGAGTGAAATGTACCACAGACAAGTTGTGGCATTTCCATCAACATGAAGCTTACGTGATAAGGATGGACTGGTTTTCTCTATCTGCAATAAGATAACAACAGCCATGTTACAAAGGTATCACAAGGTTTGTAGAAAAGTGAAGATAAATTCAATCAAATGTTCCCATTTACCAGTGAGCATGAACTGATAGGCATTGTCAGAGATGGAGAAGATGTGTGGTGGAGCCTCCTGGCGTTTTTTGCCCCTGTATGCCCACACCACTTCTTGGTTGTAAACCGGGAGCCACTTATACGGGTTAACAGTGACACAGAACAACCCAGAGTAGGTCTGTTAGAGGAAAAAAAAACGGGTTTGGGGAATGATCATAAAATATACAGGAAATAAAAAAAATCTATGGAATCCAAAGTAAAAAAAATAATCTGAAAATGGAGCAAGGTGTAAGGATACTTCTTTAGACTTTTTCTTACCAGAACAGCTATAAAAATCCAAATTTTGTGTCAGCTCAAAACCCCAAATAAGGCACCAAATAGAGCAATGGTTAAAGCCGAGCCATTATTTTTAGATAAAGAGGAATACATCAAACCAATTTTATTTAAAAGCCTTCCTCCTTTAGAAAGGGAAGGAAAATTGTGCCATCATCCATCAGAAGCATACAGTTGCTCTAATGTCGGCTTATGTGGCAGTGACCACCATCAGTTACAGTAAATGTGGCCTTACTTACATATATCATCCATGCTGCGTATCGCTCTTTGAGGTTATACAGCACAGCAGCCTCATTAAGGTGGGTCATCATGGCCATGTCCTCAATCTTGTCGAACTTGGGTGGGTTCATGGGAAACACTTCGTTATCCTTCACTGTTACAACCTGGGAGAAGAAATTTATCAGTGCAATGTGGAAGCTGTGTTTTTTTTTTTAAAAGTTCAGCTGATGTACCTTTCCTGTGCATGTTTTAACAGTCGCCATGCCACTGTCCTTGCTTTGCATGGTTCCTTTGACAAATAGCTCCTTAGGATCCATCACATACACAGCAGTTTTAGCATCAAATGGACGATTCTGAGCTTCGATCCGCTCTCGTTCCGGTCTCCTCAGGTACGGGGCCGCTTGCCCAAACACAGCCATCTCGGAATCTGAACTCATGTCTGCAGTACACCCTAGAAGGGCCTGAAAGGGCATGTTTTAGGTTTAATGTCATTATCAGTGTTGTAAATTAAAAAAGTCATACTTCAGTAATACAATCATATATTTAAGTAAAATACAAATTTAATGATAAGAAAACAGTTCTTGTTTCTTTTTGTTGTTAAACAAAGAACTCAAAATCAAAACAATGCTGAATTCTGACTTTATAGTTTATACACTCTATAGTATAAACTCAATATATTTCATATTTATCATTTGTCCTTCTAAATACGCTCATGGTGTAAATGTATTTTGACTGACAATAGAAATATTTTCATATTATAAATATTACTTTAAGCAACTCTATGAATTATTAGACATATTTTGAAAATTTACCAAAAACAGTATTCCTTTAAAGCTGCCTTTGAGCACAGCATCTGAGTAAATGTACTTCATTATATTTAGTCGCAATCATTACAAATACGTACTATGAAAGGTGCCCATGCTGTACAGATAAACCAGACAGAAAATGACCCATCACAGCCTCAAATAAACCAAACTAAAGCATTGTCCTCACCAGCACATGTCCCAGATGAAGAATGTGGATGGCTTTGACCCCTTCTACTTTTATATGGTCCCTGTCTGTGTTTTTTAAGAGTGAGCACAAACACCTATATTTAGGGTAAAGCCTGGTTATTAATGTGGGTGGAGAAAAGTAATTAGTCTGGCATGTAATATTACCGAGATGTCACTGAGCTTTTGTTATAAATCCGTGCTGGGGAGCAACTGCGGCTCAAGAAAAGAATGAATGCCAAAGGAGGGTGACCTCTCTCAAAGATCCAGCCCAAGCAGAGGTTCTTGGAGACAGAAAGCAGAAAACAGCACAGTGTTTGTTTAGCATCTTCATCATCGTGTTTGGAAGATCATGAGAATAAGACTGACCATGATCATGGCCCATCACCTGTTTTCAAAACACCAAAATTCTTCTGTTATGTATTTCAGTACAAAATAGTAAAATCATTTTCATTTTTTTTCCTCATTGAATGAGTAAAAATGTACAGAATATTTATCAGTAAATGTTCTTTCTCTAAAATCTAACTTTAAATCTATAACTTTAACAAAATAACAAAAAAAGTGTGAAAGAGTTACCTCATTCATTTAAAATAGCAAGCATTTTACAGATAATTTTAACATATTTAATTTATTATTTTATGTAATGCTAAATAAATTTAATTTATACTTTTATACATTTAAAGGACAAAGTACACAACTGCACATAATTTAAATAAAAAATTATCCCTATATCAAATCAGATGATATCAAACTATAAGTCACCTTCTATTTTGAATGAAAAATTATTTCATCATCATCAAGATTGTGTTTTAAAGATAATCCATTTCTTTTATTTCTACTAATACTACTTCTAATAACAACAATGACGACAATAATAATTACAATAATAATACTACTAATAATAAGAAGCTAAAAAATGTATAAAAGGCAACAGACTATTTTCAGTAGCATAAGATAATATAATATATTGCTTTATTAAGGAATAATATCATTAAAAATAGACTTGCTTTAGAGATCAAGGGAGACTGAAGAATGGAAATAGACATATTTAGTATTTTCTTTTCTGGTCAGAGGACATGGCAAAATAGTGACTAAAACGTATAAAGTTAATTCTGCATAACTCTTGGACACTTACTCACTTAACATAAAAATGCAGCTGACATCTCTCCTCAAACAGGAATTTGAAAGTCTTCCCCTTTATCTGCCTCTTTGGTTCTTTCAGGGTGCTGACCTTATGTAACAGTGTGACGTCATGCTAAATGCTTTTGTTATTTCAATCAAATGAAATATTATATTCAGTGGCGGGATAATGTTTTAAAATGTCACCATATTCCAAATTATTTCCATTTCTATTTTACACAATGCCCTTATTCCACTGGAGGTCCTACTTGCTAATGATGACCTCAACACATAAGATTGACGTTGATCCTCTGAGCTCACAGAAAGTGAGTAAGCCCATTTCACAACAAGATGCTTTATCTCTATAATGATTTCTTTTCCTAAATTAGTGCAGACGGATGCCACATGCACGAAGTAACTTGGCGTCAAATTCAGCTTTTGAACTGGCAATCCATCTTGTGTCATGAGAATGATTAATTGGCTGTAAACTGACAAGGAGGGTGCTAAATCATGAACAAGCAGCCAATGAACTCAAGGCTTACCCTGACCATCTTAAATGTGTGCTACTTTAGGAAATTAATGAAGACTGAGATATTCTTAGTGCCCGTCCTCAAAGAGACACTTCTGCATGTGAGGATGGTGATGCAATATGTGGATTATCGTTGCAGTCACAACCTGCCTTTCATTTGCCTTTTTCCCCCCGGCATGTCAGATTCTACTGATTAAATAACTGCTTCAGACGTTTCTGAACATGAGTTCCTCAGAAAGCCAAAGTAAATGCAGTGGATTTTGATGGCAATTCATTTTAATCTTTACTGGAACAGATGGAGAAATCTCATGGCTTATGAGTTAATGTCAAGTCAAGTTCAAGTTCAAGTCTAAATAAAGACCTGCTAAACAGAGGTCACACGGTCTATTGCCGATTTTGTGGTGCACTTTGATATAACTTAATGACTAAATGTTCCAGTCGTGCATGAAAAACAGAACTGTGAAAGATATTTAATTTTTTGGATATGCTTAGATTCATTTCGAACCTTGCTCTCTGTTCACCTTGTATTAAAGGTAGGTTGCTTTCTGAAGAAAATGTAGACAACAGCACCATCCAGTGATACAGGACAGGACATATTATTCTACTAAATTATTTTTAGAACATGCAAACAAAGTGGGTTCTCTCTGGGTACTCCGGCTTCCTCCCACAGTCCAAAGACATGCACAATTGGGGATTAGGTAAATTAGCAATTCTAAATTGTCCATAGGTGTGGGCGTGAATGGTTGTACATATGTGTCAACACTGTGACTTACTGGCGACCAGTCCAGAGTGTACCCCACCTTTACCCAATGTCAGCTGGGACAGGCTCAGTTCCCCCCACGATCCTCTCTGAAGGAAGAAGCGACAGAAAACGATGGATGGATGGATGGAAACAAAGGGGCACGCTTTAATTAATTCCTTGCTATGTACAAAGCTGCATGCCTGTGTTTTTCAATTCCTCTCGCAGACTGGTACAGTATAAAATAGTAAAAATGCACTATAAGGAGTCATCAGTTCCCCCAAACAGTCAAATAAACACCTGGATTAACAAATGCACTCTTTATAGCTGTTTCCTATGAAATAATATGGTATCCATTCCTCAGAGACTTAAGATAATAGCGTCGTAAAGGCATCTGCTCCGATGTACAGACCACCGCTGGTTCACCACTGTTTCTGCAGATTCAGACCTGCTCTTCCCCAGAAAATAGAATCACAAACAGACCAAAACGGTAATTTGTTCCTTAATATATCTGAATATTATAATCATGGGATGATCTTCAACTGCAGGGGCCATAATATTGTGGGGAAAGACGTATAAATGTACAGACAGACAGATGGCATCTGATATAATTTAGATTAGCCTTTAGGCGAACAGGTGATTCAATATTTACTAAGAGGGTTTTATAAATAGCATAATGAATACTAGAAAGCACTCGGAGAGCGCAGACCTCCGCCAAGCGCAACAATTCCTTTTGGCCATACCACAACGTTAACGAAAATTTCAAAGTGATCCAGAATCCAGGATTTCTTCCGGATCACCACCAAAATGAAATCTATATTCTTCCTTTTCACATTTCCAACAAATCCCGAAAATTTCATCAAAATTGGTTCATAACTTTTTGAGTTATGTTGCTAAAAGACAGACAGACGGACAGACGGACAGATGGACAGACAGACAGACAGACAGACAGACAGAACAAACGCCGGCAAAAACATTAACCTCCTTGGCGGAGGTAATAAACCAAGGCTTAGTGTTTAGTTTGTGTGGTATGTTCATGTGCTGTCTGCAGACCGTTTTCTTTTCCGTCTGAGAAAATTTGACATTTTTGCTCCACATGTCAACAAACCCCCGGCTGCTTCTGTCAACCGCGTATGGAGATCTGGGTCACGTGACCGTTGTTATGGTAGCCGTAACCTAGACATAGCGTTGTTGGTCGAACCTTTTGGTTGGAACTTTACAAAATCCTAATAAACAATAGTGAAATACAACCATGTCAGACATTGAATCCGATGAGGAAAACAACAAACTTGGGGTAAGACGATATATATATATATATACTCCAGCCAACATGAATTGAGCTTGTGTATTTACGTATTAATGTACAATCAACACTAACGACTACGACTTATTTTGCTTCTTTATCCTTACATTATTGTTATTATTGTTGTTCTGTGTAGTATATTTACCTAATTATAATTACGTAATTACAAAATCACTTTATTCAGTGAAAGGCTGGGGGATATTATTATTGTTGTTGTGAGATCACTTGGGGCATATTACAAAAAATAAAATCAGCCCATCATGACAATTATGACAAATAAGACTAACATGTAGCTACTTTAATATATGTACTTTTTTAAAGGAATATATTGGAGACCGAAATGAAGCAGGTGAGAGGCATGGAGTTGGTAAAGCTATTCTGCCAAATGGAGATATTTATCAGGGGCATTATGAAAATGGCAAAAGACATGGAGAGGTAAACATATTTTGTTTAGTCAAAGTCACATTAAGGCATTATATGTTATACAGTTAAAAGGAAGCTAGACTATCTCAAGAAAACTTTATGAATATATGCAGCTGAGTAAACAAGTGAAGAGTCAGGATTTCTACAGCTTTCTATGACCTCAAATTCTGTGTCAATCATTCATGCATCATAAAGGAAAATTGACAGGAACTAAAAAGCATTATCAACGTGAAATCTTAATAGCAACATTGGGAATCTTATGTCATTTAGTCAGAGCAATATCGGTTGGAGATAGACAGAAATAGATGGTTTAGGAAATTAAAGTATTTTCTTCGTTCAGATCAATTCATCACTCTCAACTCTTTCATCTAATAGGGGGTGTATCACTTCAAGAATGGTTCCAGATATGTGGGAAAGTATCAGCAGAACATGAAAGAAGGAAAAGGCACTTTCTATTACCCAGATGGCTCTAAATATGAAGGTGCAATTACACATTGATGATTTTAGTTTGGTGTCTAAAAGTCCTGATTTATCTAGAAAGAGTTTGAAAAATCTTTGAACTTGATCTAATTTTATTGCTTTTGTTTACATGTTAGGAACATGGGCTAAGGATTTAAGAGAGGGTCATGGTGTCTATACCTACCCGAATGGAGACACGTATGAAGGGGAGTGGCTAAATCATATGAGGTATGCCCCTGGTATTGATAATGGTAATTGGTAATGGTAAAGTTGCATTTTGATGTTGTTTAATTACCAGGCACGGACAGGGAGTTTACCTCTACCATGCTACTGGCTCATGGTATAAAGGCAACTGGGTGAATGGCAAAATGGAGCTTGCTGGGGAGTACATTCACTCCAACCACAGATACAAGGGTAACTTTAGCAACAACAATGTAAGTTGTTTTTGTTTTTTTGCCAAAGATCGCCAAAGAGGAATATTCACTTTCCTTTCCTTCCAACATATTGGTGATTAAATGAGTGATATTAATTTACTTATTTTCCTACATTCAGTCTTAGCCGGATTTTACTTTTAGCCATGCACATATGCAAAACAATGCATTAAGAAATAATAGACAGTACTTAATGTAAACACTCACAACAACCAATTATAGGACTATTGCAATGTACAATAATTGTTGATGTTTCAGTTTTAATGTGATACAGGTGAAAGTGTACCCTGATGGGAAATTGTCATTGGGATGAAAAAGTAAATTTGTTACCACCAAGAATTAGTCTCCTGATGAGTATGATGACATATTGATTAAGTGTCAAGGGTTATAAAGTTATACTTGCAATAAACAAGTGTTGAGTTTTAATCAACAGTGGTTTGAGATGATTTTGTGTATCATCCTTATAGTTTTTGAGCTGCCTTTTCATTTTTACATTTCAGCCATGTGGGCCTGGAAAGTTTGTGTTTGACATTGGGTGTGAGCAGCATGGTGAATGCCAACCAATACAGCAGGTAATTTATGATCACTTGAGTCTGGTTATTTTAATTGATACGACTGCACAGAATATGTGTCTTTAATCTGGTACTTTATAAGGACACAGTGAAACAAACTCTTTTATACTCCTTGGATCACTCCAGCGAAATAGAAATAAGCAATCATAGAGATCTCTGTATCTAAGCTGCAGCTGAGCTTTCTCGACCTCAGGAACAGAACTGCTTTTAGAAGTGCTGCTGAAATATACTGAAAATACTATGCAACATAAAATTCTAATTTGATTTCTTTTTTGGCTCCCACCCAGGACACCGAAGATTTGGACGATGCCAAGCTTGTCTCTGCTGTCAAGTGGACTCCCATATGCATTTCTCCAATCACTCCAGGTCCTGTGACCAGCCAAAAAGTCTTATAAATTTAAAGTTCTTTCCCTTACTTTTACTTGTGATCACACTTAAAGGTCGCAAAGATTTTGATCAAAAATGGAGACATTGACGCAAACACTTGCTCCAATTTGCAATGACCTGACACAATCAAATACCTCACATGCACCACCACCTTGTCAGTGTGCGTCTATTTGTGTGTGTGTGTGTTTGTGTATTTGCATATGCCTTTCTTAGCTGGTACACAGGAATCTACTGTAGTAAAACAGGAAAGAACCAAAGGAGAATTCACTTGTGTGATCATTCCACAGTGTCCGGAACCAGGCGAGAACCCAATAGCGACAGAGTTCGGTTGAACACCGTTTTATTGACAGGGTGGTCCAGAGACAGAAGGCAGTCAGGTTTACCGGGGAACAGAAGCAAACGGCAGGTCAGGGACAGGCAGGGTCCGTAACGGGCAAACAGACGGGCAGGAAATCGCAGGAAAGTCATGAATAATACAGCGGACAATCTGGCAGGGCCGAAGCGTTCGGCCACCGTATAAATAGGCCCGGATTGGCCGCAGGTGCGCAGCGCGGGGGCGGATCCAAGGGCGGGGCTGCTTGCAGCTGTGACACACAGTTCCGGCGAACTGTCGGGAGAGGGCCTTCGCATTGCTGAGATAGATGATAGATGATGATAGAAGATAGATGATAGGTGAGGCTGAAGTTAAACCATGTGAAGAAGAGTGCCCACCTTGCTTGCCAGGAGTTCAGTCTTTTAGCTGTCTTGATGTGCTCCAGGTTCCAGTGGTCTGTCCACATGAGGAAGGGTAGTTCCGTACCCTCCAGCCAGTGCTGCCATTCCTCCAGGACCAGCTTGACCGCCAGCAGCTCAGGGCTGTTAAGCGCCGCTTCAGCTCTCTGAACGCCATGTCTGTCTCTGGCGTCCAGGCGAAGCCCCTCTTGGTGCTCATGAGGCCGGTGAGTGGGGCGGCCAGTCGCTGACTGCCGAGACCTTCCCTGGGTCCATCTCTATGTTCCCCGGGGCGATAACAAACCCGAGGAATGATACAGAGGATGCGCGGAACAGGCACTTCTCGGCCTTCACAAACAGCTGGTTCTCGAGCAGTCGTTGAAGCACTGCCCGTACGTGCGGCACGTGCTCCTCGAGCCCCCTGGGAAAAAAATCTAAATATCGTCCAGGTAAACGAAAACGAATCGGTCCAGCGTGTCCCGAAGGACGTCATTGACCAGGTTCTGGAAGATGGCTGGTGCATTGATTAGCCCGAATGGCATAACCCGGTACTTATGAGCGGCCGGGGTGTTGAACGCCGTCTTCCACTCGTCGCCCTCCCTGATGCGGACTAGGTGGTAGGCGTTCCACAGGTCCAACTCGGAGAAAATGGTCACCCCCTGGAGCAGCTCGAAGGCTGAGGAGATCAGGGCCAGCAGGTACCGGTTCTTCACAGTAATCTCGTTGAGCCCCCGATAGTCGATACAAGGGCGCAGGGTTTTGTCTGCGCTGGCGGGAGAGGAGGACGGCCAAATCAGACCCGCCGCCAGGAAGCTCGATATGTACTCCTCCATGGCCCTTTGTTCTGGCTCCGAGAGGGAGTAGAGTCGACCTCTGGGAGGAGCGGTTCCCAGAAGGAGGTCGATGGCACAGTCGTAGGGCCGGTGTGGTGGCAGCGTGGCCGCCCGGGTCTTGCTGAACACCCCAGCAAGGTACTCCTCCGGAATCCCTGCCAGGTCCGGCGGTGCCACGGCCGGGGCTGCAGGCCCTTGTGGAGTCGGCGCCGGGATCAGGCAGGACCAACGACAGTTCGTTCCCCACTCCAGGATCTCCCCTGTCTTCCAGTCGAGACGCGGGTTGTGGCGGTGTAGCCATGGATAGCCCAGGCCAGGGGAAGATGTGTCTCCTCCAAGATGTGGAAACGGATTTCCTCCTGGTGATTGTTGGCCAGAACCATATTCACCGGGCCCATCCGGTGATGGATGCTCCCCAGCAGATGCCTGTCCAATGCCTGGGCTGGGACGGGAGATGCTAATGGCTCGTGTTCCAGGCCTAACTGCCGAGCCGCTTCTCCGCCGATCAGGCAGGTGTCCACACCCGAGTCAACGAGGGCGGCGAGATCATGCAGCCCCCCGGGGAGCAGGAAGCGCACCTGGAGGGAGAGGCGGGATTGTTGAGAGGAGGCTTACCTGGATCCCCCCCAGCTACAGGCCAGTCTGGGACTCTTGCCGGGCAAGCCGCCACAGCTGTATGGGATGGTCCCCGGTGGTGGAGGCCCAGGTTGGGTCGACGACGTCTGCGCTCCTCCCCCATAAGCTCAGTGCGGCCCAGCTGTATGGGTTCCTCCTCACTGGAAGGTGAAGCTGCCCAAGGAGCCGCTCCCGCCGAAAGCACGTCTGTCACCGCACGGGGCCTCGTCGGGTGCCCCTCCCGCAGATGGGCCCGAACCGGCAGATCCAGCAGAATTACCAGGTCGATGACCCCATCCAGAGTGGGGGGGGTCTTATAGGCCACCAGTGCGTCGGCAAATTATTTGAATAAATATGCCAGAATAAATGAGAAAATTCATGTATCTTTGTGTCATCATAAATGACAGTGAGTTTCATTTCATTGAAGTAGTGTGACCTCAGAACTGTTCAATACCCTTGTAGAATTACTGAACCCAGGAAGTGACTTTATCAGAGACACAAACATGCACTTGTGAGTAATAAGTGCCATTTACTTACATGGATTGCCTCATTAATTATCATTAACGCATGAGAAATTTTCTCATACACACACAGACTGTGATGTTTAACTGTGACGCTTATGAACTGTCAAATAAAATGATAATATTGGGAGTGTCTAGGATTAGACACTCCCAATTAATCATTCACAACTTCCTTCTTTTCCAGTATTATAATGAGCCTCTCTTAGTTTTACTGCAGAAGATTATAATGCAGAATAACTATTCACATCGAAGAAAATTCAAGAGATAGCAAAATGTTCAGATGTGCCTTATTAGTACAGAGAAGTAAGCAAATTATATAAACATTTGTGTAAACAGATGAGCATCAAGGGTCTGTTGAGAAGTTTGTATTTTAAATGGCAACCCAGGAATATGGGAAGTAATTAGACTGTTGCAGTTCCATCCCATATGACTCTCACTCCACTACATTTGAAAGATAAATATTGCACTTTTGACTCCAATACATTTTTAGGCAGCTTTCCATTACTCGTTCCTTTTAGGCTCAGCTTTATATTCAGCTGTTGGTGTTTTTCTTTTCTAAAATGCAATTAACCACACACTGTGCTCCTCACAGAAGGGAGCCAATCACAGCTGTGAAACCAGTTCCAAAATACTGTGATGTTTGGGGGGCGGTGAATTTTATTGTTTTTATTTTATTTTTTTAAATAATTTGCAACAAAATGCTCATATCAATTTTGTGTCTTGTCTGGGCTCCTTTAGAATCCTGTAGAGATGAGCGATTACAGTTTTTAAAGTCACGTCAAAACATTTTTGCAATCTGGAAAAGTCACTCTGCACAAAACTGAGCAATGGAAGATTTAATAGTCTGAGAAGCATTTGGTTTTGAAAGGTAAAGCATGTGGCCTAATGATAAATTATGTAACATTGTGAGTAAAGTGTTTTTGTCTAAACACATTCCACCCTGGGATGGTTTGCTATCTGTACAAGGCGGTATATTTAATAAGTAACAAGGTAAATTTAAATATAATATATATATATATTTATATAAATATATAAATCAATTTATTCTTCATATATGATATTCATATTTATATTTATGATATCCAATTAATTAACAATTCCATATATCATAGGACAACTTCTTGAGGTAACTGCAGTTCCAGTGTTCATCCTCCAGAGGTGGTCTACTACATGAGTAAGGTGACATGGGTACAAAATGAAGCAATTATTTATTTAATACACTGACAATAAAAATTTTAATTAACAACAACAAGAATAACAATAATAACACAAGCTAACTATTCTTAAATGTATTTTAGCATTACATATCTAAGTATTTGTATTCCACCAGCATTTTGGTTTTTTTTATTTGTTTTAATGATACCCTGTTCTATTGCTTACATGATTAATATGGCTGGTGGATATAACAACTCCAGCTCTGCTGCATGTTATATCCATGTTATATATATTTATTTTTGCGTGTCATGCCTCTGCTTTATATTTTACTTTTATGGGTGAAGAATTATTATCATACTCATACTTAATATTATTTCTATATTATTTTGACCTTATGGTCTGGCATGTTGACATGGCTATAATAAGGTAAAAAAAAGAGAAACGTGAGTAAAAAACATTATATGGACAACGCATCAGAATATCCCATCCAAGCCTGTTTCAGCTTCATAAGGTCCCTGCTCGGCTTCCGTAGATAATAGGAGGTGACGTACAAAAAAGAAGGCGAGGTCTCCTCGACCCTGAATCAAAACATTGACTTGTCCTCATCTGTCAAAGGCCACAGTCAGGCACATGTGCGTCAACGGGAGAGCGGTGTCCAGTGTGTTCAAGGCTGATTATACCCAGGCCGGTCGCAGCTCAATTACTGCGTTGGGGCGAAATCTACTTACTTCTGTTCAAGTCAGCTCCTATTGTGGAAACAGGTTTATCAAGACGCCAATAGTCCGCAGGTCGACAGTCATGGTCGACCGCCCTCCAGAGAAGCCGCTATTTATGTTCGGAGTGATCGCTGACATTCAATACGCAGACATCGACGACGGATATAATTTTCAGAGAACAAGTCGGCGATATTACCGGAGCAGCATCGACCTGCTCAGAAATGCTGTGGACAGTTGGTCGAAGGCGGCGGTGAAACCAGGGTTCATTCTCCAGCTAGGGGACTTGATCGATGGCCAAAATAAGCCCATCGGTGCCTCAGATCGAGCACTGGACACTGTGTTGAAAGAACTCTGCACCGGTTCCATCGACACGCATCACGTCTGGGGAAACCACGAGTTTTACAACTTCAGCAGGGACTGGCTGTGGAGGTCGAAGCTCAATAGTTCACCCCCAGGGGGTCAGACAGGAGCCGGGGGTCAGGTGTACGCCTATCTGTTCAGACCTTACCCCGGCTTCACCTTCATTATCCTGGACGCCTACGATTTGGCCCTGATGGCCAGAGACGAATCCAGCCAGGAGCATCGAGAAGCTCTAACGCTGCTGAGACAGTACAACAAAAACGACAATCTCAACTCGCCACCAGGTAGAATAACCTGTTTCATTAACATCTGAATAAGTTTCAGAAGCAGGAAAACTTTGTAGTGTTTTTTTAAATCTGCCTTCCACTCTTTGTGACTTTAATGTGAGGCACATTATTGTGAGATGTACATACATGTGTAAAAAATATTTCAGTTATTAGTTTAGGCCTCTCAGCTTAAATAATGCAACACACATAAATGGAAATATAATTTTAAGTTAATCACAAACAGGTTTTGTATAAACTAAAAAAATGCTTATTTCGAATGTGATTCAAAACAGAACTGGTCAGTCAATGTGACTTTTTAGCTTTTTTGTTTTTAAGGTGCGGGTTTGCTGAAAAGGTTTGTGATGTTCAATGGAGGATTCAGCAAGAAGCAACTCAACTGGCTAGATTCTGTTCTGACCTCTACAGATGAGAAGCATGAAAAGGTCACAATTGCCTGTAAGTAACATTAACCTTAGGGGAATTGAAAACGAAATTTCCCAAATTAGACTTTTTGTGTGATTGTGTGATAATTGTCAGTATGCCACACAACCAGCACACAAGTCAGTTAGCTTGCAAGGATGTAAGTATTGTCAAAGTTAAACATTGTCCTGAGTAACATGTTCTCATTGCTCAATAAAGCATGGACTGTCTAGCTACTATTCAACATTTTTCATTACTCCATATTCAGGTCATCTTCCTGTACACCCCAAGTCCACGGATCCTATTTGTCTTCTTTGGAACTTTGATGAAGTATTGGACATAATACGGTCCCACAGCAGTGTGGTGTGTTTCATGGCCGGACATGACCACGATGGAGGATACCACCTGGATGAAGACACCGGTGTACACCACGTGACATTCGAGGGTGTGATAGAGACTCCGCCTGACAGCAATGCGTTTGGTCTTGTGTCTGTGTATGATGATAGAATGGAGCTGAAAGGGTGGGGCAGGGTGGCGGATCGAGTACTTTTTTTTCACCAGCGCTGCAGGTCACAAGACTGGAAAAACGACAACCTGCAGAGTGAAAAATATGTTGTGAATGAAGCTAGATGCAAAATAATGTATTTACCTTCAGAATAGTGAATCTATTTGTATGGCTTCACACCATTTCTGAAGTCTAACCATACGTTTTATCTTTACATGATTTCCCAGTTTTAAATTTTATTTTTTATGATGAATTATATTTTAATTTAATACTGGAAGCCATTTATAAGTTTTAAGACACTGCATATACTTCAAAGTGTGCATTGGGATCATTTTTATATATTGATGTAGACTGATCATAACATTTTTATCACCACAGGTCAGTGACTGTAAGACTGACACCCAGTAAAACAAGGTTTTTTTTGGGGGGTTTCCCTGTATTTTACACTTTGTGTACAATACGGTGAAGTGTTTTCTGAATAACACTTGAAGGTCATTAATAAGTTCCAATTGAAATGCTCACATGAAATTGTCAAAGTCATCTTTATTGTTGATTCACTATATGAACCAGGCATACAGAGGGTTGAGATGTGTTTCCCTCCTTACCACAGTGTAATAGACAAAGGGCTATATATGCAGTGACAGTGCAATCCACTCTGCATCAGTTGAAAATGCCTAGTCACAGAATGTATCCATAAAGGACTACCTGACTTTTGAAAGCAACAGTAAGACGTTTTGCCTCTCATCCTAAAGGCTAATTCAGTTCTGGTTTGGTGGCAGTTCGAAACTATTTAACTAATGCAGTATGAAAGGAATGGATACCTACCATAGGGGAGTAGGTTTCAAGAGTAACTTATTTAGCTGGGGGTGGGGGGGGTACATATGCTCCTGACTGTGCTTTGTAAACATGGTGTGTTGGTGCTACTGTGGACGCGCTGACTTTGCACGGTTGAAAATGAATGGATGAATTGGTGAAATAGTGATGACTAACTGCATCCCGTAGCGACGTGGCTGCAATGATCGTTTGTCATATTCTGCATGATACGGAGCCATCTAGTGGCCAGTCTGCGTGTCTTCTACAACATGGGCTTTCTTTTTGGCACAGAGAAATTGCATTTAGAACAGTCAGGGAAACCAATGTCTACTTAAAATGAATACAAATACAATATAAAAACACTGAAATTTCCCTTTATTTAGTTTTCTTAGCCTCCCTGGGACAACTCATATAGACCCCATGCAGGTGTACATTCAATAAAAAACACTGAAATTGTATTTTCTTTATTCATTACATTTATAAAAATAAAAAAAGATTGACAAGGGATGTATAATGTCGATCTTGGAAGAGTTTGTGCCTCAGTCGAGACTCCTGACGTGCAGAGTCTTCTTCTGCTTCACTCCTCCTGATCTGGGCGGCGCTGCAGCGCCCCCTGCGGTCACTCCGCGGGGCTCCAACACAACAATGGCGACTCCCAGTCCGGACAGCAACTCCACAAGCTCCAACAACAGCAGCAGCATTTTGGGATCAACGTCGCACCATTTTCACCAGCAGACGCAGAGCAGCAGCATGCAAGGTACCTGACAGTGCCCCATTACGCACCTCTGCCATTTCAATTGAAAACACCGAGTTGGAGAAAAAGATAGCGCGTAGCTTCCTAGAAACAGAAATACTCTTAGTCGAAATAAACACCTAAAAAATAGTTCCGTCCAGTATTTTCAAAATAAAGCCGTCCTGTTGGAAATATAACACATCATTTAACATTTGGTTGTCGTGCAAGCATTAGGCACATGTAAATCAATTTGGTGGTTTTAATAATGTCTCCTAAGACGTGGACATTGATTTAGAATATTTATTGCCGGAGGGCGCCATATGTCCGCGGTAATCACCTGTAAAAACGTCGCTTATCAAACCAAAAACTTCTATTTATGGTGGCATGACTTTCTACCAAATCTTAAGTTTTAGATGTATTGGAAATCAGACTTAACGATTTAACCAGCAGTCGCGTTTATTTCGAAAGCTAACTCGTCAGTTTCCTTTAAAGAATCTGGTTCTCTTCGGCTAGCCTGTCAGGGCTAAGTTAGCTGCTGTGTAGCGGCTAAGGCACCAACACACCAGCAGCGATAGTCAAGATTTTTGTTCCCGACACGGTTTAAACAAAAAAACAGAACCGTCATTTCACTTATCCCTAGTAAAATGATCAACAAAACCACTTTCTGTCAACGATAATACCAGCACCAGGCACAAGTATCCCCAAGGCCTACATAGTAACATTTCTCTGAAGCAAGGCCACAGTTTAAATGTGGTGTTCTGTATTCACACAACATTCTAAATTGTTTTAGCAGTAATCAATTAACACTGGTCATGAGGACTTTATTATGCTCATTTTGTGGAGACTCCAAGCTGTTAAGGAGCACAATATTAGGAAATTAATTAATATGAATTATCCCTAAAACTATAAAGAAATTATATTTTCAATTTTTTTAGTATATTTGAAACTATTCTGTATTGAAATGCAACCTATTCTTTAAAACGTAATATTATCACAATTATAAAAATTCCTTATGCTTTTATTGGCCTTGCATTTGCATTAAATAGAATTCAGGAACATCAGGTACAGTTTAGCAGCATAATTGCACATGTACAAACACAAAAGCAATTGTGTTGTAACTGTAATTGGAGGAATAAAATCCATTTTAAATATGGTAGTTGTAAAAAAGTACAGGCAACTAAAACCGGAAACAATTTGATAAGAATCACTGATACTGCATCAATTGCATTGATTTTAATAAATGTTTAGTTAGAATTGTTGCTATTTGGTTGAAAAATCTGTAATGTGTCGCGTTAACTTATGAGATTGCTCAGACAGATTTACTTTGAGTTCAAATTGTGGAGTCAACATCTAAAACATGTAATAAACTCACGTGTGCAGAAAGTACGAGTTACACTACTTTGTGCAGGCGATACAGGGTTATATCTGATGAAGGTTGTTTTGATGGCAGCCATTGGATGAAAGTATGCACTGATTGACCTCATGAACAGTATTAATGTAACACATTCAGTGCAAAAGATATCTGTGTTGTGTTTTCTGTGTGACAGAAGTCTGAAATGTTTTATCTAAACCCTACAGAAACCAAAACCTACTGGAGATGTCAAAATGAAACAGGTATTCGTGCCCATGTTTTTAAAACCCTTTTCACACATGGATTCCAGTGGATTTCCTATGAATCGTATCAGGGGGTTCTTCACATTTGTTTGCTTACATACAGCACACGGCAGTTCCTGCATGTTTCTGATAGGGCGGGTGCATGTGGGAGATGTGATAGGTTGCACAAGTACTGCTGCAGAAATGTCCCTTTATAATTGACTTTCAGACAGACATATGGTGCTGTTGCCACAATGTCAATACAGTATTTATTTAAATGCATTTGTTAGTTTAACCTCAGAGAGGAAAGGAATTCAGCAGCAAACAAAGAGGAATGTGTAGGAGGTTGTTAAAGTCAACCTTTGTGCCAAATCTGAAATAAAACTGTCAGTTGTTGCTCTGCATACTGCTCTGGATGGTTTTTGTGATTCCACATTGGGTCCATCTGGACTTAGGGGTTCTTATTAGTTCAGAGTTTCTGGGGGCTGCATACTAAGACTTATTTCAATTTAGAAGCATCATGGTTGCATGCAGAATTTCAAGAAAAACCTGAGTGTAGGGCTGCATACTCCTTGTAAGGGAGGGGACAAGGTAATGCAACGTGGATTGGAGTGGGAAGTTCTGAGATAAGTGTTTAATTTAATGCTACATTATTGATTGATGCGCACTAAGATTGCTATTATTGCTATATTAGTTTCATGTGTTGTGTTTTTCAGAGTCATTAAGATCTCCATTAATGATCACTTGTTCTGATCTCTCATAAAGTTTGTACTGATGCAAGCCTTGAATTACTGATGAAACTCTGGAATTACTGCTCAGATATATGATTGTGAAGGGAGGATTCTGTGCTGGCTTTTAGCAGGGAATGAGTTTGGACCAAGGCAACTGGAACCATTATAAATTTGTTATTAAAGTTACAACAACCAGACTCTTAGCACAATGACATGAACACCCATGTTTCTTTCATGTGAGGCTCTCATTTATTTATTTGTCAATAACCTGCCATGTTACTTGTCATATTATCGATGTCTAAAGTATTCCTTCACAAGTAAAGATTTCAAAATGTCTGTATTTTAGTTCCACATCCAAGCCGATCACAGTAATTCTAGAAAGGACACATTTGAAAGCATTAGCCTAATTTTTAGAATGTATCATTTATATATAGGCTTTTTTAAATTAGTATTATTTTAAAAGGCCATGTAAGGTTATTCAGGTAACGGGAAATGATCAGTCGTTGGCAATACATGCTTGCTTTTGATTTTGCATCAGCATCAAATTCTGGTGACCCACTAAAATACACAGTTGGTTACATACTACTAACACAAGAACTAAACGGTCCTGTTCACACTGCAGGCAAATCCGATTTGTTGCTCAAATCTGATCTTCAAGCTCAAATGTCAACACTGCTGTTTGCAAGTGATAAAACAAATTGTGTTGCTTTTGCACTGGAGAGCCCGATCTGGATAGGAAATTATGGTAAAGAGTTTGTGTGTGCAGTATGTAACAATGGACACGCAACAGCACGCTTTCCAGGTTTCTACTCGCGGTATCAAACTGTAATACAGAGCATTTGTGCAGTTTCCATTAACATATCTGTCTTAATCACCTCAGCCGCTGCAGTGACACAACAGGCTAACGGATTTGTATTGCATGGACAAGCATGACCACACAGAAGTCTCATGTGTCAAAATCGGATTTGAATCTGAATTCAGTCTTGAAAAAAACACCTTTTTTGGAAGAAATGGGTTTGTACTAATCACCCTATTTAGAATCAGATTCTCACCAATTCATACAAACCAGATAGGGCAGAAATTACATCTGGACCGGCAGTGTGAACATGGCCAACTTGTCGTTTGCTGACATCAACAGAAATGCATGATATTAAAACTACTAAACATGACCATCAAAACAAGTTTTAATCTGTGTTTCTTAGGCACATTTAAAGTAACCTAGTATCAATCCCAATTTTCCTACGATACATCCTTAGAATCGTTAACAGGACCAAAGGAAATGCAGTAAAATCCTCTTTTTCTTTTACCTCAGGATTTCAGATAAGCCTGTCTGGAGTGTCCCAAAGTAAGCAGTAGACTTGCGCACTAAAATGACCTCTACTCTTTGTGGGTATACCCCAGAAAGTGGTTTCCTTTGGCCTTTGTTTCTGTTCAGTGATTGTTTGAGGCGTGGGTGCGTTGCTGCTGCATATTTAACCAGCATAATTATTGCACTGGGGAAAACTGGGTGAAAGGAAGCCTCTGTATCTCATTTAAGCAGTCTGCATAGTTCTGTGGTAGTCGGGGCGTCTGTCTGTCACCAACTGAATTCTGGCTGTGAGATATTCATTTGAACTTGGGCTTGGACGTTATTGGACCCGTTTGCACTTTAGGGCTGGTTATATGAGAGCATGGCAGTGATGACTCAACACTTAAAATCAACATTCACTTAATAATCCTCTTCTGAAGATTGATCATATCATGCACTAAACACTCAGAAAACAAATCCATCAAATGCTCCACTAAACAAGAGTGATTTTTAATTGTTGGGTCACTTCTGTAGCTCAAGGGTACTGTTCAGAATTGAATTGCATATTGTATCCAAAAGCTCACATCATTTTTCAACAGGGATTCCCAATATTGACATTCTATAATTTGATGCCATAGACAAGGTTTAGAATTCAAATTTTTGTATTCTAATACCCCTGCATGATACCATCTCTGCTCACTGCTTGGCAGTTAAAATTCATAGCTAGTATAATTGAAAGGCATTCATTGACTAGCATCACCATCCCTGGATGCAATCAAATTCTGTTACATTACTATTATACTACTTCATAACTATTTTTTGTATTTTGTATTTTTAAATACAAGGGTTCCTTTGACATGCTTCAATTCAGAAAGAGTCAAGGTTGGTTGAGCAGGTATCACGCAGAGGAAGAGCAGCATAGTAGTCCGATTAATATGAAAACAAAAGATGTGCATTGGGAACCTCTGTTTATGTGGGCACTTTGCTTATGTTCTGTGCATTGTGGGCTTCCTCTGTCAGCTTGAGATAACCCAAAGGTCAGTTTGGGTGAAAGCAGCTCCTCAAAAAATTGGATCCTTTAATCTTTCCAAAACATCGAGAGAGGAAGAATATTTCTAACATTCGGTGGGTTAAATAACTATTATGATATGCTATTTGTGCAATATTGCTTCTTGCACAGGTGAAGGCTTATCTCAAGTTCATAGACACAGGAGTTGCTGAAATAAGAGGATTTGCAGCAGTTGCTTGACTCCAGCCTGGTGTGCATGTTGTTGGGGATCTGGAAGTGTTTATCTCTCTTCTTGCTTCCAGGTAAACGTAAAGCTCTCAAGCTGAATTTTGCCAACCCTCCAGTGAAACCCACATCAAGACTGCCGCTCATTCCCACTCCCCCCTCTTTCCAAAACCCACACATGTGAGTAGAGTGGCAAACATGCACTTCCTGCCATGGTCTTGTTTTAGTTGATCCCCTTGATGAGCTCTTTTTCAAAAAAGGCTGCTTTAACAGATCATAGAAGTGACATTTTTTTGCATAAACTATCTGATCAATCAAAGAAATGAAGCTCCTGCTCTGATGGTGTAAATGTGTCATAGAATTAAACTATTGAATTGTTATTCAAATATGTTCTGGAGCACAGGAAAGATTTATTTGCCTCCAGAAAATTGGACTGGCAACATCAGGTCAAATTCCCTTCATATTAATAATGAAATTAGTTTTGAGAAGTAGATCAGTTAAGATGTTAAGACTCCATGCGCTACCTCTGTTAAATAACTGCAAGTCATTGTTTAGAACAGATAAGTGAGTAATAGAACATGCAAACACATTAGGGTGAAATACAAGCTGTTGCTGTTTTAAAGTCTTTATCACAGTCTGGTTTAGAACATGAGGAAATATGTGTTACACATGTATCACTCCCAAAAGTGATGTCACGAGGTCCCGGAATATCATCCTTGGTAGATATTATTTCTGTGCTGGATTTTGATTGTCAACTGAACCTGCTCTTCTTCAGAGAGCGCCTGCGCACACACAGCATCGAGTCGTCGGGGAAGTTAAAGATCTCTCCAGAGCATCACTGCGACTTTACGGCAGAAGACCTGAAAGACCTTGGGGAGATCGGCCGCGGGGCTTATGGCTCTGTCAACAAGATGGTCCACAAACCCACTGGGCCAGATCATGGCTGTAAAGGTGTGTTTTAGCATGCAGAAACTGTTACTGTAGCTCAGCGGAGCTGATTTACTGACTCATGATAAATGACTCCAGAGCTTACAATCAGCCTAGTGTTGAGACCGAGATGTACAGAGCAGAAAGGGAAGTGTGAAGTCGCTGTAAATTACTTTTTTTGCTGTGTGTCCATCAGAGGATTCGATCCACTGTGGATGAGAAGGAGCAGAAGCAGCTGTTGATGGATTTGGACGTGGTCATGAGGAGTAGCGATTGTCCATACATTGTCCAGTTCTACGGCGCTCTCTTCAGAGAGGTCTGAAATTTTTTTTAGACTGATGATATGTCATATATGCCCCTGGTGTATAGTTCTGAAATATTGGTAGAGATCAGACATGGAATGTCAAGGCCGTGCAGTGGAAAAGGGACATTAGACGTGCAAAAATGAACCAGAACCATGACCTGACACTAACACAGCTCTTGTGTTTCAGGGGGACTGTTGGATTTGCATGGAACTTATGTCTACCTCATTAGACAAATTCTACAAATACGTATACTGTGCATTAGATAATGTCATTCCAGAGGAGATATTAGGCAAAATAACATTAGCGGTAAGTAGAAGTTTATTACAATGTGCCTTAATTTGATCTGCAGATTGACCGCATTACCCCCTTTTTTTCCCCCAACAGACTGTTAAAGCACTGAACCACTTAAAAGAAAACTTGAAAATAATTCATAGAGGTAAATTTGAAATAATTCTGCATTCAAATGTTGTACCAGAGATGTTATTACAGTCTGAAATGCTCCAATTCATTAATCTGGTCTTTTTTTTTTGGTCTTGTTTTTTTAGACATCAAACCTTCCAACATTCTCATGGATCGACGGGGTAACATCAAGCTGTGTGATTTCGGCATTAGTGGTCAACTGGTGGACTCCATAGCCAAAACTAGAGATGCAGGCTGCAGGCCTTACATGGCAGTATGCAAACAACAGAATTACACCCATCAGAGAAACTTTGTATGATCTCAGATATTAGGAACCTGACCAATGAGCTTGTTCTGTGTATTTCAGCCTGAAAGGATAGACCCAAGTGCTTCGAGACAAGGCTACGATGTCCGTTCTGATGTGTGGAGTCTAGGAATCACCCTGGTAAGCTGGTGTTTTCACAGGAAATTACATTCTTCTTCCTCTATCAGTTTGAATTTGAGGTTCTGTGGTGAGGAAAGTCCCGTCAGTCTGCTTTGGGTCTGCTTTCAGTATGAGCTGGCTACCGGAAGGTTTCCGTACCCTAAGTGGAACAGTGTTTTTGACCAGCTGACGCAAGTGGTGAAAGGGGAACCTCCACAACTCAATAACTCGGAGGAGAGGCAGTTCTCCCCCAAGTTCATCAACTTTGTTAACTTATGGTAAGGACAGATGAACGCAGTCACTGCAAATATTCCACTTGTATGTTGATGATGTGTATTTTTAATAATATTGGTTTCTATCTTCCAGCCTTACAAAGGATGAATCAAAAAGGCCAAAGTACAGGGAGCTTCTGGTAAGGTCTTATTTTTATATACCAGCAAGTTAGTGCTGCTGATCAGACATAGAAATATATGTTTTGTTGACTTTCGGAACATTTAAAAAGTCAACATCTATGATAGTACAATTTTCCTGATGGATAATGGGTATTTTTGAAGTGTAGGGCTATTAGTACTCTTCAAGATGACAGTTCATGTGCTATGTTTATCTGATTAACAGGACTCCAATATGCCAGTCAAGGTGTTAACCTGGCAAACCAAGTTTCGTCTTCTAAACTAAATGTATGTTTTTAATTTCATATGATGAGTGTTTTTTCTTTGTTTCTTCCAGAAACACCCCTTCATCCTGATGTATGAAGAACGCTTTGTGGACGTCGCCAGTTACGTGTGTCACATCCTGGATCAGATCCCTGCCTCTCCCGTGTCTCCTATGTATGTGGACTGACATTGCAGGGGAGGGATCACCGAGCTTTCCAATGCAATGCTTGACACCTTAGGTCTCAGAGTTACATAGATTCATCCAGTTATCCACACGTTCCAAAGAACCGAGTCCAAATTGCCCGGTGCAATGACAGAGTATTGTTAAGCAAAGAAAAATCGAAAATATTATCATCTTTACCCAGAAAAAGACAAAAAAAACTCTTGAAGACATATTGTTATCTTAGTAAAATGCAATGCTTCTTTTTATGTGAGGAAAAAAGAGTATATAAAAAAAGATTTTACCAAATAAGACGTCGAACAGTGACCCTCATGAACAAAAATAGCCGCCTGTTGGATTGTATATTGTGAACTGTATGTATGCTATTGTGTTTTCTCACTTCTGAACCGCTAACATGTACAGATGTCTCCTGATAGAGCGCGCAACCGTCGTGTAGTTTGATGTGGGCACTTTGAGTATGCAAAAGTGTTTTCTCGATGAGATACTCATGGATTTGTTAGCGTGGCTTTACTTTTTAGTTTCACCCCCCCCAATACGCAAACTACGAGTGTTCGTCCGAACACATTATCGAGACGAGCGCTTTCTCACCCATTGCTCACCAAGTCTTTCCTATATGATCATCAGATTTGAGTCAGTGAGCTGAGGCCTTTTTTTTTTTTTTTGAAAATAATCATGTGATGATTTCTAAAAAAAAAAAAAAAGCCTTTTCTGACCATCTGGAAGAAATTATTTACTTTACAGTTTGAGCATTAGGTGTTGTTGCTCTATATGGATGGCAGGCATTTGGAGACAAATATGGCCGACACAATAGTGCACTGGTTAGCTCTGTTCCTGTACCTTCATATTCCTTCACCATTTATAGCCGTTACTGGGGAGTTAGCAATGTCTCTGCCTCTGTATTTGCATGTAAAATGATAATAGTAATGACAAAACTGGAGTAAGGATAACAGTTTTAGAATCAATACATCCATAATTCCAGTAAGGCATGTTAACAATTACCCGGGTAATTCAAACCTGAAAAATACACACAAGAACTTCCAATCCAACTAATCTTACACATCTTAGATTACACACCAATCTAAAACTTTTTAAAATGTTAAGCCTGAAGTAATGGAAGAGGAGGTGTTCATGATCTTTATAGCAGCCAACGAGCAGCGATGGAGACGCTCTTACTTGTCATCCGTATAGTTGTATATACAGTCCTGGAGGAAGTGAGATCTAATATGATAGCTTTGATTTACCAATCCAGATGGACAGAAGAGTCTCGGAATATATTTATTTATGTCAGACACTCAAATCATTAATGAAAGTACTTGATGTGCTCAAACAGGGGCTGACTTGATGCTATATTGCCTGATGTAAAGTTGCTTTAGGACCTCATGTCCACTTATGTAAATGTGTATGTATATAGTACATCTAATCTGCTGTTCCCGGCAGGTTCTGCTTTGCAGTTAAAGCTCATTCCTAAACATGTAGACAACTGAAGGGCAGCAATAAGGATATTTGGGTACAGGGTGCACACAGATTACGTCGGTGTTGATGTTTTCTGTTTGAGAATGAGCCTTAACGGCAGCCTGCCCTAGCACTGTTCAGTTGAACTGCTCAATTGACACTGCTTACTGATCCACCGTGCTGCCCCACAGAGGCGAAGAGTAGTAAGTACATTATTGAAATTCCTGGCAAGGGTTTTCTTGCCAATGATCAAAACAAAAAAAAAAAATCCACCAATGCTGCTAAACACCACAGTTCTGCACCACCTGCACATCCACCACAGCTGCATCTCTTCGACCCTGAGGGTCAACGCAGACTGTCGCTCTGTGACTCAGTGTGTCTGATTTGCACTGGTGATGGAATGTGAGACAAGAGGTCAAAATTATTAAACTGACTTGATATTTCTGCACAAACTTCTAACCCCACAGTTGAGACTAATTGAGATAATTGAGATTCCAACCAGAAAGTTACATCTACACCAGGGATGTCCAAACTACTCCACAAAGGGCCGTGTGGCTGCAGGTTTTTTTGTTCCAACCAATCAAGCACACCCAGTTTGACCAATCAGCTGTCTGAAGACTCAGATGAGTTGATTAAATGAGTCAAGTCTGGTGTGCTGCTGCTGGGTTGGAACAAAAACCTGCAGCCACATGGCCCTTTGTGAAATGGTTTGGACATCCCTGATCTACGCGAATTGAACTCCTTGTCAAGCGTGGTGGTCCATTGAAGACTGGCACAGTAAAGATGTTAAATGATCCAAAAGACCTCTACCTTTTGTAGAAGTGATATAAATCATAATCAAGTGTGTCATGTAAACTCATTTATTTGTTAATTCAAATTTCCTATCTATCTGATAAAATCCTGTTGATCGTTTAACAAAGTCATTGCTTTCTGCACTCACAACATGGCTTTTTATTGCACATTTTAAACTTATTTCCAATAGACTTTCCTAAAATTATATTTTTCTGATGATTTCATGCATTATAGTGTTAGCAACAATGATGGCAGAGATGCAATCGTGTCCTTGGGGGATGTCAAAGTTCAATAGAAACTGTCATCTGATTGTTTCACCTACAGAAGTTTGTGCACGTGCTCACACTGGTAGAAGTGATTAGATGTGTTTAAAAAAACAGAATTTATTATACCTCCTTCAGAGGAAAACAAGTGTTATTGTGTCATGTAAAAATGAGCACTGTCATAGTTTTATCTAATTTATTGAACTCATAATCCTGTGGTCTGGACATGTAAGACAATTTTATTTCTGTTTAAAGGTATCTAAATATACCCACCTTATCAGAAATGGCCACCACTGGTTGGTTAATGGAGTTAAAACATTAAAATAGCCAAGTCACACCCAGTGCAGATCAGACACTTCGCTTCTGATGGAGCTTTGATGCAGCTTCTGCAGTGCAATGGCGCAAACCCCGTTTAAACCTGTCGTATCATGTGACACGGCAGATGTAACCATCACAAATCTTTGCTCCTGTCACAAGATTCATTTCCAGGAAGCTAAATTACCACTGGTCAATTCCAGGGTATCTGTTGTATAAATTGCAATTAACTACAGTGTTCATATTAGATCATATTAAGGGCGATGAATATTATATTGTATCTTTATCAAAGGTTACAAATAAAGGTCCCATTGAAAAGACAAAGTTTGTCCATCCATCCATTTTCTCCCGCTTATCTGGGGTCGGGTTGCGGGGGTAACAGCCTCAGCAGGGAAACCCAGACTTCCCTCTCCCCAGCTACTTCTTCCAGCTCCTCCGGGGGGATCCCCTCCGGGGGGATCCCCAGGTGTTCCCAGGCCAGCCGAGAGACATAGTCTCTCCAGTGTGTCCTGGGTCTTCCCGGGGGCCTCCTACCGGTGGGACATGCCCTGAACACCTCACCAGGGAGGCACCCGGGAGGCATCCTTACTAGAGCTGCCCGAGCCACCTCAGCTGGCTCCTCTTGACGTGGAGGAGTAGCGGCTCTACTCCGAGCTCCTCCCGAATGGCAGAGCTTCTCACCCTATCTCTAAGGGAGAGCCCAGCCACCCTGCAAAGGAAGCTCATTTTGGCCGCTTGTACCTGCGATCTTGTTCTTTCAGTCATGACCCAAAGCTCATGACCATAGGTGAGGGTAGGAAAGAAGATCGACCAGTAAATCGAGAGCTTCGCCTTTCGGCTCAGCTCTCTCTTCACCACAACGGACCGGTGGAGAGTCTGCATTACTGCAGACGCTGCACCGATCCGCCTGTCGATCTCCCGCTCCATCCTTCCCTCACTTGTGAGCAAGACCCTGAGGTACTTAAACTCCTCCACTTGGGGAAGGGTCCCCTCACCGACCCAGAGAAGAGACTCCACCTTTTTCCGGTCGAGAACCATGGCCTTAGATTTGGAGGTGCTGATTCTCATCCCGGCCGCTTCACACTTGGCTGCGAACCGATCCAGCGAGAGCTGGAGGTCACGGACTGACGAAGCCAGCAGGACCACATCATCTGCAAAAAGCAGATACCCGATCCTGAGGTCACCAAACCGGACCCCTTCAACATCATGGCTGCGCCTAGAAATTCTGTCCATAAAGGTTATGAACAGAATCGGTGACAAAGGGCAGCCCTGGTGGAGTACAACCCTCACCGGAAACGAGTTCGACTTACTGCCGGTAATGCGGACCAAGCTCTGACACCAGTCATACATGGAGCGGACGGCCCGTATCAGGGGGCCCGACACCCCATACTCCTGGAGAACACCCCACAGGACTCCCTGAGGGACATGGTCGAATGCCTTCTCCAAATCCACAAAACACATGTGGACTGGTTGGGCAAAGTCCCACGCACCCTCAAGGACCCTGCTAAGGGTGTAGAGCTGGTCCACAGTTCCATGACAGGACGAAAACCACATTGTTCCTCCTAAATCCGAGGTTTAACTATACGGTGGACCCTCCTCTCCAGTACCCCTGAATAGACTTTACCAGTGAGGCTGAGGAGTGTGATCCCCCCCTTCTTAAAAAGAGGGACCACCACCCTGGTCTGCCAATCCAGTGGCACCGCCCCAGATGTCCACGCAATGTTGCAGAGTTGTGTCAGTCACGATAACCCTACAACATCCAGAGCCTTAAGAAACTCCGGGTGGATCTCATCCACCCCCGGGGCCCTGCCACCAAGGAGTTTTTTGACCACCTTGGCAACATCACCGGAGATAAGACAATCCACCCCCGAGTCCCCAGACCCTGCCTCCTCACCAGGAGGTGCGTCAGTGGGATTGAGGAGGTCTTCGAAGTATTCCTTCCACCGATCCACAACATCCTGAGTTGAGGTCAGCAGCACACCATCGCCACTGTACACAGTGTCTACAGTGCACCACTTCCCCCTCCTCAGATGCCGGATGGTGGTCCAGAACCTTTTTGAAGCCATCCGGAAGTCATTCTCCATGGCCTCACCAAACTCTTCCCACACCCAGGTTTTCACCTTGGCAACCACCGCAGCCACGGTCCACTTGGCCTGCCACTACCTGTCTGCTGCCTCAGGAGTCCCACAGGCCAAAAAGGCCCAATACGACTCCTTCTTCAGCTTGACGGCATCCCTCACCGGCGGTGTCCACCAGCGGGTTCGGGTGTTGCCACCACGACAGGCGCCGACCACCTTGCGGCCACAGCACCGGTCAGCCACCTCAACAATGGAGGCACGGAACATGGTCAATGTCCCCTGCCTCCCCCAGGACATGGTCGAAGCTCTCCCGGACGAGGGAGTTGAAACTCCTTATGACAGGAGACTCTGCCAGGCATTCCCAGCAGACCTTCACAATACGTTTGGGCCTGCCGAGTCTGTCTGGCTTCCTCCCCCACCATCGAAGCCAACTCACCACCAGGTGGTGATCGGTTGATAGCTCCGCCCCTCTCTTCACCCGAGTGTCCAGGACATGCGGCTGCAAATCTGATGACACAACCACAAATTCGATCATCGAACTGCGGCCTAAGGTATCCTGGTGCCAAGTGCACATATGGACACCTTTATTTAACATGGTGTTCGTTATGGACAATCTGTGACGAGCACAGAAGTCTACAATTCGGGTTCAGATCGGGGGGGGCCATTCCTCCCGATCAAGCCCCTCCAGGTCTCACTGTCGCTGCCAACGTGAGCGTTGAAGTTACCCAGGAGGATGAGGGAACCCTCAGAAGGGGCACTCTCCAGCACTCCCTCTAAGGACTCCAAAAAGGGTGGATACGCTGAACAGTCAGGATCCGTCCCCCCACCCAAAGGCGGAGGGAGGCTACCCTCTCGTTCACCGGGGAAATCTCGTACAGGCACTGAGCTGGGGGGCAACAAGAATTGCCACCCCTGCGTGTCACCTCTCACCATCGGCCCCTCCAGAGTAGAAGAGAGTCCAACCCCTCTCGAGGAGACTGGTTCCAGAGCCCTTGCTATGCGTCGAGGTGAGGCCGACTATATCTAGCCGGAACTTCCCAACCTCGCGCACCAGCTCCGGCTCCTTCCCCATCAGAGAGGTGACATTCCATGTCCCTAGAGCTAGCTTCTGCAGCCAGGGATCAGACCGCCATGGTCCCCCCTTTGGGTGCCACCCAACACACAATGCACCCAACCCCTTTGGCCCCTCCTGCAGGTGGTGAGTCTACTGGAAGGGGGTCCTATGTTGCCTCTTCGGGCTGTGCCCAACTGGACCCCATGAGTACAGGTCCGGTCACCAGGCGCTCGCCATCGTGCCCCACCCCCAGGCCTGGCTCCAGGTTGGGGCCCCGGTGACCCACGTCCGGGCGAGGGAAATGTGACACAAAGTTTGTGTTATTGTGTATCTGTTTGGATATTAATATAAGAAAATTGACTTCATAGCTGTTTTTTGCTGTGATAAGTTTATTGCTCTGTAGTATACAGGGTCGTAGCAAATACTGTTTAATTTATAGTAAAGCAAGTCGGTGGCAAAGCATAACATTATAGCTTCTGTCACGTGTTGCAAATGAATCCCTGCAAAGTTAGAACAAAAAAGTTAGGCAGCATTCACGAAGAATATCCTGAAACTGAACCGGATACAAGAAAACTAGAACCCATTTAACAAGTGCAACACATTATATGTACCACAAAACAAAAAAAGGGTTGAAACAACAGCATTTTGATTTCTTTGGATGTGAATGCTAGTTCACTTCAGGTGATAATTTGGCATTTCAGGCCTCAGTCTTTTCATGCAGGCTGAGGCCACTGAGGAGATGTCCATTACTGCTGAAGCAAGGAGACAAAGATGAAAATGCATAAAATGTCTATTAATTTTCAATGATATAGAACCTATTTAAATCATGTATTTACTTTGTTATAATACAATGTTAAATTAGAGGTCATCTGGGAAGTCACAAGATATTTTCTGGTCCCAGGAAGGGGCAAGGTTTGATCTTCAGAAACTTGGAAAAACATGACTAGTGACCAAAAAATAAGGCATATTATAGATGTATGATGTAATGCTTCGGAAATACACAATAAAGAAATAAAAAATACTGATTTAATTTAATCTAAAAAAAATCTTTAAATCACTCAAGAGCATGTCTTTAACACACTGGTGTAGTTCTTTTGTCTTGTTGACTGATTAATTCATCACTGATTCCAATTATAAATGGAAAGGAAATAAAAATCTAGGTGGGTATAACAAAATAATATAATAAACTAATTTGTATTCTGAATTTGTCTGGTTACTACAGTCTGCCTTGCAATACCAATTGAGTTCAGCTGGCGAAATGTTTACTATAAAAAAAAGGTGAAAAAAGTGGATTAACAAAGCAGTTATTTGGGAGTTTTTTGGGGTCTTTTTGGTATCACAGTTGTTTCATAGGAGCTGACTGCAGGATGTAAGTCAGGGATGTCCAAACTATTCCACAAAAGGGCTGTGTGGCTGCAGGTTTTCCTTCCAACCCAGCAGCAGCACACCAGACTTGATTCATTTAATCAACTCGTCTGAGTCTTAAGACAGCTGATTGGTCCAACTGGGTGTGCTTGACTGGTTGGAACAAAAACCTGCAGCCACATGGCCCTTTGTGGAAGAGGTTGGACATCGCTGATGTAAGTGACATCAGTCTTCTTATTGTAACTACTTCATTTGATCTTTTCTAAGAGTAAAAAATCCACTTGGACCACGACAGTTTGTGGAGTATGAAACAATGTCATTATTGTAGCTACGAGTGTTTATGCTGTGTTTAATATGCAGTATTCACAGTAAAGATCTGAATATATTACATTTTCTATTCACAAGTGCTGATGATTCACACCACACCTCTTTTGAGCTTTAAAAAAGATGAAAAAATAAGCATGGCTTTTCTGAGTGGTTCCTTCACTTTGCATCACATTTTTAAGAATATTTGACAAAAGTTGCCTATGTTTGTTCCTTCAGTTATGTTTTTTTTTAAATCAGCCCCATGCTCTTATAAAGGAATGTCAGTATAAATACAGGATAAAGTATAAATATAAAAATAAGAAATAAATAATTGTTTGGCCTGGGAATAGAAATGGAAGCTTGTAACTAAGAAAAAACAATAGAGATGAAGTTTTAATTCTGAATAATAGTCTACCATCTAAAACTGGAGACTTTAGGGGCTCTTTTAAGAGTATTTTTTTAAACATGAAGGGTAAAGTAATATAAAAATATGCAATAAAAACCTTTGGAAAATAAGGCACAGCTTTCATGCTGATTAGAACCTATAAGACCAAAACTTTCATTTTCTCTCAATTATGTAAGTGTCAAAATAAGAAGGACCAAAAATGAGTAATTTATAAATAAACACAGGTATTGATGCAGAAGTACATGCAATTTGGTCATCACTTATTCATTTATTTTTATATCTATTTATAATTTTCATTTATTTTTTTAGTATTTCCAGAATATTTCTTTTATTAATTTCTGTCTTCCCCCATTTCTTTATTTATTTCTGTATTCCCAGATTTTCTTCCACCAAATTAGCACTTAGTGACACAGAACTACAGAAATAAATAAATTAAGAAATCTATAAATAAAAAAGTCAGTAAAATTAGTGACGTAAATACATTTACAGTTATATACTTAAATTGTCCATATTAAACTTTCTATTGCCCAAAATACATTAATTTATTGCTATTATTCATACAGGAGAAGTTATGTAACAGCTAACAAGAAATGATAATGGAGTGAGGAAGAGATGATTACATTTTTGTGATGCTCCAGATTCCAAAGTTATTTTGACCTTTGATATTTCAAAAATTAAAGCTAAAGGGCTTTGATCATGAAGCAACCTACTATGTTATGTATTACTACTGCCTATATATACTATAATATGGGTTTATGTAACAATATGTGGGGAGATTATTTGTCTTATTTATACTTGTCATTTTTGGTCCTCCCTATACAAAAAAAGACAAATAGTGAAAAGGGAAAAAAACAAAAAAAAAAAAAAACAGCCATTTCTACACACATATTCTAAAATCAATCAAACTGTGGCAAATGTGCATTTAGCTAGTGGTATGAAGTGAGATAGTTTAGTCATATTTACATAACAAATAATAAGCTGATTACATAATACACTTGATTTGTGTTTTGTGTAGTCTTCCACGCCATGGACAAATATGTGCAGATGTCTACTTGTCCCTGTCGGTACAACTAGTTAGGATATTTACATTTTGGCCTTAATAAGCAACCCAATTCACCTTGTAATTCCTTTCATTTTTTTCCAGTAACATCTGAGAAAATATACAATGGTTGTCGAAGTGTGTCTTCAAATTACGGTGGCGTAACACTGTTTTTGAATAAAGTGGTGGAATAAATCACATTTTCCCATTTAACTTAAAGAGTAAGACCCAGAATTCTAGATTTGTGGCAAATGCCTCATTCACACGACACAACTTTGATCCCTCTCTCTCAGATTGCTGGCAAAATCCTCGTTTTTATGGCTAAATAGCAAAAAAAAAAAACCCAAAAAACAGCAACAGCAGTGAAGCAGTGGATAAATTGGGATGGAAACTCAGAAAATGATTAAAGTATAAACATATATGATAATCTCACATGTTTTATAACATAGTAGTGTTTTTTGTTGGATGTCTATGATATAATTCAGCCATTTCATCATTTACCATTCGCTCACCAATTCCTTTGAGTTTACTTTTTAAACCAGTAAAAGATTCTAAGGTTCCTGATCACAAAATGGCAATTTGTGTAGAATGAAATGCACACTTTGCAAGTGAAGTCTGAAATTTGTCTGAGCTTAAGTCATCATTCAATGGCAGGCTGGTATTAGTCTATATGCCTCTGATAAATAACAAGAGGCAATGTCTAGCACTTCGATGGAAATGTTATTGGTAAAAATCAATAGTTCTTTGGTGTGGCTGGCATGATCAGTCTGTACAGCTAATTTAAGCTGGTGTCTTGTGTTTCATGTGATGTTCATCAGAGCTTTCACCAGTGCTCCAGGTGAAGGTCCATGGCAGAGTTCAAGTTAATGTCTGTGACATCCAGGAACTCTGCATTGAAAATGCTGGGAACACTAGGAGGAGCAATGCTGAAGGCTGTGGCTGAGCTAGGTGGTGTGAGGTCCAGCCACTCCATTGTCTCCCAGGGGGTCTCACTGAAAGTCATACTCACCATCCCTTGCACCTCTGGTATGGTCAGCAGCTTGGTGCTGAATGGTGACAGGGGGGTGTCCACCAGGTCTCTGTTGGTCAAAATTTTCTCATGTTGGGCATATTGAGGGTGACGGTGGAGGTTATGAGGGCCGCTGTATTCTTCGCTCTCTCGGTTTCCTTTCTCCTCCTGTCCCCTGTCCTCGGTAGCTGGTTTAACAAGCGGAGCCTCTCTTCCACGGCCAGGTGCATTTCCGAGCATAACCTCAAATTGGTTGTCATTCGTTGAATTGGCTGAGTGGTCGAGGGGTAGTTGGGTAGGGTTTGGGTGTTCATAGAGTCTGTGGAACCTTGGGATGCGAAGTCCAGGGCACCCCTGAGACGTATTCACATGAGGTGCACCTTTGGTGATGGAGGACCTCTCCCGTTCTTCTTTGGCATTTGCTGGCATCTCTTGAAGAGAAAGAGAAGAAGAGTTGCAGTAATTTGCAAAAAAAACAAACTTAAAATTTGACACATTTTCTACTGAAAATATTAACATCTAAACTGACATCAATATGATCTAGTGAAATGTAAAACAAACTTTTGAATGTCGTCTTACCTCCACTCTCTATGAGCACATCCAGTAATTCATCCATTTGCTGGCTTCTGGTAAGTTGCTGGAACAGTAATAAAAAAAATTTGTTACCAAGTGGCTCAATGTTTTATTGATTCCAATGAAATCAAAAAATCTAAAAGCAGTACATAAAAATATGCAAATGTATGCATTCAAGACTTATAGAATATAGAAAATAGATTGTTGGAATTCATTTGAAGCCACTCAGCATATTATCACATCTGCAGAATACTGAGAAACTCAACTGATGGATGTCTGCAACCTTGCTGTGGCTATTGGCTTTGCAGATGCCTATAAGTTTAAGCAAAATTAATCAAATTACTAACAACACATTTTGGACATTTCTTGACTATTATTGATGCAAATAAAATTTAAACACCAGAGTGTCCATTGTTTTGGACTCTCATAGGTCCCATTTTCAGCAAACCTGTTTCATTTAATGAAATCACCAAACTGCTTTAGACTCAGTGGGTTTGGAAACATAGCGCAATGAAAAAAATCAATCAAGACAGATGATGAGAAGACAAACTGAGACAGGTGGAATGGTGGATAAAGGTAGGTAGGTAGGTTTATTAAAATCTCTAGCCAACCATTGGCTACTGAATTTCAGTATGAATTTATGTTTACCTGCTTGACTGCATCCTCATAGCAAGGGGGCTGTCTTAAGTCTGATGCATCTGAATCTGAGCTACTGAAGGCAGGTGGGGAGACCTGGCCCTTTTGGCCAACATGCCCCGGAGAGGGCAATATTGACATCTATATGAAAAATAGGTGAAAAGTGATATTAGCAACCAATTTTAGGAGGGATTGATTGCTAAATGTATCTGAACTGTTCTTAGTCTTCTCACATTAAACATTTGGAACTAGGTTTTTTGGAGTTGGGTCATTCTTGTAAGGGGAAAAACTCACGAGCATGTAAAGAAATGAGTGATAAAATCAAAGGTTAAGTGACAAAACTCATGAAAGGTGACAGAACAAAAGAAGTAATTGAAAAAAAGAACAAAGGTATGTGAACAGGAGAAGAACCGGAAGACATTCACATCATGGTAACAAATGCAAAGATTCATTCACCTCACCTTTGGGTGCATGTTTGGGTTGTCAGGTTTGGCTGGGCAGCCATGGCCACATTCATTTGAGTTGGAAAAGACTCCCTGAAGGCCTCTTTGGTCTGACGAATAAGAGCAGTTGGTTGCCTGGTCACCGTTCTTCTGCTGTGGAGTGAGTCAGATATCACAAATTTTGCAAAGGACATATTGAAATCCACACCTGACTGCATCAAGCAAATGTATCTGCACATTATACCTGCATGCTGCGTGCTCTATTGTTGGCTTGAGAGTGGGGGTGGATGCACCCGTCTCTTCCCAGTGCAGGTGATAGTAAATAGGTGTTACTGGGAGATGGGGGGTGGGGGCTACTGGAAGGCTTTCCAATAGGGGAGTTCTGTGGTGAACACTGGGGACTGAGGAAAGCTGACATTGTACAGGGGCTACCAGAAGATGGGGCAGTGTCCATACACCCTGGCCCATCAGGGCCTGCCATATTAGAGAGGCAGGCAGCACAGTGTCCCAGGTCCTCCATGCAGCTGCCGGAGGAATTCTTCAGTTGTTTTGGGGAAGACATTGGACAGCTGGAAGACAATGACATTGGTTCCTGTTTGACGGTCACCCCAAAGAAGTGCTGATCCATGATAGCTGGGCTCTGGTGATGATGCATGGAGGGGTGAGAATGAGGCAGAATGGGTTCTTGTGTTGCTCCATAACAGCGTTTCCTCTTGTGAAGCTGCATTTTCAGTTCTTCAACCTAAAACGAAAGCCCACCTTTGACATTTTGCTTGTATATTCGCAGATAACTAAAACATGGTTCATTATCGCTGACCTGTCTCTGCTCCTGATGGAGCTTCCATGTCAGCTCTTCAATCACCTTCTGCTTTTCCACCAACATCTTATCCTTCTCAGCATCCATGCCATCCATACATCCACCATCTCCTCCTCTTAGTCCCCCAGGGCCCCCTCCCAGACCATCCTCCATGCCAAATTGCGGTGGAGATGGCTGGATGCCAAATTGGGTCGGTGAAGACATTGGCACATCACTGAAGCTGTCAGGGAGGGAGCCACTGAGGGACAGCTCTGAGGATGCTGGGGAAATTGGAGGGGTGGAGGAGGTGCTAGGGTAGTGGTAATAGCCTCCCTGGGACACAGCACTGGAGGAGGATGGAGACTGGTAAGAGGACAGAGATCCTGTGGGTGTGACAGGGAAAGTCACTGTGGTGATGTCAGAGGAGCCTGATGGGGAGGAGCCAGCAGGGGAGTCTTTGAATGGTCTGAGTCGCTCGATGAGGGCTGTCTTGGTGCCGGAGACAGGCATGCCGCGAATACGGAGATGTTGCCTGAGCTCTGATACCTACAGCAACAAGATGACAAAATTACTCAGATCTTCTTGCAGTATCACTGTTAAATATTTTTCTTTTACTTTGGAACACTTACTTTTAAGTCATCAAGATTAGGTGGCAAAGGTCCAGGTTTGGCTGGTGAGATGTTGCTCTGGTTGGGATATGTGTTCTTAACTGGGGAGGAAGTGTTACTGTTGGCTTGACTGGATGGACCACTGGAGCTGCAGGCCAATAGCTGCTCACTGACACCTCTGCAGGAGGGGAATTTAAAGTTGGTTATGCTAATAAATATCACATTGAAAGTGAATAAAAGACCCCTCACTGCATTGATCTATGTTAAAAACCTATTTAGAGGAATCTATAGTGACTTACTTCTGAATTTGCCTCTGCGTATGAGGCTGGTAGCTGAATGTAGGTTGTCGCTGCTGAACCTGGGCCTGGTTCTGGCTCTGCGAACCTTGTGTTTGTGGCTGGGGATGTGTCTGAGCATGTTTCTGCTGGCTCAGGATCTGTAGCTGCAGGAAAAGCTGCTGCTGCTGGAGCAGTCGTGCATAGGCTGAGTCCATGGGTGGAGGGGACTTCTCTGCTTTCTGGTCTGGAGGAATGTACTGGTGGTACTTCAGCTTTTTAACTTTTGGTTTCACATCTTTGGGCTTTTTATGGCGGTTCTTGTCTGATGTCTTTGACTGTTATGAATGAGGACATGGTGTCAACACATTTAGATCTGAACAGACACTTTAAGTTAATCAGAGATAACTATCACAGAGGAGTGAAAATATTTATGCATGTTTCTGACCTTGACAATAGCAGGAACTGTTATTGGAGAAGTATTCTGGGTACCATTAGCCCCAGACAGACCTTCATCGTGGTTTTGATCCGGTGGATCTTGGGTCACATTTCCCTGTGTAAAAAAATAAATCTATAATGCTTGATACAGTTTTAATAATGTAATACATCAAACTGGTTCACCAAGACTTGAAAATGTCTTGACTTATTACTGTTTTTGATTTAAATTGGACTTAAATTTTTTTTTTAAATATAATGGAAAAAAGGACAGTCAATGTGGACACCAATGATTGCATAATCAATTTTTTTTCAAACATTTATATCATAATTCAATTTAAAAAATGTGCTTCACCAACCATATTTTATGCATAAGTAATAATAAATGTGTCACATAATAATGACCAGATGTTCTACCTGGACAGTGTGCCTTTAAATATTATATAACTATAAAAATTGTCTTATTCATTTACTTTATTTTTCTTGGTGTAAATACCTCATATTTTAGGATTTTAGTCCTTCCTTAACTTGTTACAGCTGAATTATAGCTGAAGTGAAGAGGCACAGTTACAAGAGCGTTTACATGAAATTAAATAATTATACACAAATTTTAACATGTATTGATGCTCAATTTACAGAAGCATTCCTAAAAGTTCCTAAAACATTTTGAGCATGAACGATCCTTTTCTGGCAAGAACAAGGAATTTTGTGACCATTGAGCCATTAGACCAAGGTAAGCAATGCAGAAATAATGACAACTCAACAAGTAGGAAGGCTGGGTATGTAGGAATGTGTCACCAGTTCAAATTATTCCACCAGTTAGTAATGCAATTCACTATGCCACCACTGGACGGCAGAAGGTGCAAACTAGTGCTGTCTAGAAACTATTTAAAATAAAAGTCATATTAAGAAAAACTTTTTTTTTCTTTTCACCTGTTGAGAGCTAGTGAGGGCAGATGAGGATGAGGAGGGAGCTCTGCCAACAGTGTCAGATGAAGGGCATGCTGATCCCTGTGATTCATCGCTGTGGTGCTGCTCCGGGGACAAACTCTCACTGCTGCTGTCCTCCTCGAATGCATAGGAATCTTCCTGCTTTGGGAACTTGCCATGGTTTACTGTATGGAAAACATGGCGGTCAATGTCTATTTATTTCAGACAAGATCTCTGCACAGGCAAACTTTCCAAAGTTTAGCTCAGTTTGTGAGCTGCTGGCCATACCAAACTGTTGAGAACTGGGAAGACAGCATTAATAAAAAAGAAGACAAGATAAGTGATCAGAGAAAGTGTAAACAACCTAGGAGAATTAGAGATATTCCCTTTGTTAACCAGGATAACAGGATATCAGCTCTTTAACTGTGACAGCTGTGAAGTCTGCATGATTTCATATTTGTCAAAAGCCTAAAAATCGTGTCTTGTAGTAATGTCAGACCTCTGACCTCTGACCCCTCAACATGGTCAACAAACCATGTTTAATGTATTTTTATTTATGATGAATGTGTCTTTCCTCTCTTCTTTTTGTCTATCTCCCTTTCTCCTCCTCCTTTACCGAGCTAGTCATCAGCAGTATCCGCCCTGATATGACCTCTGGTCCTGTTCAAGGTTTCTTCCTGTTAAAAAGGAGGTTTTTTTTCTTTGCCACTGTTGTTGGCTTGGGTTTCAGGTTCTAGGTTTCTGTAAAACACCTCTTAATTGTAGACACTATATAAATAAAGTACAACTAAATTGTCCCTTACTGCATTTGGAGGATATATTCTGCTAGGTTGCAATGGGCAGCGTTTGTCCTTTAACTGCAGCCAGAATTGTTGTTTATGGCCACCTTCCCTGCCCATTGAGCACATGGTGCAACGTGTGAGCGGTGGTATTCACACACTGCCTGTCTATCACTGACACCTAGTGCGACATTAACCCCAAAGGTGTTACACTGTGTGGATATGAACCTGACACTGCCACTTTACATCCACCTTAATGCTGATTGGCTGGACTGATGGCTATCTGGCCTGTGTGGATGTCTTCATGTGTGCGTGTGTAATGATACAAGATTGTTATTTTGTATCCATGTGACAGGACAGGAATAGAACCTGGTTTGAATTCATTCTGACATGCACGCACACACACATACAATGTGCAATCTATATATTTTATATACAATCTATATATTTTATATACAATGTGCAATCTATATATATATATATATATATATATATATATATATATATATATATATATATATATATATATATATACAAATATAAGATATAGATAATTTAATCTAATATATATATATATATATATATATATATATATATATATATATATATATTAGATTAAATTATATATCTGGTATTTGTAGGCTTCAAGCAACTTCACAACTTCACTGTCATTAGCAGATTGAGGTGGCAGAATTACAGGAAATCTGCAAGCTATGTACACATCCGCTGTCCAAGTGGCTGCTTACAGATGGGTCACATAGTTTCCAACATTACAGCACAGAGGTTGAAGGCATCATTAGGAGTGTTGTGTGAGAGGATGTGGAGCTTTAAGGTGAGGGGTTAATGCTGCAGGCGAGAAGACCCCAACAGCCTGGTCCTGTCACAGAGCATTGGAGGAGGGGGCAAAAACATACACACAGGTACACCCACACACACAAAGATGCACTCTGGCTCAAAAATACATCACCACTTCTGAGGGAAAAGGGTGGAACCAAATACAGCTGCTGTTCATCTCAATAAATGGTTCCCTCCTCTTGCAAAAGGTAGTGTAGTGTAAACCAGCTGACCACAGCCTGCCGTCTCTTTTACGCAACATGTTTACTCGGAGCTCAAGGGGGCAAACATAAAACCAATGAAGCAGTGCAGTCCAGACAGAAAAACAAAAAGAGTTCTGCTGCCAAGAGTGATATAGAGAGAGTGAGTTACATGTTTGTGCATTTGAAGACTATGTGTCAAGGCGTAATGGTACTGTTGGATGCTTTAGGTCTAATTAGACGCATCGCTAAATCAGCGCAGTGTCTAAGCAAGCATGTCATGCATTTCCTTAAATTAAGGAAAGGCGGAGGTCCCAAAAGCACTTTAGATCAATAGTCACATCGGTGAAGAATGCTGCCAAAGCACCTCTTTGAATATAACCTTTCAAAGCCATGCTAACAGGATTTTTGGAAACCTGCACCAAGGTTCAGGTATTCTATGGAATACTCCTCACATGCTAGGAAAATCGTATACATTCTCATTGCAAGAAACGGCCTTAAAAAGAACAAGACTGAAGCACATGAACTATATGACCACTGTATGTTTTTAGTTGGTTCTCAATTCCCATCTACATACCTCAGTATTGGTCTCCTGTAGGAAAATAGATGCTCTAACAATGATTACTATGACACCCAATGATATGAGCACATTGGCCTAGCTATGATGTATACCACTAACAATATATTTTCAACCCCAATGTAGTTTATAAACCCTCAAGAGTCTACATTAGAGACTTTAACTGTTTATTACTGTCATGAATAATTTCTCCCGTGTTTTATGAATTTTGATGCTGCCGATAAATTATTATGAGTGTTTATTCATGTCAAACATAAAGCATCATTAATACATTAGACTCTGCTCAGTAAAAGAAATAAAAGTCACTTGAAAACACGTAACAAACAAGTCTGTCTAAGTTCTCAGTCATCCAGGTCATGGTAATTCTGGTAGTTGAGCAACTGGACTGGTTGAGTTTCAGAACTGATGAAGCCTCTTGGATGAGAGGCAAAACGTCTTTGTGAAACTCAACCAGTCCAGTTGCTATGATTCAATTACCAGAAGTGACAAAAAATGAATCCTCTCTCTTAATTACCCAAAGCTTGGTCTTGGTGAACAATTGGACATGGTTGAATGCATCCTGATTAAGCTTTGTCAAAACACTTTTTGACCAATTGGGATTCAGGAGACTTCAGTTTATCTAGATACACCCTTAACTTGTTGCTTGTCTTGGTACTCTAGAGCACAAGAGTGTGGGAAACAAACAAACTTAAAGTGCTTGTTGAAAGCATCGCTTGAGTATCACCCAAAACTGGCAAATTACAATGAACTACTCAGAATAATAAATACTTCATTGGTCATTTATAAGCTATTAAACCACTTTTCACCAGGCAATAATAAATGTTGATTATTGATGAGGTTTGCTGATATGTCGATGGAGTTATTGAAGAGGACTGAGCTTGAGAAAATGGTTTGAAACCAGTAAAATGGAAATACTGGCCCATACATACAATACAGAGACAACTCATTGATAATACACCACTTTCTCTGTGAACAATCAGGGTACAAGCATTGTTCCTGTGCGAGTGCCATTATATGACGCCAGACTTTGCAGTAGTGCTGCTTTATTTGTTTCAAGACAGACTCATACAATCACTTCCATTCAAATGAAGTAAGCCTTTTTGAAACTCTCTGACAGCAAGAATGGAAATAATAGTTATTTTTAGGGCACATTATGCCTTTGTAATTTCATTCTGGCTTTCTTTGTCAAGGTTTAATCTAATGTTGAAAGGCGTACATTAAACATTCTACTTTTTGTTTGACAAAATGCTGTGGAAGTCATACTTGTTTGAGCAGATTACCATCTCCAACAGAGTGCTTCATACTACTGAGTATCCAGCTAGAACAGTGTTTTTTTTAATACACACACATCTGGGAGGGGAGCATATGCTCTTCTTCATCAAAACAAATGACACACATACACATCCATTCTGCTGATACCTGTCGTTGTGATGTCAGAGGCTAAGGGGGTAATGTTAATTTGGACCACAACATCAGGGGCCCCAGTCTGAGCCTCCAGAGTGGAACTGTTTGAGGCCAGGTCTGCACAACAAAACATCTCTATCTGCACTATGGCTGACAGGAAACCACACATAGTTTATTTGAAAACAAATTCACATTTTGACGGCACTGTGGTGTGGTGGTTAACACTGTTGCCTCACAGCAAGAAGTCCCTGGGTTCAAATCTCAGTTGGGATGGAGGCTGGGGACTTTCTGTGTGGAGTTTGCATGTTCTCCCTGTGCCTGCGTGGGTTCTCTCTGGGCACTCCGGCATAAGTGGGGATTAGGTCAATAGGTAATTCTAAATTGCCCATAGGTGTGAATGGTTGTTACCCCACCATTACCCAATGAGCTGGCATGGGCTCCAGTCCTCCCACGACCCTCAGTGGAGGAACAAATGGTTAGAAAGCAAGTGAGTGAGCAAATTCACTTTTTTTCAATTTTTTTTTGTATTGTTCATACTTATATTCAAAAAGACATAAACACATACTTTCTGACACAGGACTTTTGTAAGAATGAGCAAGAAAATTGTATTTGGATCCTTGTCTCAGAATAAATTCTTCACACAAATGAGACTTTAGAAGTGCTTGTAAACTACTAGCTTTGTGTTTCAGTCTCTGAAATATTACCATTTAAAGTTAGCTAAGTTTCAACAGCCAAGTTGAGTTGGGTTTTACCTGGCCACCTTTGTGAGAATAAATTCCATTCTACACTTGTGATTAATCAGATTTATCCCAAGACTCCATCCAACTTTGATAACAATCAATATACCATTTCAGGTATATTCTAAAATTTCTTTAGCTGTTCCACTAAGAACACACAAACGGGATCTCGGAATATTGTAAGTGGAAGAACTGTAATTTAAAAGCAGCACCTGGTAAGATTTTCAATCTTCCACAATCTTTTTCACTTAAATCTTGTATAAATAAGCAGCACTGATTCATACCTCCCTTGGCCTGTGGTAGCAGTGATGAGAGAACACCACATCACTCTGGATATCTGAGAGCAAGCTGAGGCACTTATTTGGTCAAAAATAAATTTAGTGAGATATTTCCAAGGGTTGAAAGGCCATGCAGCTGAAATAAAAGGAATAATATTGAGCTGTGTGCAAGGTAATTATAGTATATCCTGTCTGATGAGGAATGGGCCATGAATGCAACACGTCATGGGGAACTTTACAAAGACGTCAAACAAAATAAAAATAACTTTAGTGGAATGAGCAATATTCAGCATCCTTTGTCTTCTATGGAGCAAATATTTGGCTTAATTTGTCATTCACACTAGATTCATGCAATTTGTTGAAATTTAAAGCAGGGTAGAAAGTACAGAGAGAAGAAAAACATTGTTCTGTGGACACCAGTACCTATGGGAATGCCCTAAACCTTTTATTTACATCCCGAAGACACAATTTATTCCTATCACTGGCACCAACTTTACAGATCATAACAATAAAAACAATAAAACTGTTAAAGCGTTTTCCTTGTGTAATTTTCACATCAGCTGTCATTAAGCCAACAGAATCAGTGATGGTTATTGGAAAATGGAAGGTGAAAGGCCATTACAAAAGTAAATGACATAAAATGATAGGGAGTAGCAAAAGCCCAATTTGCCTAAATCTTCTGGATCTAGTGTCTTGATTCCTATGTTGCTGCCGGTGATCATCCAGCAGCAGGATGACATCATCATCAGTTTATAACCAGCCCCAGAGTCTCCTGCCTCACCAGTCACCAGCCTGATTTAAGATCTGATTTGACATCAAGGGACATGGAAAGCTTTCAGTTGGTTTAAGAGGTGCACCATGGCTTCATGGTTGTGCACGGGCATGATGTAATGTGAGCCAGGATGCCGAAAGCTAGAGTTTTGACTTTTAAACATTCTGCAGCAGTGTTAAAACACACAAGGCACTTACTGAAATATGTGTACCTGCTGACTTTATCTGTCAAAAGTAAACATCCCAGTAAGAGGTAAGATGTATGGTGGGCTAGGCACAACTAAGTCCTCTGTGTTTCCATTTGCTTAGGATTAAAGCACCGCTGTTGAAAGAGTAAGAATCAATGCTTTTCAAGAAGAAAAGCACCGTAAACCTGCAGCCACTGCCCTATTATCTTTATAAGAAAATAGACACTGTGTGTATATTCAAACTTGTGACCAGCCAGCAGACAGTGTGCTCTGATGCAGGCCACATGCCAGTTGGGCCTTAAGAGACTGGGGTGGATTTTTGAATAGGCTAATAAACACCAGATGTTCCCTGGGTAATATATACACAGACCCTGTGCCGTGTCCATCTCCCGGCAGGAATAACACAGCCAGACAGGGCCTAAAGCAGGGGTGTCAGAGTTTGGTCCTCAAGGGCCGGAGCTGGCCGGGTTTTCTGATCTACCAGGTGGATCTAACAGGTAGAAATCTGCTTCTGCTTCACCAGAACCAGATTTCCACCTGGTAGATCGGAAAACTGTTCAGATCCGGCCCTTGAGGACCGAACTCCGACACCTGTGGCCTAAAGGATCAGATCACCCGAAGCACTGAAGAGAAAGATGTTGTGACACCTCATCAGGGAAGTAAGAACTCTTTGGATAATGTATGAGAGGAAGAGGAAGTTCACCCTGTGGATTGGGGGTTACATCTGTTGAGCTACCTGCAATAAAGACATGATTAGTTAATTAAAAGGGACATGCGACAACCATGGGACAAATTGTGGTTCCACCTTATCTATGACAGACCCCAAGAAACTGATAGGACCTCACTGGGTCTCTGCATTCCGTTCCCCTGCACACTTACTGGTTTATCGGGAGGCTGGAGCCTCTGCAAAATGGCAAATGGTGCCAGAGATATCGCTCAACAAATCCCTGGCCTGCAGTCTCGGCTCTCCCCCTGCTCTGTCCCCTCGTTGTTCCCACTGGCGAGTAAAAGCACTGACATCGCTAAGTGCTCATGTTTGCCAAGACAACCCCATTTTGCCAGAGTGACTGATAAGAGTTAAACAAGCTCTATATTTCATTTTTTTAATTTTGCTCTGGTGAAAATTCACCACTCTGGATTGTGGGAACATATCCCTGCTACTAAATATTAGCATCTGACGTTAAAAAAACACGAGCCACCATTGGTCTCTGAGTCACAATTGAAAGTGAAATTGGAGCTGTGGCTTGCAAAGAGTGTAGGACAAGTGGACATAGCTATGGCAGGCTTACCAATACTTTTAGAAACAAAATATTTGTGTGTGTCAAGCAAGTACTTGTGGGTATCTTTCTTTGGGAGGGTGGGAATAAACCTAATTCCATACCTTTTCCTCATGGAAAAGTGAATAAATGCAAACTATTTAAGACTGAAATGAAATGTTCTATTGAAATGTTCTACTAAAAATTCAGCTTCACAAGAGACCAGTAATTAACCTCATAAGTTGAATTATGTTTCCTCTGGCTCATATGATTTTAAAACAGCAACATGCTACTCAAAATGTACTTCATCTCATTATGTTTTGGTGTCTGGGTGTTCCTCCACTTTGATGTGGTGTTCTGTTATCAAAGTGCTGTAAACAGGTCAACATCAGTGTGCTGAGAGCTTCTTCCAGTGCAGGAACATTCCTTGAAGGTCACTCACCGGCTACGCTGCCTTCCTTAGTGGATATCTGGCACATTTATCCACCTGCTTCCTCTGTGTCGACCGCTGCCCTGTCTCTACCTGTGGATTTATCCACCTCTGGAATCTGGATCTGCTTCTCTTCATTGCGTTTGTCATCTCACTTGTTTTTATTCAGTTTTTCTTTGTCAGCCTTTGGTGTTTTAATCTTTCCTTCAAAGACTTTTGAAGTCGATGCTGCCTCTAATGCATTTACAAATCATTTAACAGCAGAAGTCACAAATATAAAGGGAACCAAGAGGGATCCTATAATGTCTGTCAAAGAAGACAACATTTTATTGTATCATTCAATATTTGTTCTCCTGTTTGATTTATCAGTTTTAAACAATCCCATTTTGCAATCCCTTTTAAACAACAGAAATATTGAATTCCATAATGATCATATTTGTAAAAATCTTTTTAATCATGCTAATCTCTTCTAGTTCATTGTAGTTGCAGTATTTTTGTTCTGTCACTTTTAAACAAAACTCTGATGAAATAGTTTTCCCAAAAGTTTTGGTAAACATTGACAAACTGCTTTGCGCCTAATTCTCTCTTCAGTTCCCAATCCAACTTGTCCAGGTGGAACCATTTAAAAAACCTATATACCTATACACTAATAATTATGTTATGTTCTGAGTAAGATGCAAGGGGTGCCTTTATATTATCACAAGTTGTCATTGTACCCCAGTAGGTGCTGCATCAATTTCTATGCAAGTGGAGGATTATCAACCAGTATCAACCATCGGAATATGCCCAAAATAAAACCAAATAAAACCAGAAGTACCTCCAGGATCTGGTATAAGTTATATATTTTTATGTCAGACTTATCTTGTTGTGTTATCTATGTTAGCTTTCCTCTGTATGTTTTCATTTTACAGTCTGAAACCAAATAAGGGGAGGTGTGTGCAGATATGTGCGTGTGTGTGTTTGTGTGTGTGTGTGTGTGAGAGAGAGAGAGAGAGAGAGAGAGAGAGAGAGAGAGAGAAAGAAAGAAAGAAAGTGTGGGTGCGTGCACATGCAGGCTTGCATGCAAGTGTTTCTGCATTGGTTCAGGCTCAGTGTTACTCACGAGGCATGATGCCTTGGTCTGCCAGCTGCTCGCGTGTCCTCCTCTGCTGAAGTCTTAACTGTAGGACTGAAGACAGAGGGAAGAAAGAGGAGGAAAAGAGCAGAAAAGAAGGTGAGACCGAGGTGTGGAAAGACAGGTAAGGCACAGACAAAAAATGTGGGAAAAGACAGAGAATGCAACCCACTTAGTAAAACAAGGTTTGATAAAACAAAACAAACAAAAAAAACCACACATCATCTACAAGCCAAGAAAGCAACAGATGTCAGTTTATAGTGTGATCAGACACGTGTGCAGTTTGGATTGTATATGCATATGCATAGAGAAAACAGAAAGAAAACAACATGGCTTGCTCACAAATATTTCTATGAGCAGGATGTAGAGAATGATAAACACAGCTCCTGGCTTTTAAACAGATCGGCGAGGCAGTGTGTGGTCTGGAGGGTATGCACACGTTTCAGTGTGGAGAAGTGGTCTAGGTGGGAGTGCGGGGTCATAAACATAGATCCTCCCCCATGTCTGTTGGTCTGCTTGCATCTGTGACTCTTGCTTTTTATTTCTTTGTCCGTGTATATTTTCCCTCTTCCCGGTTATCTTCAGCGTCTTCTCTGCAAAACCTGGGTCTGACACACCAGCATGAAATGTTTCCTTCTTTTCCTGAAGGCCTTAATCACTTTTCTTCTCATCTTGGCTATTTTTAACCCCATTGAGTGTTTCATGTTCATGCAGACAGACATCATGCATTGTATGATTTTCCGTTCAGCTATTTTTAAAATTCTGACTGAATTCTACAAGCTCGGGTGCCACATTGTAATGCTACACCTCCATTATGTAACAACAGGCCCTTCTCTTCACCCAACATCTGCTTTAGTTTATAGTTTGAAGGCCATGACCTGTGAGTCGCAGCATCACATGCAGCCACTGTCGGTCCTGCTGAATGAAACTTGCCTGTAAACTTATCATTAATACAGATTTTGTTCCAAAGTACAGAAAAATAGATATTTGTTTCACCAGGGAATTGTATTTTTTGTACATGTTAGTGTTTAAAAATGCCAATGTGGTTGTGATTAATCTCATTTTCTTTCACATAAGGGTGCATCATTGACTTTTTCAATCCCTAATCTACATCAAGAAATGGCAAATATCTGAGGTGGCATACACTTTACTTGAATATTTTAATTTAACATTTTTTTCTGGATAAAGCCCATTGCTTCTTTTTAAAGATGATTTGATATTAGTACACTTATTTTTATTTATTTATTTTTTAATACATACATAACTCCACATGGTAGAGTTCCATTCTTCACACACTAATGATGTATGCTAATTTCTGTATATAGGTTTTCCTGACTAATTCCCTCAGAGGTCTAAATGCTCTGGGTTCACTGAAGGCTTATCAATAATTCTGCCTAAAAAAAATCACAACAGCAGCTGTGTAATCTACTTTCCTCTTTGAATGTTTCCCTCCCGGGGGCCGTCTGTCCTGATTGCAAAGTGTACATGTGACAGAAAAAAGATCCGAGCCAGACTGCGTAATCACAGATCACTGAACCGTGCACTACTCTGCCTCTCTCACTGTTGACTTTCAAACTGAAGACATTCGTTTCAACTTTCTTGACAATAAAGGACACACAAATCCACAGTCACATTTACAAGTTGTCAGATTTATAGTCTAAATAGAAAACCATTGGTCCTGGTTTGCACTGGTGAAATGATGATCATTACTCGGGACATTGTAGTGCTATTCTGATTTACTGCTCTCTTGAGGCTCACATTGTTACAGTAATAATAACGTGTTTACACTTAAACTCCAGCATCTTAGCTCAAGAGCTTTGTTGCATTTGTTACACGAATTCCTCTGAAGTTTCCTTCAGTGCTTGCTGGAATGTGTTTGTGACAGATGTATAAATGTAACTGTATAAATTCTAATAAACAGGTATTCCTGTTTATACTGACACAGAAAATAAAAATTGACCTAGGACAGTTCAAGGCTGTTGCATGAACAGGAGCCAGGTACAAGTTGAGTGAACACTCCAACATTAACACAACGTTGCTGGAGGCATTCCAGTAGTCAACAGTGGGATACCAGTGTGATCCAGAGAAACACAGCATTTCAGCACACAAGCCAAGTCATTCCACAGGTAAGTGTCTTCTTATCTCTTGCCAGAATGTCATTCAAATTGACTCATTGGTGTTTTTCAAGTTCAGGCTTGAATTCTATTTTTTATTGTGGGGAAACATAAGCAGGAATAACCAAAGGTGTCAGGATCAGTCATTCCATATTGATTTACAGTGTAATTAATTTGGTTAAGGATTTATTGATAAGCCTGAGGGAAGTGTTCTCTTTGAGGTAATATAATTCAACTAAATTTGACTAAAAGAGACCTCATTAAACAAAACTGTTGAAATTTCATTTAAATTGATCATTTCGTATTCATGCAGTGGGGTGACATGCAGTGGGGCTGTCATAGTGTTGGCAATGAACCCCACTGATTTCCAAAGGACCCTGGCAGCAGATTCTGAACGATTATATCATACAAAGGCAAAACATTGATGAGCTAACCTGCCAACTGCAGCTATAATGGAGTGGAGTGGACTTATTGTATATTCATTTTTTCTAGTCATCTTCGACCAGTCACAATGGGCATTCATGCACTGATGGTCCAGTAACCTGTTAGGAATAACCATTCATGCACTTAAGACTGTAGCTTCAGGGCTGTTTTTCTGCTCTCCCACCTGAGCTAAAGCCACCCCAGTATGATGAGTTTGAGTTTGAAAACAGCCATTTTAACTCAAAATGAAAATGGCGTGACCATAAACCAGCAATGTCCAGACTGGGGAAAACTCCTTAATGAGGTCTTAATCTCTACTTTTAGTATTAATCGGGCAGCAGCAGTTCCCAGAACTTTACTTACTGAGAAAAGGCAGCGACAACTGCTTTAAATGGGTCTCAAAGTGCAACTCAGCTGCTTCAACTTAAAGAAAACTGTAATTCTTGAACCACCTGACTGTTTGAGACTCATCTTGTCATCAGAGGTTATCATGTAGAGAATTATGTGCAGCTTCACCTCTCTTATACGGTCAATATTTCTCTCATGCACTCATAAATTCCCCTGGGCCTTCAAGTTGGTTGTTGCCTTGCATTATCATACATTAATCCCAAACATAGGATGTTTTCCCTGCCAGTAAAGACTGTCTTAAAGAAATGTCTTACATTGCTTGAACATGTAATGTGATAAAACAATTGACACGAATGTGTAATTGTCCATGTGATCTAGTGCAATCTAAATTTTAAACTACCCTCCAGTTTTCCAACCCCATTTTTACTTAATTTACAGAAGAACAAGAGCGAGACCCATAGATTTTTGCCAGATCAAGTGCACTTTCATAGCCTGACTTAATCATCTATATGTAAATGTCCAGATTTGTGGGTGGGCAGAATCTCAGATGTCTGCGCATGAGAACTTATTTGAATGCTGGTAAAAATGTGTTGCCTGGTTACCATCCTGGGTGAGGCAGTAAAACTCATAATTTGGTGACTTTCTGAGTAGTGACACCAGGAAATAAAACAATTAAACAACCTTAAAAAAACTCTCAAGATGGATCCCTTCTCAAAAGCAACAATATAGTTATTTCAAACACTTGTGTGTTAAAAGTTGCCAACTGATATGCCCCCTTTGGAGAATTTTATTCACTAAATGCTGGTTAAACATGGAACTACCAGACACCTCTGGCTGGATTTTTTTTTCGAACATCCACCCTCTTGTGCTCCCGGAGCACCGGGGGTCATTTCCCAGCCTACAGATCTGCTCTAAACAACTTAGAGGAAAAGCATCATTTACTCTGCCATTTCTGGTACGCAATTAAAGCTCACAGGCAAATGGCAAAGAAAGGCTGATTCCAACAGCTGGCACATTCAGAGCAGTGCGAGGAGTCGCTTTTGGGGGTATTAAAAGCTTTACAGGCAGCACAGAAAGTGGGATTTTGAGCTTTGCTGTTGTAACTGACAGTTACATTTCCCTCAGGGAGGTGGCAGTGTTGCTCAGACTACACAAATGAACGGCTTCGCCAAAATGTCAAGCGTTTAAGAGCAAGAGGTAAAGTTTATAGAGAATGTATGTGTCTATAAAATCCCAACAGCTGCTGTACATATGAAGGAATTTTAATTGTTGCTATAATACACACTCTTACCCTTTCTCTCATATAGTACAATGTACACACACACACACACACACACACACACACACACACACACACACACACACACACACACACACACACACACACTTCCCACTGAGCTACATTAAGATAACCTGTGACCCCTCTCCAGTGCATAATCTCCCATTATCAGCATGCACACACTGGGAAACATCTCTCTCTGGTTTGCCTCAGCAACAGCAAGTTGGCATGGAGCAAGTGCAGTAACCTGCCCGAGACCTCACCCTCACGTGTCCCACTTTTACAAGGAGGAGAAAGAGCATCAAAGATACACAGCCAGCCTGTGAATCCATCACGGCATGACAGGACACATTGTCATGTTTCTCTGGAGAATTTCTTGACCTCTGCCGGCCTCTGAGTATTATTCCTCTGAGCATCAATATTCCTCTGAGCATAAATATATTACACTGAGCATCCTCTGAGCATAATCCTCTGAACATCAATATATTACACACACCTGTTTCTTTACATGTACAAACTGAAGAGCTCATCACGAGTTTCAACGCAGTTTAGGGTGATATTAATGTGTGCAGGATTGCCTGTAAATGCCATTTGTTGACACCTGTTTTTCCAGGCTCCCGAAAGGAACAAAACAGTAGCTGGCCAGAATGTTCACAATAGAGCCGTCAGGTGACTTACCTGATCTAAATTTGCTTCGTATCAGTATGGAGTGTTCAGAGCCCAGAAGAGTCATAATGCTAACAGTACAGGTCCAGTGTTTAAGGGATGCAAAATGAAGTCATTCGATTTGCGGCGCGCACTTTGACCCTCCTGGTCAGCTCTGGATGAAGATGAGATGCAGCAGCCTGCCTCATCAAGGGCTCTACTGGAAACGTGATGTAGGGAAAAATAAATCACTGGCTTTGTGGAATCTCTGTCAGCAGCCGGTGTGAGTGCCGGCTGCAGACCCGCTCTTCTGCTCTCTATCCCCCGAGAGGCTGATGTGGGACTGTGTGAGTCTGGTCAAGCTTTGGTCCCATCCAGCTGAGAACTCTGAGGCCCAGGGACAGCACAGAGAGAGATATGCCCTGTATGGGGAGGAGCCATGCAGCCAGAGTTTGCTACAAGCTCCGCCTAGCTCCTAGTCTGCGAGGCAGACGGGCCTCTGCTGATGACTTCTTCCTCCCTCCTTCCCTCCCTTCACTAGTGTAAATATATCTGCCTATCAGCTGTGCTGGCTGTCATTAAAGAGGAGAGGGGGGGAGCGATTAGATCCAGATAGAGACAAAGATAGTGGAGCAACAGTACAGCCAGGAGGGAAAAGCAGACATTGTAACATGCTTCTCATGTTGGACAAATTATGAGATCAATATGATTCAGCTCACATGAGCTGTTCTTTAATTAATTTCAAGAATTCAGTCATTGCTGATGCTTCATGAACAACACAGTCATGAATTAATATAACTTAAAATATTTATTTTTTATACTTTAATTTCTTGATATTGTCTCAAGTAACCAATCTGTTGTATACAGTCACCCAGCAGCTAAGAGTCTAGTTTATCTTATCTGCAATGATAGTAGATTCCCCAATGAGTATTCAACAAAGCATCCCTTCGTTCAGCTCCCACATACCAACCAGACATTTGTCTGAGTTGAACTATAAGCTCTGAACTTTCTCTCTTCAAATGGGTGGCATTAGCAATGCAATACCAACATGTCACCAAGTAAGCAGGCTGGTAGTTAGCTGGATCCAAGATTGCAGTTGTATGAACATAATATATAGAAGATATAACATATGAAATACACCAAAGAGTGTATTTCAGAAAAAGAAAGAAATATGTTAAATGCTATATGTGTATAAGTGTTTATGTTTCACAACAGGTGACAAGGCTGTTCCAAAAAGGCTACTGTATCTGTAAATCCAGATTAAGGGTTCAGTGGTTACAGCTGAGAATGTGGGGAGGCTAAATGGACTAGGCTGGTTTCCTTTCCTGACTCCCTGCCTTATGGATCATTTCATAAGTAAAGAAAGCATGATTTCCAACTTGTTGGTAAAATGAACTGATCTCAAATTGTTATATCCCAGAATAAAATCCAGATCCAGTTAATGATGAAACTCATAAAATGATCTTTATCTGGTGTGACTCACAATTCAATGATTCAAGAAGACATGTTTTGATGAACAAAGAAGTGAAGAAAAGCTAAGGGCACATGCGATGCATCAGAATTAAATTTCACATTTTCTCCTGACTCACACAACATACTGTATATCATCATTGCTTCCACAGAAAGTTTAGATTGTGCCCCAGACTTTTCTTTTTATCTTACATTGCGAAACTAAAAGTCGTGGAAACAAGATGGAAACATTAAGATGATGACTGCTTGTTTTGGTCATCGTGGGTGTACGGCAGATATATAACACCATTTGGACATACTAACAAGTCCAAATGTGAATTTTATTGTATATATTTAAAGGAATAGTTGAACATTTGGAAAATATGCTTATTTTCCAGTGGTTGCCAGTGCCAATTATATTTCAACCTCAGCTTTCCCAGGGGTGTCTGCGTTACTGCAGCCTACAGTATATTGGAGCATCTCTCTAACATTTATCAGATAACATTTTGCTTGTTTTCTCTTTTAACTTTGTCTTTATTTAAAAAAAAAAAGTTTCTTTATCTTTTTAGCCCCTTCAGCTCCATCTCCGGCTTGACTGTCTCCAAAAGTCCCTTAAAATATCCACTAATTTCCTCACAACTTCCCAGTTTTGCTACTGTAAATACAAAGAATACCAAAGAAAAGTGTGTGACTACAGCTCTTTTCTCCACTTTCTTTGTGAAAACCACAGCAGTACTGCACTAATCAGCTGCTCAGGGCTCCATACGGTAACAGCTCACTGCTTCTGCTCCACTGCCATCCATTTTAATCTCCTCTCACCATAAACACTGCTCAGCTTTTGTTGCTGAGCTTTGACATGCACACAGCAGCGATGCACACACCAAAACATATAATGGTTCAATGCAACAAATGACGGCAATGGTTCCATCACTGTAACCCGCGTGCTGACGTGTGCCTGAGTGAACTCCAAAAAGCAGCACAACGCTTAACTCAAATATTTACATAGAAGCTTCTCGGGCTGCAAATCTTTAGCTGACATTCACGGGTACATTCATCTTGTATGCACTGTGAATGGACACACACATACACACTTGCACAGCAGTCCTGTGTCTTAATTAGCAGGTGAAAGTGCTTAAAGGGGAGGTTTGTCAAAGGGTTTGACAGTGTACACACAGCGTCTCTGAGAGATTCCAGGAGAGGTCACCCAGCCCTGGCTTAATCCTCCCCTTTAATTGGGGCCTATGTCAACGGATGTGACAAGTCTCATCTGAAGCACATGTGTGCAAAGAAAGAGACAAAAGAAGTTCATGCTCATAAACCAATTAGACAGATTCAAGAGCATGTTTTTATACATTATGTACATTAAGCATGCAGCAGGTTGTCATGTGATTGCTTTGTGCTCTTCCCTCTGATGCATTGCAAGATGTCTGGTGCAATAAATTGCACGCCTTGGTGAAAACACACATTCCACAATCTACTATGACCAGTGAGTTTACTGGCCAAATGTGCAGACATCTAGATCAAAAGAATGACAGCCAGGGTTTTGTGTCCATTCTTGTATTTTAAGATGTAACAGATGTGAAGAGCCAAAATGCCCAAACTGCACAAAATATTATAAAACTTACATCCAAGAGTCAGCAGACTGCACAGCTACCACAAACAAAGTGACTGGGTGTTGATTTAAGCAACTGCTTCCCATTGTTGTTGCCATCAGTTCCCATAAACGATAAATCAGTCTTATTCACCCCCACCCCACCAGAGCAGCTGCTGATAGGAACACACGCGTATTTCAAATGTTTTAAATGTCTCTGCCATCTGTGGAATCCAGCTGTCCCTTGACCAGAGCGTCAAAGGAGGAAGTGGGGAAGTGTATTTAAGTGTACTGGCCAATGCAGCATGAATGGAAGATGAGCCGGACTGAATGCATTCAGAAGGAAGATTCTGGATTTTACTATAATTAGTTTTGTTGTGTTTGCCTTCAGGTAATTCTAGAAAAACCTCACAAAAGTATCTATTATCAATACAATTAAATTAAAAATCCTTAATCCACCTATGTAAAAAAAAAGTCCATTGATTGATGATTGCAGGAAATTAAAAAAAAATAGTTTGCCTTAGGAGAATTAAATAACTGTCCTAAATAAGTAACAGATCTAATTTTCACCTATTGGAAAATAATAAAAAAAATTCCTTGTTATTTAAACAGAGTCAAGATGGAGGACATCCCCCTGTTTCAGACAGGTCAGTTTTACCACGCGTATCCCTCCAGAAACATGGACCAACTGATGATGGTTAGCAGGACAGCTTGTGGAAGTTGTTCAAAGTTGAAGTTATTTTTGAAGATAAGATGAGTTTGTTAGGTCAGGAGTGTACAGGATATAGGTGCGGTTGGGTGGAGGGCTCTTTGGGTATGTTTAGAGGCAGCAGCTGTGCCCCATCAGTCCTGTGTGTTGTCTTGCTGTTCCACCTCAGACTCCCAGACTCTCTTCTGGCTCCCGGTGATGTTTCATTGCTGGGTGGGTCACAGGTGAACACTGAAACTGAATCAATGGTGATTTAATGTGCAGATACAGCAGATGTGAATAACGACACTTCCCGATGTAAAAGAAGCTAAAAATATGCATCATCTTTTAATCTGCTGGTGATGTAAGTTGACAACTGCCAGGGTTGGAGGAAAATGGTATGCTTCGATGTACATCATTGTACGAACTCTAAGAAATAAGAGAAATTCTATTTTTAAATTTGGGAGGTAGGGGAGTTTATGTGCTTCAATCCCCCAAACCTGGTACATTTCAAACAAAAGCTTGTCTGTAATATATTTTTAAAGACTGCTGCTAACTACCTTGGATTTTGTTTCTGTCCAAACTGCTGGCGTTACATGTTGCCCTATTTTTCACGTCAGAAAATGACCTCATATATTTTGCAATGCAGTATCTCAACTCACTTACAGCATGTTTCTTCCACAAAGTGCTTTACAAAACAGGTCTAAAATAAAAGCAAGCTAAATAAAACTTGACAACAAACCAAACATCACATAAAATATGACACCTAAACCCCCCCCCCAACAAATTATTGCATTATTCCTACTAGAACTGGTTTTAAAGTGCATAGAAATATGTTAGTTTGACTGAAATCAAAGTTTTAAAGCTGCCACACAGAGATAACGCAATTGACGGTGGATCTACTCCTGCATTTATACAGACCAGTTAAACTTGAGTGGGGGCAAATGTTCTGGAAACTGGAGTTTGTTTTTGGACAGATAAATTCAACGTCACAACTTGTTATTGACTATTGAGATCCGTGACATCGTAGGTTAACCTAAAATTGCACAACAAACAATTTGACTTCAACAACACATCCTGTCCATCCTGTATCCTGGCAGAAAGACAACAGTCCAATTAAAATTTAAGGTACTGATAGCTGAGGTAGACTCTAGCACCTCTCTGTAACTCTGGGTAAGAAGAACTGACTTTTAACAGAAGACGAATATTCTTGAACTGAACTTCCATCAGCAGGGCATCCAGCATTCCAGTCTTCCTACTGGTCACCACCATGCTTGTCACCAGTGCCACCAGGAGTATAAAGACAGCACAAATTATGTCTCCTGCTGTTTATATAATTCATATAACATTTCAGCTGTCATTATATAAATTTTCCATTCCTAATTACATTTCTACTCTACATAAACCCTTGATGTGTTTTGCATCAGTGCTAACAAAGTGAACTTGTCACTTGTTTTTTTAAGCTATTGCTGCACTGCAAGGAAAAATAAAAGGCGATATGGTAAGATGAAGTTAGGTGATGGAAGCTGGATTTGTTAAAACATTTGACTTTAGAGTGAGTCAGTCCTTTATCAGCAGCCAATCAGTGTTATCAGAATGCCGAATGTTCTCATGACACTGGTCACTGGTGAAAAAAAAGGAGACGATGACGATCAAGGAATGAAAACAAATCGAAAAAGTATAAAGAAATATAAGAGCAGATGAGAGGGTGAAGAAGTCAGAAATATACTGTGAGAGGAGAGAAAAAGGTGAAGGAGGCTGGGAAAGAAAGTGGAGATGGAGCCAAATGTGGTTGAGCGTTTCCTCCACTGAGCAGTGGTTATAATGAACAATTTCCACAGGGAGCAACTGAATCCAAACCAGAAGTGACAGAGAGACAAGCCCAAGCCAACCACCTCCACTGCTGTCTCTACTTACACCCACTCCTCTGTGTTACACTCCGTCTTTATCTTGTCTCCAGCTTAGTCATCTTCACTGTTGTCCCCCTACTTAGAACTCTGGACATGTCAGAATGTTTGGGGGAACAAGCTGAACGGAATCCCAAACCCGAGCACCAGGCGCAAGGGAACGGTGACTGTCTCCACTTCATGTAAGAGTGAAAACACAGGGAGGGGATGCTGTTGTGTGCTTGTTTAGGTTTCAGCAATTGACATGGCCTCCACTGCCGTCTGCAGGCTTTGGCTGGCGGCCACAGAAGAAAGCATGAGGCAGACTGGGGTGAGCGTCTGTAAAGGCTTCCACATAGAGACAGGTCTGCATCGCCACAGCTTAACTCTAACTCCTGCCTATTACTAAGGGCTATAGTCTGGCTTTAAGTGCTATTCCTGATGCTTCACTATCAGAAATTTAATAACTCCAGGTCTACTTTGTTGTTAATGTGACGGCACATCAAGAGAAACATCTGTGCCAGATTTAAGTCTTCTCTAATGCTTGACAGAGTTGGAAAGAAACTAATTAAGTAAAAATGAGCAAATATTAAACAGAACAACTTACTAATGTGTAAAATGTTTTCAGGTGAAGAACTTGCATGCAAGAAGTCTGGTTGTGTAAGTCAAATTCAACAGCTCTTAATATTGTTCATGTTTATACTAAATTTTATAGACAGTGGACAGTAAAGGCCTTAGATTGCTTGAAATAATCTGACAACACTTGACATATTTGTATTGCAATTGCACATCTGTGAATACAGAGAGAAGAATATTTCACTTAAAGTCAACGTCATAACAAGGAAAACATAAAATACACACAATGCTGTGTGTAACTCAATAATTCTTTAAAATATCATTAATTGATGATTAATTGATGTTTAGATACAACAATCAGAAAATTATAAACAATCATATGCATGTGGTGTAGTCCTGTTCGTAGATCGAGTAATGCTCTAACATCTCCCTAAAACATCTACCCATCTACCCAAATTAGTACACTGTGTTCTGTGCTAAACCCTGACCCAGAGGTTGAACATGAAAAAGCCTTTAACAGAAAAGGCATTTAGAACATGGTAAAAAACATCATCTGCAAAAAAGTCTGCAAGAAAGTGGATTATGAATAAATGTATGTTGTGCATTGTTGGGTCAGCTTACCTAGGTTGCTAAATTGATGATTATTAAAGTGTAAATAGCCACCTATTATGGCAGAGCTGTTTCATTTATTTATTATGTCACATGGCATGTTTGACTGTCACAAACAGATTCTATTGTTCTATGTTTTTTATTGTGTCTGCTTTGGTGCTCCATCTGCAAATGAAGTTGCTAATGGATAAAGAAAGTGAATTTGATTTGATTGATTGAGAGCCAACATGATTTTAACAACAAATTGATATAACTCCCATGCATGCAGACTGGGACTAAGACAATGGTCTCAGTAAGCTTACTCAAGCAGTTTTACAGTTATCTCTTCCTCAAGTATAAGTTCGAACAAGTCTATATTTCTTACAATCCCATCAATATAAAGCAGCAAAGATATATAAAAAAATCAATTTCATTAACATAACTGATGTAGTTTCAGTTTAGAGTTTGATTTCAATGGCTAAAGGAGGATTGAACTATTGTATCAACTTATCATTGGCCAAATCAGTAGCTGACTTCAGCCTTTTCCCTGTATGATTAAAAACCAATAAATGACACAGCAGATTTACATCGTCTCATCACTGTACAATTCATAGAAGACATATAGAAAGGTCTCACTACTGCAAATATTTAGCTATCTGGATCTCCTGGCCTGCTCCAGCACTTCTAAATGGCCTAGCTGAAATGGCCTGTCAGCCAGCACATTCCTTCTCTCATTGAGGACCTACTGGAGCCATGTTTTTATTGGTATGACCCCACCTCCCAGCAACCTCGCAACTCCTCCTTCCCCTATTGACGTCTGTGTGACAGAATAAAACACGCAGCTCCAGACAGTGATACCGGGTCAGATTGGAGTTCTTGCAAAAACAGTTTTGAAGAGGTTCCATGACTGGGTAATCTGATCTGGGTAAAGATAAGAAGCAGACACAAGGGTTGCCATGGGCCACAGACTGATCCCTCTGTACAGAGCTGGTATCTGCCAGGCTGGACTCCACTTGACCCAGCAGGACCAGAGCCTTATTTATAGGTCTACATCAGTGTGTGTGTGTGTGTGTGTGTGTGTGTGTGTGTGTGTGTGTGTGTGTGTGTGTGTGTGTGTGTGTTTATGTGTACATGCATAAGTGTTTATCTTCCCATGTGTGCACGTGTGTACTATGTGTTTGCACACTCACCCGGAGGGGAGTTTGTCTTATCACCACCCCTGAGCATTCATCAGGCCTGACATTTTCTGCCATTCCACATTCAATCAAAACACTTGGCTACATGTGCTATCTACACTCTGCAAGATGTTGAGAGGGCTGACTTATGCGACTTGTCGGTAAGAAATTACACTATCGTCACGCTGACCCATTGATTCGGTATGTTGCCTTTTATTTTTTTCCCGCAAGATAGGTAGTTTGGTTGGACAAACCTTTCTTTCTTCCTCGTCTGATCCAAAAGCTGAAACAACAAAGTCACACCAATAGCTCCATCGGAATTGCTTGCTTTTAAAACCCCGGGGACCCTCAGTGGGTCATGACTGAATGTTGTTGTAGGGTTGTGAACGGGGTGTCTATATATATTTTTGGGTTTCTTGATGTCTTTTTTCCCTATTCTCATGAAAGTGTGTATAACCCCCCACTACACCTTTCCAAAATTGTTAGGTTCACAAAACTGCAGAACCATCATGATTGAGGGAAATGGGATCAAGTGAATCTAGTGCTGTTGACACAACTAACAGGATTACAGCCTGTGGAAAACGATGCTTCTGATGCTTCTGAAAAACCAGGTGACCAGTGTTGAGACCAGGATATTTTGAGGGATTCACTTCAACTGGACAGAGAAGTTTTTTCTCTCCACTTCACAACTTTTGAAGGCTGGGACAAAGATTCACTGACCAGAGAATGAAACACAGCAGTTCAGATGAGCTTTCTCACCTACCTAAATGAAGCAGACTATCTTAGAATATGAACTTTAGTATTTTTGAAGCAGAGCAAACACCTCTAATGAGTGGCCACAACTATCAAACCAGCAAGGCGAAAAAAAGGCACCAGGGATCATACCTTTTTTTCACAGGTATCAAAAATGGTGGGAGGTGATTGGGGAAAAAAGCAGGACAAAACATTTTACAAGTTCACTTACACACTCTCTCTCCCATGCACTTTCAGCTTGATAACCTGACTCAATGTGTTTTCTTCAAAAGACATTGAGTCTATCTTGATTACTCTTTAAAAAAAAAACACCTTTTCTGGGTAGACACCAAAAATAAAAAATTGTAGTTAAACAGTCTAGTAACTCAATACTATTTACTGCATGCAATGGAAGCATAAATATCAGAGGAAACTGAACAAAATAAAGCAATAAATCATCAAATAATCATATTTTCTCTCCTCTTCAGTCTGTGCACAGGAACTGTGTCCATAATGGTAGACCAAAGCTGTAGTGCAACTATGTCAGGTTGCATTGTGATGATTCAAGCATGTTAATCTGGAACAAAGATTGTGAAGGACATGTTTTAAAAAGTTGACTGTAATCAAGGTGTTTCACCTCTGGTTGGTATTTGTCATGCTTCAAAAAGTCAGTACTGGACCTAATTTCAATGAAATCAGTTGCTGTCTAGTCTCATGTGGTTAAACGCACAATGTAACAAACAGGCATCTTGAGTTAATGATGGCCTTGAGTCTTGTAAGTAAGTCTATTCTTCAGTTTAAAAAAAGGTTAACTTTGGTGGTCCGAGAGTGCTTTTAAACAAGAAATGTTCAGCAACAAGCAAAAACTGCCCCTAAAGCAGCATCGAGCTCTGTTGAATTTCACAAACAGTTCCAGAAATATTTTGTTGAGCTCCACTGAGTTTTATTTTATTACAGTGCAGACAGCTTTGAAACACAAAATGCTCAGTATGTGGTGATTATCACCCAGTGTACGGTCACAGTGTCCATAGTGTATGGATTGGCTCTATCGAAATTACAGTTCTGTCATAAATTATCTAAAATATCACACAGATTAGAAATGAAAGGGTGGTCTTATTTATTTCCTTTTGTATACACTTCATGCTCTGAACAGTATGAAACAAGCCTTCTTATTTGTTTAGAATGTGATTTAATATTGTTAAAAGCTTGAGCAATTCAGATTGTGAGTAATTATTAATAATGATAGTCCAGCATTTTTATAAGACCACAGCAGAGTAAAAATGAGAAAGGTCTTTCAGATAAAGGACCGACCAGGACAAACAGATTCTTGACCACATTTAGAAATGACTCTAAACAAAAATGAAGTTGATTAAAACAGTGACACCTCCAGTCATTGTGACACACTAGCTGTCTGTCCCCACACAAACACACCCACACACATATCCATGGCAAAGTATGATGTTAATGGCTGCCTGTGTGCTGAGTTGTGGACCAAAGCCATGATCACAAGCCTGAACGACTCAATTGCTCCATGAGAGCTGGGAGGACAAGGGCAGGGGGGGACAAGTAGGAGGGAAGGCAAAAGACATCTACACAGTGTCCTCAGCTTCAGAGAAATGAAGCTGGTTTCAGAGACAGCCAGGGATTCCTCCCCAGCAATGTCTGAAGAGTCGTCATCAATCCAGCTGATGTGACATCATGTTTTGGGCTTGTCCGTGTACAATAATTCAGATCACTGTTCACTATTTAATGCAAGAACTAACAAAATAAGAGCAGGCTCCATTGGATGTTTACAGTAATTCCCCATCCCATTTTCTTTCACCCGTCCATTTCTTATTTCAGAGTGCCTCCTTCAAAAAGAACAACGTTTGGTTCTTCCTATGGTTATAATAGGAAGAACCCACTGTCACTCCCCCAAGCTAAAAACATAGTTAAATGTTTAAAATAAAGTATAAATGACACGATACTACATATAAACATGGATCCACAACAATAGAGTAAAGACAGGTGACTTGTCTGATAACTGCAGGTGTCACATGTCTGACCAACCTCTGATTGGTGGAGACGGATGTCTGGATTGATATGTAAACACTCACAGACACGCATATGTCGTCATCCACACAGATCCCCCTCAGCTGTGCTCTGTGTTTGTGTGTGAAAGGAGACCCCTGAGCGCTATGACAAGGGCAACTTTCACTAGGAATATTTCACACACGTCTGCAAACTGTCTACTGCTCCCCTCAGCTGGTCGTCAGCTATAGAGATGGCCTATAAGTGATGAAGCATCGTGAAACTTGACATGTCCAAGGTGCAATTTGTTAGATAAACAGCACTCTGGAGTAGACAACAAGTGGCTTCTCCGACCAGAGATAGGAAGAACCGGAGAAAGCAGATGTACCAGAGAGGTCACTGGGTTTATCCCCTTTGGTGTCCATTCTGCTAATGAGACTATTAGAAACAGATAACAGGGGGTCTTTCTCTTTTGGGTTCTAGTTATTTTCACCTTTCATTTGCATGAGAAACTAAAACTTGCTCTATGTTTTCAAAGATTATCTGGATCACTGTTGGTCACCTTTGTTGCGCTTCTCACAGGATGTCAGAAATTGTATTTGAGAAAACAAATTAGAGATTGTTGCCAGGAATCTTTTTTTTTCTAAATGTATTTTTAATGGGTGACCTTGTATCGTACTACAGAATTTTGGCTTCTTGGTGATTGGGGACATACTGCCAGGCGACTCTTATCATTCCCGTCTGTCAGAGATGGGAACATAGCCTGCAGGAATGGCTGCATGAAATTCTCTGGACTCTCCCGCTCATTCAGACCTTGCAGGCCAAAGATCATACAGGCCCCTGATGACATACTAGAATGTTTACACGTACAGAAAAATTACATTTACATAGCAACAAAAAAACATAATTTCATTTGCAATAAATATTTCTTTTAAACTTTAAGTTGTTAAGTTATTTAGTAGTTTAATCACATTAATCACAGGCCCATTATGGATTAATATAACTCAATCATGATTAATATCCAACAATTATTAATAGTTTAATTTTGTTGGGGCCTCCCATTATTTGGATCATCGTGAGATTCACAAATGTTAGTACACCAAGTCACTTTACTGCCAGATCCTTTGATATAAAGTAATTTATATATTGACATTTGTATATCATCACTACTTACAGATCTTTTGTTTTATTTTCTTTATATTTTGAGGCATCTAGAGGATTGCTCCCACAAAATATGACTGTATGATGTGTCAAACAGATCTGTCCACTACAAAGCAGCTATGGTGTCCAGATATAAAGAAAGCCCCAGTCCTTTACAATAACCAGGTTGCATTTTTTCCTTTTTTTTATGATCCAGTAGGTGATTGTCAGAGGGAGACTGAGGCAGTGTAGCATAAGCCAGGCATTGCCAATGAATTCCTGAGTTAAAAAAAATAATAATAAATCAAAATAGAGAGTGTAGTAATCATCAAAACAACAATCAAAACAAAGTCAGCAAAACATATATGGGATATAAAAATGACATTTTGTGAATCGGACAATGTGTTTGCATTTGTAAATGAATGCCGAATCAATAGCATATCAGGAAGAACACTTTAACTGTAACTAATGTAACTTCTAACTCTCATCCTTTTAACATCATCTCAGAGGACTGCAGCTGAATCTGACCTTTACAGTAATATCTATGATACATGAATAAATTGTTGTATCTTTAATTATGCATTTAAATTGCATGCAGTGAAGGGGATTTCTTCTTTTGGCTCGCTCACTTTCTAACCGTTTGTTCCTCCACCGAGAGTCGCGAGGGGACTGGAGCCTATCCCAGCTCATTGGGCGAAGGCGGGGTACACCCTGGACTGGACCCCAGTCTATCGCAGGGCAAACACATATAGACAAACAACCAGTCACTCTCACACTCACACCTATGGGCAATTTAGAATTATTATTTAGAATTATAACAAAATCCCCAATTGTGCATGTCTTTGGACTGTGGGAGGAAGCCAGAGTACCCAGAGAGAACCCACATAGGCACAGGGAGAACATGCACACTCCACACAGAAAGTCCCCAGCCTCCATCCCAAGCAGGATTTGAACCCGCGGCCTTCTTGCTTTCATTTTCACATACATGTATTTTGGGTGTAACAGAAAAAGTCACAACAATCCTAATAATCCAACAAATGGGAATTTTATCTGCATTGATTTGTCAGTGGGAACTGTGAAATGCTATCAGTTAGATTCATTCAGTCACAGTGGGAGAGAGCTTTACTGCCACAGCCAAGTTTGGCCTCATGTTACACAAATATTATTCTGTTTTACACCAGGAAAATAGGAGATTTAGTCGAGTTAATAGAGCATTTGTGGTCTGGCTCTAGATGAAATTGTATGATTTACCTTCTTGCATGACTGAGTATTGTTACCTGAATATCTTTTCATTTGGAAGAAAATTAAAAAGATGCTTGACCTCAGGGCCCTGCTGCATTTCATCTCTGTTAGTTCACTGAAAATGGTGGTTGTTGTATTTTTGGTACTGTAGGCACCAGATTTTGACAAAGAATGCACAGATTTTTAAAAAGGGCCCCCTTTTATCTCAGCAAAGAATGCTGGGATAGCTGGGGTGAAAGAACGGTATCTTACACTTTCCCTGACAGATACCATAAATAGACAAAATATAGTTTCACATAAGTGCATATTTATTTTTCTGTATTAATAAAAAAGACAGAAAGTAGCCCATTCTTCCCTTTTTATTAGGTGCAAAGTCTCTCTTAGACCAGTTGGTAATTTCAGAGTAAAGCCAACCAGCATGATGCTCAGTATCATTGGACAGCCATCTACATCAAACCAAAGCAAACAGTGGATCAAAGGCCAGATACCTGTTGTAGCTCTTCTTCAGTTTAATGAAATTTCCAAGGTATATTGAAAATGAAGCACAATATACATAAACAGAGAATGATCAGACCTGAGTGTTAATTGGAGAACATCTGTAATGAACATATACTTTGACCCCTGATAAGATCTCTGTGTGATTGGCTTCATTGTGATTTCAATATAAAAGGTTATTTTTGCTGAAGCTGATTCCCATAGCTCCTGGTATGTCAGCTGAAACTTTTGAAAATACGATCTCCTGTGCCGTGTTATCCTTGGCACTTGGCCTTTGGTAAAGCAGCATTTGAGAGACACTTATGTTTGATGGATTCATTGTTTAACACTTTTATGAACTTGCTGGGACAGCCTGAATGTGATGATCAAACAGTGATAATAAGGGTCACTAGTCACAAAACAGAAATAAACAATGCTATAATTATTGCTATTTCTTTTGAAGTTTTAAAGTGAAGTTGCACATTTTGGGTCAGAGTAAGAGAAGTAGAGTTTATTGATACTTAAGGGGACAGTGATGGTTTTATGCTGTTTATTACATACACACTAAATGGAAATGTAGACAACATACTATATACCTTCATGGAAGAGTGGTGTCCCAAAAATGCCCAGTTGGTACCATTAGACCATGGAGCCACTCCAGTTACCCGCTGAGCTATTGCTGTACCAAAACTGCCTTTGCTGATGTTATATTTAAAGCCTGTGATGTGCATGCAGTCACAGGTATCACACAAACCAAATATGTAAAGGTATAGTCTGTGTTTCTGGTGATCCTGTGAAAAGAGAAATATCCTTCCTTTATTAATTTTAATGAATGTTGTTCAAACATCTCGCTTTACTGGAAAATGTTTATAATTTATTTACTCAAACACTATCATTAGCTTTGTTATGCTCATCTTTACATGTAAACCCAAGCATTCACAGATAATATTAGTATCAAAAAATTGGGGAATAAATGTATTTTACTTATCTTTCAGCTTCAAAAGTAACTGAGTTCAACAATGTATAGGAAAAGTAATGCATGTAAGTGCTCCATAAATAGATTCATATTGCACAGAGAGCATCCGTCTCACACACATTCTTCACATAGACACGTTGGTATTCTGTCCAGATGTTGCTTGAACAATTGTAACTGATGTGATAGTAAATGTTGTCCATCTACTATCACCTTTGAATCCCATCACAGCTGACAGCCAATGTAAGCACCATGGCTTCCACTTTAATGAGGCAGAATGTCCTCTCATTCTTCATTAAGCCAACATGTGACACATTCTTAAAATGCTGGGCTTGATGACTTTGTCATCAGATATTGTTGAAGTAATGAAAATGCTGAAAATTGTTTCCCCTTCAGCAGAAAGTGTAATATATATTATCTGAAAATAAAAAAAATGCCTGGAGTGTCCATGTAGTTAAAAACAAACAAACTATATCCTTCTAACTAAAAGAAGCTCCAACATCCACAATGAAACGCTATCCAGGGTGCCCTTCCTCCAGACAAACAAATGCACTCAGCACACCTTGTAACCTTCCTGAGAGAAGAGCAGTAAAATATATTGTGGTATAATTGGTGGAAAACTCTGTTACTGTCCATCAGTGGCCTGCTCTTAAACACAGCACATGTGACTTCAGTCAGCTGGTGTATCAACCCGTTCATTAAATAAAATCCTTCAGATCTTATAAATGTTTATATTCTGATTTGAGACAGTTCTGTTCTGTCTGTGGTGCTCAGCATGCACATTTCTGCCATCCTAATCACAACCAGGTGCCTCCCATTCAAATTAACATATGGTTTCAACTTTCCTGATATTTTGACAAATGCATACCTGGGTTGCTTACAGCAAAACTGTAAAATGATTTTATTGTTATTATTCACAATATGAGGATGGAGGAGGGAATGAGGTGGAACAAAGCTGAGAATGATTTCACTTTGCATGCAACCCAACACTCCACCGCTGCTATTGTGTAACCGAATACACCAACGGTTATAGCAGCAGGATCTATTGTATTTGGCTCTTCTATATTAATATATTTTCTTTTGTGTGTTACTTGGTTGTGTTTTAAGAGTGGATTGGCACATAAGAAGAACTTTGTTGGGATTTTTCATGAGCAGAGGTTGCTCTCGAGCAGAGTGTTGCAATTTTTGTTTCAACGGCTGCAAATGTAACAGAGAGGTGAAAAGTTTAAAGGCCAACAGTGATGTGATGTGGCACTGGCGTAGCGCACACTCAGCTCTTAGTCCTTTATACTGAGATTTTATTATTCTGCATGTTGAAAGGGAGTTTTTTTTCTTACCAGCTTATGTTGTAACTGAAATAATCAATGCTGTGGTGGCTATGAGAGCTGTGAGCTCTGGAAATAAAGACCAAAAACAGGCTAATAGACAAAGACCTAAACAAAAATGCAAATACAATAGTTAAATGGCCTAATGTGTGAAAAATATAGAGTTTAGTCTTTAATTTGTTGAGAAATACAAAAAAAGAAGTATAGGTTAGAAAGGTTGCTCTATTTGTCGATTTGGAGGGGTTCTGGTTGCAGACCAAAAATTGGCAAGTGGACTGGTAACTGCAGAGCTTCGGGCATTTCCAGAAGCCTGCTGTTGGGCCCTTAAACAAGGTAGCATATACTGAGACTGCCTGCTAAGTGTCATTCTGATACCACGGCCTTATGATATGCACGTGTTCAACTAACATTCATGTATACTCCCTCTATATTGTATATAATAAACTGTGTAAAAACAAAAATTTCCCCCTCTCTGGAATTAATAAAGTATACTTCTATTTTTTTTAAAAATGTGGCAACTTCATGTATCGGGACAAAGTAGAAGCTCTAAAGTATGTCACAGATTTTTCTGTCAGGGTGTTACATATTGTTGTAACAACTTTTTAAAGGGAAAAGAATTGTGAGTGCTCTCACTTCTATCTCTTGCAACCTGGAATGGACTGCTGCTCCTGCATCCAAACCGTGAGTCAGATCAGGTCTGTATATTGTGTTACTGTTTTCCTTACTGCCATGAGGATTTCTCCCCTTGGTAAAAAAAATCACTGCCCAAATCTCTTGTATCCACAATACAACACCTGGAAAAAGAAACTCTTCATTAATCTGTGCAGCCTCTAAGAATCTGTGGTATTAAGCACTCCTGTTTCCAAACCACATGTGAGGCGGCACAGTGGCTGCTCAGCAGAGCCTTTGTTTTAGAATAACTCTGGGTTATTTTCAGGTCATTGTGGGCGAGTGCTTTCTTAATTGAATTTCTAAGTGTTTTTTTTTTTTTTATGCCACTGTTAAAGTCCTCTAAAAATAGCATGGTGGATGCTATGACCTAATCTTTTCTGGTGTTTTAGAAAGATAGATAATCCTAAACGGCCTTTATCTATCTGATGTGTAGCTGATGAATGAATTATTACAGAGGCCACAGATTATCTCACTGTTGGTGTTGTTCTTGACTTAAGAGTTAAAGTTAAATCATGCAGTCCTGCGGGATATGGTCCATCTTATTAACTGTATGAACCTTCTTTTTCCTGTCTCCTCTGGTATGACTGTGTTTGTATCCCAGACAGGCTTTTAAGGCTTTTATAATAAACACGGCCAGTATCTGTGATGACCGGTGACACGGGACACTTTTTAATTCCTTTCTTTCATGAACACTATTTTTCAAAAAAAATCACTGAAAATGCTGAATGAAAGCTTCTGAAGAAAGCCCCTTAATTCCCTTAATATTACATTCATCCTCACTCATATCTACAGTGCATATTAGTGACAATCACGGAAGGTTTAAGAGCCACCCGTCTGAGTTTTTGTTTCCAGTGGTCAGTAACTTCAAATCTTAAAATCCCTTTCATAATAATAAAAGCCATCAAATCACAATAACATGTATTCCCCTCTAATATAATCATATATGAAATTACACTAAGTCCCTGCTCTTGCTGCCTAAATATGGATGTCCAATCAAATGGAAATAACCATACAGAAATAGTGTTTGCTGGGAATAAAAAAGGTTATTTTTCTAGAGCACAGTGTTTTTGTTTGTGTTTTTGAAATAGCCTCCCAATGTAGTGGATGCTAATCAACCATTTATGTAAAAAAAGAAGGGTGATGGATTGTTATAATCTTACATTGCCCAACATCAGCTTTTTTCTAAAATGGTGTGTCTGTGGTTTGTGTGTGCGTGTGTGTGTGCGTGTATGTGTGAATGTGAGTGAATCTGTGTGTCCTGTGACTTCTGAGATCTGTCCGACTTGTATTCCTGCCTCTCACCCCATAACTGTGGGGAGAGACTCCAGCATATTTCCAGCTGTGACCTTCATTAGGGATGCATAAATGGATGGATGGGTGGATGGAGGGATGGATGGATGGAGGAGGAATGGATTAATGGAAAGGACAAATATAGACCAATATTTGTTCAGAATCTCAACAGGCAAGAAAGGGACTATCGTGAGTTTCTTTTGTCTCTCCATTTATGTGTGTGTTAAACATTGTGGATTAAAGCCACAACATTTTCAGGGTGACATCATACCATTCACTTGTAATCAGAGGTAGAATCAGGACATGTACTGAGATTAATGAAAGCTAACTGTGAACTTCACTGGAGCCTTGACTAAGACTTGCTCACCCTCCAACACAAGTGCCTGCCATCTCTCTCTGCACTACAACAGTCATGGCCTGTATTTATGTTAGCTTCAGAGCAATTTTAACTGTACATTCCTGATAGGTGAACAACACTTGGCTCAAGGAGATGAATGTTTCAAAGTTTAAATCAAAGGGTAGAAAGAAAGGGGGCAATCAATGGCCAGTCAACAAAACACTTGGCATGAGGAAGATTAGGTAGTGTAACTTGGATTTGTTTATGGCTCTGAACTAACAGAATGATCTACCTTTCAATAAGTGGAGTAACTAAATATGAAACCAATTATAAAAGTGGGCCTGCACAACAAACAACTGACTACATATTTAGTTTTTATTTCATGCTCTCCCATGGCTTTTCATCACATCACACAGGCTTGTTTTGGCAAATAATAAACCAGTTTACTGCTTGTGTGGACAGAGTTAAGAAAGGGTCTGTTCGTGAACCGAGGGTTGATTGAGGGACTGCTGGACTTGACTTTTGCTGAAATGATGAATGGACACGTTAGTAATTTCATGGATGAGTTAGTGAACTTTGAAACAACAGCAGGGAAAACTGCATCTGCACACGTTCCACCTGTTGCCTTTAGTGAAAAAAACCCAAGTTTCTGTGCTGATTGTGGCTTAGATAGAAGGCCCGGGCCAGTCAGAAGAGAACACTTTTGATAATGAGGATAGAAAAGTAAACATTTTTGTCACTGCATATTTATAGAACAGGCTGTTATTATAATGTCTACAGTAATATCTGCTCATTATGCTCGCTTAAGGGTTTTCTTTTTTTGACTGAGCTAAAAGTTCAAACTTTAAGCTCCACAAAGAACTTGCATAACACATGAACAAGGTAAGTGAATTTACATTATCCAAGCTGAAATTAATGTTGTGTTAATCAACTAAAGCGTCAGGCTGATCTGATGCATCATTCTCACTGACTAATTTCCTCCAGATGAGAACAATGTTTTAAACTCAACTCAAATCATTTCATTTTTGGAATCCACTCAGCATGCAATGGTTACCACGGGAAGACTGTTTTTTTTTTGTTTTTTTTACTGCCGGTGCTTGAGATGCATGAGCTGCCAAAGAACCCTCTTACAAGCCTGAACCTTTCCTCTACTCTTAACTCTCAAAATGAAACAGTCAACTGAATGAGGCTAATGTGTTCACTTGTATGACAGTGATTTCAGCCTAGGTCTAGGCTAACAAGTTTTTTGCACCATTTAGATTGAAAGGTAATCACACATTTCAGTTGTCCACCATGTCAACAGCCAATGAACCTGTTCAGAATGAAGCAAAAATATCCATACCATACAAAGGCATTGTGACATCTTATCTTCTCATTGCTGATCTCACAGCACAACGTCAACACCTGTGTTTGTACATGCCTGATTCAACTGGGTTTTAAGCTATCTTGCGTCATATATTGATATAATATAAGATAATACCTGTCCACTTCCTCTGACCATTAATCTCAGGATATGTTGTCCACCACCACTTTTGCCAGCAACTTTGCTTGCAACCAGAGATTCAGGTGTGGTTTGAATTCAATCATCAAATAAGAAAAGATGCCTGAGGCTTTTCCTGACATTGTATTTACACCAAGACTCTTCTTTGTGCTTGTTTTACAGAAATGTTTGAATGCTATTTATATATAAAACAAAAAAACTGAAAAAAACAAGAAACAATGCATTCTTGAACTTAGTCTTTAAAAGAAAAGGAATGATGAGGAAACATTGAGTAGGATTAAGTCTAATTGTCCAACTCTGTTTTTTCTATGCAAAATTTAAAAGAACCGAGAGATACAATTGGATTCAACATTTTAGATTAGATGGTGATGAATTACCAACCTCCTCTTTACACAGATTAGTGCAGCATACTTGTCCTTATCTCAACAGAAGGTGAGGACAAAAATGGACAATAGTCTAATCTTTGAGTTTGAGTTTGGCAGAAAGAAGAGAAGCTGATGTCTTGATGTTGATTTGAATAATAGGATGATCAAACAAGTTTTATGCTCATCTGCCTACTTGCCTGCCTTGACTCCCCCATCATGCATGACATCATGGAAAACTTTGCAGGGTCTAGAAATGTGGAAGGGAACACAGCGACGCTCACACTACACTTAGAGGCCGTTGAGGATGAATTGGTCTAAAAATACCAGTTTAACTCAGAAGATTCCATGGATACTTTCACCTTCATCCCTGTGATGTGAGTGGCATTTAAGCCTTCTTGACTTGGGCTGTGAAGCTGAAAAGTAGAGATATTTCACAATGAATTAATTATCAGATGGATTCAATTAAAAAGTAAGTCCAAAAATCTTGTTTTATCCTGCTCCTCTTGGCAAGGATGTGATACTTATATAATTTATCCATCACTATTTTCCACCAGTAGTCAAATAAAAAATATAACTATGCATTGAAATATATATTAGTAAATTTCAGTTTTATACCTTTGTAAACTTTTGACTGGAATTTAAATGAAATAATACATTTTGGAGTGTTGAAAAACATGTAAATCGTTATTTATGTAATGTCAGTGTTAAATAAGACATACAGGTTTAAAAAATAACTAGCAAATACAACACCATTCAGTCAGCAAACAATTAAAAAGACATTTATTTTAGGTGGACACAAACATTACTGTTAGCATTTTAGGTTTTTAGCATTTCCACTAAATGAGACAATGGTCTTATGAGATTGGCAACATTCTAAACCTTCTTCCAGATATCACCTTTTGTTACAAAAACTGCTGAAGTCTCAGAGACACAGAGATACATCTCAACAAGTCTAATTTAAATTTTAAAGTGTACCCATACATCAACTGACATAGAGTTGGCCCTGTAAACACATGGCATTGTGAGGGTTGTGGAGGTTGCACCACCAAATTCAAAAACCATGAACAGCCATTATCACCTAGATACAGATGAGTATATAGCATCTAACTGACCATATTTACATCTTAGAGAGAAAAAAGGGAATTGTCACAAACCACAATTCAGTCATACTTCTGGACATCATGTCCAGTTAGAAAGAAATAATAATTTCTTCAGTGGTTGTGCCAATGGCAGCTGGCATGAGAAAAAAAACAAAACACTATTTAGAACTTATTGTTTCAGGTGGTGGCCATGGGCCATTTCCCTCTCCTCATCCTTTTGGGCTGAATCTTGGCTCATTTTGCATTTTTCTGAAGCACATATGACACATTTATATACGCAACAGAAGGTTTACTGTCTCCCAGCAAGGAGACACTGCCAAATGCCTAGATTGCCTAGAATGACCTCCAGCAGGCCAATTGTATAAATGTAGTCTTTGTACATTCACTCTTTACATTACAGGTATGAATTCACCCAGTTACACGCTGGTGGCAGAGAATAACCCATTGCATTTGCACACAGAGGATACAGAGGTTCCGTATCTTGCAAGGACACTAACAAATAACATGGGGGGATTGGGCTGGATGGATGGATTGAGGGAGGGATGAAGGGAAAAAGATAGATAGATAGATAGATAGATAGATAGATAGATAGATAGATAGATAGATAGATAGATAGATAGATATTAAACAATCATCTGTGCTCATCACTGTGGCCTTGCTCTGGTAGTAGCTGCTTCTCTTGGGCAGGGTTTCTCTTCTCTTTCAGCTGTCCAGTGTCTCTGTGACCCCGTGCAGGCCTCTGCAGGTGTACAGAACTCTGTCTGTCCTCTGGACCATTGACCAGGACCTCAGAGCATTTCATAGCACTCATGGCCCACACTTCACTCCCTGTCAGATGACATCTCTTCTCGGGTCACCTCCAATCCCCTTTCAAAGAGAAAGAGGCAGGAGTGTAAAAGCTTTAGCCAAAACACTTGACTCCATCTCCCACCTCACTCAGCTGTAACTGTTTGAGAGCCGACAGTAATTGAGTTTGAATTGGGATGAAAGACACAGCAAATAGCGATTTGAATGTTTGCATTTTACAAGAATCCTTCACAGTGTCAGGAGCTGGACTGTGGCCATGTTAGCACTAGTGAGCAATATAACACGAGCTTCAGATTTAGTTCAAGGGGATGGGAGGGCAAGAGCATTTGTTTACAGAGCTTTAGGCAGACACACGACCTTACAGATGCATCTCATCCACATCCAATTCTGTCGTTCAATTTAGCTGACTTTTTTTGTTCTTATATATACAAAAAGCAGACGCGTCTCTTTTCCGAACAAATATTCATCACATCTCTTTGGCAGGTACAGTAGCTTAGCAAGCCCCCGCACAGTGTCAATGTGAAAAATGAGCCTCTTTACTTAGATCCTAGATAAACCAAGTTTTCTGCAAAGCCATTCACAGTTCCACACACTATAACACATCACCTCTCTGAGCTAAGCACCTCTAGGACACCATAAAAAAAAAAAAAAAATTTAAATATGTATTGTTTGGACAAAAACTATGTCAGGTTTCAGTGTTAGTACAACATCCACCAAAAATAAATAGTATGTAAAGATGAAACAACATAGACTATCCAGTGTCATTTCCAATGACAGAATAACAGCTAGCAAAACAAATTAAATAGTGACACACACACACACACACACACACACACACACACACACACACACACACACACACACACACACATATATCATAAAATAAGCTATAATAATCAATAAGAAAAATTACTACATATTTTCACTCATCTAAGCCTGAGGTCATTTTAATTTCAGAGTTTACATTTTAATCAAACATATTTTCCTAGATGATATATTTATGTCCATTATATTTTGGATATCCTCCCTCCTGTGAGTCACAATACACTTACAAGACACATTTTATATTTTAATAATTATTTCATATAATCATGACATGATGAGGATCTCATGAAAAATTATAGGTATATTCCACCAGCTTGAGCTGATTTTAGCAGCCAATAACACAAGTGTGGGCATCTCAAACTGTAGGTGATTTTAAGTCCAAAACAACAGAAGTGGCAGCCATATGTGGCAGCCAATAGCGGCCTAGAATTAGCAAGCTTGTTGGGCATTTGCCCTCATCTATAATTTCTGCCCCTTTTAACTGCCAAGATGGTGGTTAAGCCAAAACCCAATAACCTGTTAAAAAAAAATCTCAATGACTCCCCTCAATATAAAAACTTGGACACAAGCTTAATGGGATGAGTTGCCAAAGGTCCATCATCATGGCTGCCAGAGGGCGTGCAATTACCCGAGATCTCTCCAGTTCTGTTACCTAAGTATCGATGGAAATGAACTAGATTTTTTTTGTAATTATACACACAGTTATTTTTAGGTCCACATTCACATGGTGACACATGGCGTCACATTGTGTCAGATTTCAAACCAAGCACATACAGGACAACATTTGCTTCAGGTGAGCTTAAAAACAGAAATTTTAAATATTAACATACCATCAAGCTATACTGTTATCATCTGAAATACCAACTTTTTCCCCTTTTGGATTACATGGGTTTTTGAAGTGTGCCCCAGTAGTCAGCATGCAAGAGGCAGGAATACACACAAACACACACACACACAATTTAGTGTTTTTGATCTGATATTCATGATAACTCAGGTGGAAATCTTTAAGCCTTACATTGTTCATACTGTATACTTACAGTATTTATTAGAATGTTAAAAGGAAAAAAAAATATATAAGGGGCCCATGCCAACTACAGTGTTATGCAAAACCTTACGTTTACTTGTTAGACTACATTGTTGTTCTTAAAGATGCAGTTATCTGAATCTGAACTCTCTTCTTCTGGGAAAAG